>JAAGEH010000304.1:9923476-9969830 GCA_011751065.1 Lasiurus cinereus
CAGCATTACAAGAAATGCTGAAGGGATTGCTGTAAGGGATTGCTGAGAGGAAGAAACAGAGAGAGAAACCTAGCCATACCGAATTAAAATGGCTATAAATAAGTACCTCTCAATAATAACCCTAAATGTAAATGGATTGCATGCTCCAATCAAAAGGTGTAGGGTAGCTGAATGGATACAAAAACATGACCCAATTATGTGCTATCTACAAGAGATCCACTTCAAAACAAAAGACACACACAGGATGAAAGTGAAGGGATAGGAAAACAAATTTCCATGCAAATGGAAAAGAAAAGAAAAAAAACTGGAGTAGCAATACTCATATCTGATGAAATAGACTTTAAAAGCATCATGCTAAGCGAAATAAGCAAGTCGGAGAAAGATAAATATCATATGATCTCACTCATTTGTGGAATATAATGAACAACAAAAACTGATGAACAAAAATAGAGCCAGAGGGGGGAAAATATTCCAGAATATAATAGAAGTAGTCCTGTTATTTGCAGATTTTTAATATTTCCTACAACTTTTGTGATATCATACTGTATTAGCACAGTTTTGGTAATTTTATTACACTTAAAATCCTTTTACTAGTATTCTTGAAATATTAATGTTTATTGCATGTAGTATTAATATATATAAGATCATTTTTCTTGAATAATTGGTGTTTATTGCATGTAACATCATATTTAAAATTGTTTTTCTTGAGATATTAATGTTTATTGCATGTAGTATTATATTTAAGATCATTTTTCTTGAAATATTAAGGTTCATTGCATGTAACATTATTATTTTTAAAATCATTTTTCTTGAAATAAAAGAAACTGGTAAAAAAAAGAAAAATCAGGCTGAAGTTAAAGGTATTTCATAATACAATATTTTAAATTAAAACATGCTATGTCTGGTCAGCTTTCTGTTTCTCCATGTTGCTAATATTATATTTCAAATAAAAGGAAGCCTAGAAATAAACCAAAAATAAGCATATTTTAAAAACACAAAATTCCTCTCTTTTAGTTAAGGCCAGATTATTGAAGCAATGCTTATTTGGGGAAAAGAATATCAAGGAAATATAAACTTATCCAATCTACATGTTTGATTTTATATTTCAGTTCAAAATACTTCTGCATTTATGCTAACTCCTGTTCTCAATGTTAATCTTTTACAGGTTGGCTTAAAACTACTAATTTTAAAAGGGAAATCAAGAAGACAATCTATAATTTCACAAATATGACAACACCTACTGCAAGAAAAATTTACAATGGTTGTGAGTCATGTTTGTTTTTCTTGTTACTTTTTATTATAAACACTCTTTCACAAAGGTGTTATTTCTTCTTTGCCTGAAAGGCAAAAAGAGCGTGGCCCTCTGTTGAATTAGTTCATCTAAATGTCAACTCTTTTTTTAACGGAATGAAAATTTTGTCTTAATATTTCCATTTAGGACTACAACTATATGACCTTTAAGATCCTTTTCTACACTATGATCTCTGATGATTTTATTATACCTCTCCTTAAAATTAATGATAAAATTTTTTGTCATAATTTTTAAGTAACATTCACTATTCGCTTAAGGCAGAATATTAAAATATTTAAGTAAGCCATGGCTTTCTGTTGGGATAGTACAGATTCTGAGCAATCTCCAAAGACTTTTTCTAGTGTCTGAGAAAAAGGAAGCACTGAAATATTTCTCCTCTAAGTTTATATTTTTGAACCCAAGACCTTTCCCAGTCTCCTACCCCTTCTTTGTGTTACCCTTTCTATTAGTATCTCTAAGTGTAATACATGCCCACTAGGACTGCTCGGCAATAGAATTTAGCACAGCATAGCTCACATATTACCTGCGGTTAGTCAATGTTCAGTTGTAAAGTCGGTTGTTGTAATTTAACTCCTTACTCTGATCCAAAAGCTGTCTCCCAAGGTTCCCTTGTAGGTTTGCTGGCTCCCATTCCTCCCTTTGATCTCCAGTTTACTCAGTCTTTCCTCACGACTCCCAGCTCCACTTCTTTGATTCCAGAATAAAAGTATCCTCACTGTGGTGCCCCAATGCTGACTCAGGGGTTCTGCTTTCTCTTTAGTCTGCCCGCCCCTCATCAGATATCACTGCTTCCTGAATGGAGATCCCTGCTTTCTGGGCTTGAAGCCTTGAACAGTTCTCCATAAACCTTTCTGTTTTGCTGTCACTCATTTAGGGTTTTGTTTTGTTGTTGTTGTTGTTAATCACTTTGCATAGCCTCATCAAGTTTCTTCTAACTGTCCTTTTTATATTTTCAGAATTTCCTGATTTAGATTAGCCTATAGCCCTTGCCTTTCCATTGTCTCTAATTGCATATTCATACCGATAGTCTAAAGAATGTTGTCTACATAGAAATATTAACATTTAGCATAATGAAATGCATTAAATATGTTCAAAAGCACGTAAGTTTATAATGATACTTAAAAATACTACTCATTAATCATCTCTGGAAACTGGTAACAAAAGGAGGAGCAGAGACAAAATCAAGCATTTATCATGCAATTCCCATAAGAACCATATCTCATAGTTACCAAAGAGTTGATGAGGGCAATTTTTGTTTGTTTGTTTTAATGAATTGCAGCTAATAAATGTAAAAGAGATAATAAATTTTAAATGTCACCATTTTTGCAATCCTAATGAAATAAAGAGTATAAGCAATGACCATCAATTGCTTCTAATTTAATAAAGAATGGATCACATTGACAAAACCCACTGATCAAGTTTAATATCACAAAAAAGAAAACAACCACACACTCTGTGCTTCCTTATATGATACAAAAAATACATACAACACCAATGATGAAATATCCTTGTAAATAATTGAATGGGATTCTTATCAAGGCCTCTAGATCTAACTGCTAATTTCATAGGAAATACAGAAGATGAAGGATATCATAGGAAAGCAATCAGCAAAATCCAAAATATGGGAAACTACAGGACAAATTATCTCCTTTCTTCAACAAATTGCAAGGGGAAAAAAGGAAGATACATAACATTCTTTAGACTATAGGTATGAATATGCAATAGGGACATATTAATATGTATCATATGAACTTTGTCTCCTGATTTGAACAAAGCAATTGTAAACAAATAATCTCTTAGGAAACAATCAGAGAAATCTGAAGTCTGGGTATCTATATATAAAAGCCTAAGTAACTGAATGACCAAACAACGAGTCGACCAGTCACCATGACATGTATTGACCACCAGGGGGCAGATGCTCAATGCAGGAGCTGCCCCTGGTGGTCAGTGCACTCCCACAGCAGGAGCACTGCTTAGCAAACCAGTGGGCACCAGATGCAGGGCTCACAGCTGGCGAGTGCTGCTGTGGCGATGTGAGCCTCTCCCAGTCGGGACCAGGCAGAAGTGGCAGTCAGTGTTGGACTGCCAGTTTTGGCCCAATTCCCGCAGGCCACCAAGGGATCCCACTGGTGCACAAATCCATGCACTGGGCCTCTACTTTTATAAATTAGGGATTTTTCACTTTTAGGTGTAATAATGGTATTGTGGTTATTATTTTTTGAAAGAATTCCTCTCTTTAAAAAGACATATTATAAACTATTCATAGATAAAGTTATATAAACTCTTAGATTTTATAAAATTAAATCCAGGCGATGGGAGATGTGAATGGGATAGAGATGAAAGAAGACTGGCCCTGAATTGTCGATTATTGAAGCCAGTGATGGCTACATGGTAGTTCATTCTACTGTTTTGTACACTTTTGCATATGTTTAAAATTTTTCATAATAAAAATGCTTTCAAAGATTCAGAAGCTAATACATTTCTCTGCAGTTGTAATAGGAACTCTAATGTCAAGAGAAAAGCTTATTCCAGAAATTATAGCCTATCACATAGATTCTATTCTGTGGGAGTGTAGTGATTTTTTTCACCCACTTTCTTCTCTCCTTTTCCTCCAAAAAGCTTCAGAAAATATGATACTCTCTGTTAAAATGTAGACTTTGAATGACTGGAAGGTGGAAAGAAAGGTGTTCACTAGAGGAGGGGCAGCTTTTATCTGTTAGTTTGGGGTAATCCCACTTTGTCTTCATGGCTCTAAAAAAAAATCTGGTGATTCAAACTGGAGGTGTTAATCCCAGGTGAGCCTAAGTCTCCCTCAACACCCAGCACAACCCACCAAGTGTCCCGGGGCCACCTCTGAAAGGATCTGGGGAGCCACAGCCATGTAGCTGGCTGGCAGATTCTTGCTGGGGCTGGGTTCAAAGGTGGAGTGGGGAGGAGAAGAAGGAGGGTAAACTGCTGCTAAAGGAGTAGGATTAGAGGAATCTGAGAACAAAGGGGCTGGGAGATTCCCAGGGAGGAATCTACAGTCCCAATCAAGAAGTTCAGGCCATGACAAGTCCAATTTTTATCCCGACTAAAAATTAAAGGGTGAACATAAGAGGTTAACTTGCTACCACAATGACTTCTCAGGCCTGGCAGGACTAGGGAAGAGGGCTCAGAGCCCATCTAGTATGCAGGTGAGGCTCAGCCTGAAAAGTGAATTAGAGTAGAGACCAGGAATCAGGAACACATATGTTGAGGATGGGGGAGAGGCAGTGGATTTGGTGGAAAGGTGTTATGATTATGCAATCTCCAATCAGTCTAATGTCACCTGTAATCACACTAATTCTGGGCAATGGATGCAAGTCAGTCATGGTGGACAGGGAAAGTGAACTCTGGTCTGAGTTTTCCTTTTGATTACACTGCCTCCCAGCTCATTGATCTGACTGGCATATAGAAGAATCCTCTCCCAAGCAGCCCTATTCTATGCACTTGGTGTTGTTCTGGTCTGGCATTCCTCCCACCCCCTTGTTAAATGCCAGTCCTTGGCTTAGGCAATGGTGAAAGAGAGCCAACATTAGCACAAAAGGAAGAAGAGAAAGACTCAGTGGGAAAGCGTGGGACTCTTCAGGCAAACTCACCTGGGTTGAATTCTGGTTTAGTTCTTTCCAGCTCACTAGTTTCTGGCAAATTTCCTGTCCTTTGGAGTATTTGATCATCTGTAAAATGAGCAGAATATTGTCTATTTTACATGATTGTTGTAAAAATGACTTTTAAAATGGACCATAAAAAATGTGAAAGTAATCAGGAACTCTACATCCCCTTTTAAAACTGTTTTGCCCATTTGGGGTCCTGAAATAAATGCAAATATTTATAGTTAATGCAAACTGTGTGATAGCAGAATTTTACTCACATGTGGCATTCCCACACTAAGAAAGTCAAGTACCCAACCTGTCCAAACTTGACTAGGAAAGAGTTGTTTTTGTAAAAATTTTATGAGTCAAAAATAATATAATACCTTGTTTGGTCTTTTCCCAGTTGTAGCCCATCCCTGGATCACAGAAATTAGGGAGCTGGAAGGAAGTCTCCTGCTGATTCAGCCTTGTCCAAAGGACTTTTTTTTTTCTATTCCATGATTCTCAGCACCCCCAAAAGATCAGACTTGTAAGAAGCAAGTAACCTGAGTAATAAAGATGAAAAAGTTGATTCTTTTGGTCTGGACAAAGATGTTATTCTAAAGCAATTAGCTAGAGCACTGTGTCAGATAAAGTCTAAGAAGCTTTTCCAAAGAGATCCAAAAATAGGGAGGAGTAGAGAATAATGTAATATATGAGGAGCTTCTTTCCCTCACACATTATAATACTTAAGTGAGCAGTCCATGTTGAGTGATGGCTCTGCTCTGTGTGGGCTATTGTACATGGAGAGAGTGGGGGAAGACAATAGATTGTAAAGTTTTTGCTTGTCTATCATCAAGGTCTTTATGCTTTTTAATATTGTTCCTCCATATATAGCTATTGCTCACTAAATGTTAGCAGCTTTCTTCTTTTCAGATCATTCTATATCAAGTATATTGGAGATGGCCAACTTATTTGCTGCTAATTTTATGAAATACATAAAATAATTAATTTTCCAAATAATGTTTCACTTCACCACTATTTTTTAAAAAATAGCCTTACTTTTCACTAGAACAGTTTCTAAAATTGTTATTGACTTTGAGTCATGGGGTTTTTATGCTGATCTTTTAAAAGGATCACCTGACTAATGTTCAATAGGATAGAACTTTATTATTGAATTTAATTTTAAATGTCTTTTTAGGTTAGCTGCTGACAACTCTAAATTTTGGCTGATTAAAAAAAAAATCACCAATAATAAGGATGCAGAATTTAAGGAACAGGGAAAATAAATGCTCAACTCAGTTCCCCCTTTATCACCTTTCCAAGACTGTTGTTGATCAATAGCCATTGTATCAAGAACAAGTCTCCAGGGGAATGCTGTAATTTTGTTCATTTCAAGCTAAATTGCTGAGAACATTTCTATAGTATTTGTTGTCTCTACTTTATAAAAAACTTTTGTGTTACTAAGAGGCCATTATAGAACCTTCCCTAACATTAATCTTTCAAAGCCATTCTCTGACACAAATAATTAAAACTTTTTTTTTGATACTCACTGGATTTATTTTAGAGCTACTAAACAACTTTTATTATGATTATGTTGGGTGTGTTTTTGCTGATATTCTTTAACTAAAGATAAATCCTTATGGGATATATTTTTCTACTGTTTAAATGACCCCAAAATATCCAGATGAATAAAGAAATTTTTTAATTATCTGGGCCTTTATGTTTTCCCAGCACAAAACACTAGGTAAAGACCATAATCAGGAACATTAAATTTTTCCCTCGCCTCTTACATAGTAGTTTCTGCCTGTAGACAGAGTTTTAATCTAAAGATGGAGTGAAAAGCCAGACTGGATGGGTCATGCTACGTTTCTTGAATTCTGGGCAATGTCCCAAAATTGAAATGAATTGTTTTCAGAGCTATGGGGAGTGGATATCTGAAATCACTCCTTTACAAACTAAAGGAAGCTTGGGATTATGAAGCGATAAAATGTCAACTTGAAGGAAATTAAAGGCTTCAAATCTATGAGCTGGACCTTAGAAAAAAGGTTGATTCCTGAGTAACCACAGTGAAAGAAGCAGAGCCATAGTGGATCCAGGCAGAGATTATCTAAAGCCAAGCCTCAGAGGTCCCCAAACCAGCAGAATGTTGAAATAAGAAAGAAGCAGGACAAACAGGTTTTAGTGCCAATGCTACTGGTTATTGGCCACTTATGTTCTCTAAAAGCCATTGAGCCAATAAGGTGTAGTGGTTTAGCATGTGAGCCTTAGAGTCAGACTGTGCTGATTAGGTCACTTACTACTGTGTGAACTCATGAATCTCAAAATCCTTAAGGCTCCTCTGTGAAATGGGACTATTAATAGACCTCACTCCCATGATTTCATGAAGAGTCAATGAGTTAGTATATGTACACTTGGCACACAGTCACTGCTCACTTACAGAGCTCCTATTATTCTTACTCCCAGAGGCTGCTATGAGGAACACCTGAGATAAAAGATGTGAAGTTTTGTGAAAACTACAAATGATCATGCAAATTCAAGGTATTGTTAGTTGAGTTCTCAATTAAACCTACCTTAATAGCTCATCAGAGGTCTGGATGAAATCTCAAAGCATAATGGGAATGAACATTTTCCACCTTCTGATAGGTACCTACAACTTGTGTTTTCAGGGATTTAGAAGAGAGTTACTCCTTCTTTGTATGTATCTGGTCAAGTAGAGTTCTACCACTACTGGCAGCCATGCACCTTACCTGAATGATTGCCCATTATTTAATAAAGCACAAGTTCCTCCCTTGCCCTGAGAATTGAGAAATGCTGAGAAACAAACAGGAATAAAGAAGTCATACTTCTTAATTCTTCCTTATTTCACCTTAAACTCCACCCTTCTTAGGTTTTCTGGCCTGTAGATTAACTGTATTTTGACTCAGCCCATAGGTTCACCATCTCCCTTCTTATATAAAGCTGCCCTCCTCCCAAAAATAAAATAATAAAAATGCCTTAGTTAGGAATTACAATGATCAGCTTTCTGCCTCTACAGAGATTGAATTTAGTGTATGGAGAATTGGACCATTAACTGAGTTAGATTAATTTAAAATGATATGGCTTTGGCTATTTAAGAAATATTTTTGATATTTAAAAAAACTAAATGTTGTTAATAATTAAATGTCTTGTATGCTGTGGGAGTATAGAACAGAATGAAAGGGATTTATAACTTGGGAGATGCTTTGAACTCAGAATCCAAGAACTTTTGTTACTCCATAGCAGTCCTAATAGAAATCTGACTTTTCCCAAAGCCTGGTGGTATCATCAAATTAGGACTCAAAAAAAAAATAGCATCAGAAACAAGTTTTGTGGGTGAAATAACACATGGAGTTACATATAGTTAGCAAAATATATAATATTTTGAAAAACATCCCTGAAACCAAGCCCCAGCTTCAGAGAAAAAGAAATCAATAAGCAATAAGATTCTGTGACAGGAATTCTGAAAATGTGTGAGAAAATGTCCTTTTACTCTTTAAATGGATGACCTTACTTGTTTATACTATGATTGACATTGTTAACATTTTATTGACTATTCACTCAACAAAATAAAATTTACTCTCTACATCCTTGCAAAACATCCATCCTCTTATAGTCCTTGAGGTAATCTCAGCAAAGGGGTATTTTTATCAGCCTAATCCTAAGAGAAAACATGAAGCTGCCCTCATAGCCTTTCTCGCCTCCCGCTATCAACAACCCGCACCCATCTTAGCCCATTGATGGAATCACAGCAAATGGCCCATCTCCTTTACAATCCTCTTCCTTAAATTTTCTATCCTCCTGAGTAGGGGCTCCTGCATTCTGCTTCTTCATCATCTCTACTCCTCTGGCATGTCATAGGTAAAGATGCATAGGTGGATAGACATATTAATTAAAACATATTTGTACCTATTTGCAAAGCAATAAGAAAGTACATTTGATTAGGAAATGCAGTAACTAGTGGTGAGCAGCACGCTCTCTCATTGTTAATGTTACTGCTGTTCCAGGCAGAGATCAACACTGCCTCCTGAATGAATGACTCAAGTTTGCAAAATTCTGAGGTGTTTCCATTGCAATCCAATTTGGCCCTCTCTGAGGTAATCAAATCAGAGTGCTCATCAGGAAAGCTAGAGAATCATTTGGCAGTACAATGTATTGATTATCCGATCTAATAAAAGAACAATATGCAAATTGACCATAGCTCTGCAGCACCCACAAGCCATACCCACCAGCCAATCAGGAGCAAGTATGCAAAATAACCCAACCAATATTGCTACAGCCACAGAGAAAGCAGGGGGGAGGCTTGGGTTTCCCTCGCAATGGAGGAAGCCAAGCTTTCCACACACCCTGGCTGGCCAAGGCCTCTGCTTAAGGCTAGAAAGGTTCAATTATAGAAGATAAATAAATTCCAACAGAAATGGCTACCACCTCGGAGCGAGCAGAAATCTTAGCTCAGCTCCAGGCTACAAATTTTCAATTGTAGAAGATAAATAAATCCCAGATACCAGGGCCTCCACTTGGGTCACTGGAATGAGGGGGGGTGTGGCCTACCTGCAAACCACCACATGCCCTTGCCCAGGTCGCCCTACGCTCCAAGGGAACCCTCACCCTGATCTGGGACACCCTTCAGGGCAAACCAGCTGGTCCCCACCTGTACACCAGGCCTCTATCCTATCTAATAAAAGAGTAATATGCAGATTGACTACCACTTCAACACACAAGATGACTGCCCTATGTGGTCAAAGATCCTGTCCCCATGTGGACACAAGATGGCCACCACAAGATGGCTAGCAGGGGAGGATAGTTGGGAGAGACCAGGCCTGCAAGAGAGGGCAGTGGGGGTGATCAAGCCTGCAGGGGAGGGCAGTTAGGGGTGACCAGGCTGGCAGAGAAGGGAAGTTGGTGGTGACCAGGCCTGCAAGGAAGGGCAGTTGGGGGGCAACCCAGGCCTGTAGGGGAGGGCAGTTAGGGGTGACCAGGCCCACAGGGGAGGGCACTTAGGGGTAAACAGGCTAGCAGGGGAACAGTTAGGCATCAATCAGGCTGGCAGAGGAGTGGTTAGGGGGGGTCAGGCTGGCAGGCAGAATCAGTTAGGGGCAATCAGGAAGACAGGCAGGCGAGCAGTTGGGAGCCAGCAGTCCTGGATTGTGAGAGGGGTCCCAGATTGGAGAGGGTGCAGGCTGGGCTGAAGGACACCCCTCCCAATGTACAGAAGGCCCAATGTATAAAATTTGTGCAAGGGGCTCGGCCCTCATAGCCCTGGCCAGCCCTTGCAGCCCTGGCTGTCCTGGCGGGCCCTTGCAGCCCCTTGAAACCTCAGCTGGCCATTGAAGCCACAGCTTTGTCCAGGGGTTCGTCAAGATAGTCCTTCCGCTGTTGGGTTTAATTAGCATATTAGCTCTTTATTATATAGGAGGATATTTGTGACGGGAACTACTCATTGTTGACAAAAAGCTATTCTCCTCTCCTGAGCACATCTTCATTCCACTGCATTTCCTTGTCTCTTTGGAGATTAACTGTGGCCATAGGACTAAATTCTTAAAAATGGAATGTGAGCAGAAGTTATGAGTATGACTTCCTGTGTCATTTGCTTAAAATGAAATTGGTACTCTGGATTTGGTCTCTTTCACACTTACTCATGTGCCTAGGACCTGTCTTTAACCAGGCACATGAGGAGCGGGCTCCTGGTGTGGGGCGGGGGGTGCCAGAGTAACAAATTGGGAGATACATAAGTACCCGAATGCCCAAGTAGAGCAAAGATACCCTGGGCTGCACATGCTCTCTTTAGGATCATGGTGTGTGAGGAAACAAACTCCTATATTCTCTCATCCTCTATATTTTTGGATCTTTTTGAAAAAGAATGTTAGGCTTTATCCTGATCCAATAAATTAGGCAATATATCCTTCTATGAAATATAATACAATAATTATATATGTATACAGTTGACCCTTGAACAACATGGGAGTTAGGGATGCCCAATCCCCGATACAGTTGAAAATCCAAGTGTAACTTTTGACCCCCCCCAAAAAAAACTTAACTACTACTATTGACCAGAAGACTAAATAATAGCATTAATAGATAGTTGAATAACACTTTTTTAGTATATGTATTGTATACTGAATTCTTATAATAAAATAAGAGAAATGAAAATGTTATTGAGAAAAACCATACAGAAGAGAAAGTACATTTATAATACTGTACATATCAAAAAAAGTCTGCATACAAGTGAACCTTCTCACTCGAACCGTGTTGTTCAGGAGTCAACTATAATTATATTCATTTTCTATATCTCCATAAACTCAGTGCCTTAACACAAAAGAACTGTTTATCTCATGGTTGTGTAGGTTACACTGGGCGGGTTCTCTGCTCAGGATCTCTCCAGCCTGATGTCAAGGTACTAGCCGGGGCTGCCTCTTCTTCTCAGGTCCAGGGTCCTCTTCCAAGTTCACATGCTGTTTGACAAAATGATTACCTGGCTGTTGTAGATTGAGGTCCCTGCTTACTTGCTGGCTGTAGATCAGTGACCACTCCCAGTTCCTGGAGGTCGGCTGCAGTACCTTGCCATGTGGCCCCCATACATAGTTCACAACATGATTGTTGTTTCTTATTTCAGGCCATCAGCAGCATCTCTTTGACTTCTTTCTCAGATGTTTACAATCTGGAGAAAACTGCTTTTAAAGCACTTGCCTGACAAGGTCAGACCTACCCCACTAATAATCACAAGAACAATACAAATTAATAAGTTCTGTCCACACTCAAGTGAGGGGATTATATAGGGCTTGTACATCACAGAGTGGAAATCTTAAAATTCTGTCTACCACAATCACATGTAATATACATATGTAATATCAACATACATGTGATATATAAGAACTCAATATAATTATCACTTATAACAATTACTGTGTCCGGAACTTACAAACCATCTTTTGTGTATTTTATCATTTAATCTTCACAACAAGCCTATGAGAGATAATATTATATTCCCCATTTCACAGATTACAGAAGTAACTGAGGCTTATAAAAGTTAAGCAATTGGCCCAAAGTTATACAGCAAGTAAGTGGCAGAATCTGGATTACACCTAGCTGTATTCGCAGGAAACACCAACGCTATGTATACTTGCTCCAGGTTCCCTATAATTTTCCTTCCTTTGAGTCTTTATTTTGTGGGTTTTAGATGGCTTTTGCAGCTCCAGCCATCACATCCAAATGAAGGCTGGAAGAAAGGAAGTAATTTAGGTAGCTGTTATCTGTCTCATTTCAGTGGGAAAGCAAACTTACCCTTCATGAATGTGGGTATAACTGGGTTGCTTACAACTCCAAGTGGAAACGGGCAGAGAGAGGGAAATTTTTCAGTCTAAATTGGGGGATAAAGGTAGAGTGAATATTTGGTAAGCAAAATCAGTGTCTGCTGTAGGCAGGCATTGTTTCTGTCTGATTCATCATTTTATTTCTCAGTTCAATGATTTGAACATAGTAAGCTCTTAATCATTGTTGAGTGAATGTTTGCTAAATAATGCGTGCAAAATGCTTAGCCCAGTGCTTGACATACACTGGGTAGTTGATAAACTAAAATCACTATTGCTAACTACATTGTTTAGAGGCCCCAACATGTGTGTGTGTGTGTGTGTGTGTGTGTGTGTGTGTGTGTGTGTGTATACCTTGAAGATATTGCAGTTGGGTTCCATACCACCAAATAAAGTAAGTATCACAACAAAGTGATTAGTAATCACTTTATCAGTGGAGGGTCTTACCTTCTTTTTTTTTTAAAAAAAAAATGCCACATCTGTGAAGTGCAATGAAACAAGGTATGCCTGCACTTGGGTTGATTCAGGATGAGCTGTGCAGGTCTGCTGGCCAAGAATGGTGTCTGCTCTAGATCCCTGGTTTTTGCAGGCTAAGGCTGGCCCAAAAGGGACATTCTATAGCAATTGCTCTGCTGCTGCTGAGCCTGAAACTCAGTTTACACAGTTAGCACAGGATGAATGCTTAAAACATTCTTTCTTTTGGTAAAGAGGAGGGAAAACTGTTTGAAGAAGACTTCTCTGTCTGAAGCTGAGGCAAGATAGAACTTTAAGACCTCTCTGCCACCACCCACTTCTTGGAAACATTTCAACCAGCTTGCTGGTCTTCAACTTCTCTCTACCATGGTTGGGCAGCATGGTATGTTTAGATCACTATGTGAAATAGACACAGGTTTGAGCCATGCAGGTCCATTTATATGTGGACTTTTTGAATAATTAACACTGTAAATGTATTCTCTCTTTCTTCTGACTTTTTTGGTAATGTTTTCTTTAGCTTACTTTATTATAAGATTACAGCACATAATACATATACAAAATTTCTGTTAATTGATTCTTTATGTTATCATTAAGGCTTCTGGTGAAATGTAGGCTATTTGTAGTTATGTTTTGGGGGCATCCAAGTTTTAAGAAGATTTTTGACTGTGTGTGAAGGAGTCAGTCATTGTTCAAGGATCAACTGTACACTTTAGACTGCTGATTCAGCAACAATGCTGGGATCCCTCAGCAATACATGCTGTTTCCCTCTTCCCCAAGTCTCCACTGTGTGACTTGAGTGATTAGATTGGTTTTCTAGAGCTGCCATGATAAAGGACTGCATGCACACTGGGGGCTTAAACAATGGAATTGTAATATTTCAGGATTCTGGAAGCTAGAGCTGCCGTGACAAAGGACTGCATGCACACTGGGGCTTAAACAATGGAATTGTAATATTTCAGGATTCTGGAAGCTGGAAGTCCAAGAACAAGGTGTCAGTAGGGTTGGTTCCTTGTGAGGGCCCTGAGGAAGAGATCTGTTCTAGCCTCTCCCCTAGTTTCAGGCATTTTGTTGGCAATACTTGGTGTTCTTCTGCTTATCTTTCTTTGGCTTATAGAACCATCATCCCCATATATGCCTCCATCTCCACATGGTGTCCTCCCTGTGTTCCTCTAACTCTCTGTTCAAATTTCCCCTTTTTATAAGGACACAGTATATCAAATTAGGCCTATTGTAATGACCTAATCTTAACTTGGCAATATGCAGTCTCTATTTCCAAACAAGGTCACATTCACAGGCTGGGGGTTAGGACTCCAAAGTTCTTTTTGTGGGGGACACAATTCAATCCATAAATGTGAGGAACTGGTACCTATATATGTCTCTTTGCATAAACAAAGACCAATATTGATCTTTGGGCCTCCCCAAATGTTAAATTACTTTTAAGATCTTGGGCAAGAATCAGGAACTATAATGATGATTCTATGACATGGATTTTTTAGGATAACATGGATTCCATGAATAGCCTATCTAATAAAAGAGTAATATGCAAATTAACTATCACTCTGCCATGCCTACAAGCCAGCCCACGAGCCAATCAGGAGCATGTATGCAAATTAACCCCAATCAATATGGCTGCAGCCAGGAAGTGAGCAGGAAGGATGCTTGGGTTTCCTCGATGATAGAGGAAGCCAAGCTTTCCACACACCCTGGTGGGCCCAGGCCTCCATTCAAGACTACAAAGTTTCAATTATAGAAGACAGATAAATCCCAACAAAAATGGTGGCAGCCACACAGCTGGAGAGAGCAGGAGGCTAGGGTTGCCCCCAACGATGGAGGAAGCCAAGCTTTCCACACACCCTGGCTGGCCCAGGCCTCCACTTAAGGCTACAAAGTTTCAATTATAGAAGATAAATAAATCCCACCAGAAATGGCTACAGCCACAGAGTGAGCAGGAGGCTTGGCTCTGCTCCAGGCTGCAAAGTTTCAATTGTAGCAGATAAATAAATCCCAAATACCAGGGCCTCTGCATAGGTCACTGGGACGGGATGTGTGTGTGTGTGTGTGTGTGTGTGTGTGTGTGTGTGGTCTGCCTGCAAACCACCACAGGCCCCTCACCCAGGCCACCCCACAGCCCAAGGGAACCCCCACACTGATCCAGTATATCCTTCAGAGCAAACCAGCTGGCCTCCACCCATGCACCAGGCCTCTATCTTATCTAATCAAAGAATAATATGCAGATTGACCATCACTCCAACACACAAGATGGCTGCCCCCATGTGGTCAAAGATGCTGCCCCCATGTAGACACAAGATGGCCACCACAAGATGGCCAGCAGGGGAGGGCAGTTGGGAGGGACCAGGCCAGCAGGGGAGGGCACTTAGGAGGGAGCAGGCCTTCAAGGGAGAGCAGTTGTGGGTGATCAATCCTGCAGGAGAGGGCAGTTAGGGGTGACCAGACCGACAGAGGTGGGAAGTTGGGGGCGACCAGACCTGCAGGGAAGGGCAGTTGGGGGAAACCCAGGCCTGCAGGGAAGAACAGCTGGGGGGGGACTAGTCCTGCAGGTGAGGGCAGTTAGGAGTGACCAGGCCTGCAGGAGAGGGCAGTTAGGGGTGACCAAGCCCACAGGGTAGGGCAGTTAGGGCAAACAGGCTGGCACAGGAGTAGTTAGGCATCAATCAGGCTCGCAGGGGAGTGGTTAGGGGGTGGTCAGGCTGGCAGGAAGAAGTGATTAGGTACAATAAGGAAGGCAGGCAGGTGAGCAGTTGAAAGCCAGCAGTCCTGGATTATTTAGGCCCGATCCCACCAGTGGAATTGGGCCTAAATGGGCAGTAGGACATCCCTTGAAAGGTCCCAAATTGGAGAAGGTGTAGGCTGGGCTGAGGTATACCCCCCATGCATGAATTTCATGCACTGGGCCTCTAGTTCTTTTTAATAAAAGCAATTGGTTCATCATAATTAAAAGGGATTTCTATTTAATGTCTTTATGAATTTTCTCAAATAAATAAATGGTCAACTCAGAAAAATTAATGGTTATAATTAGTTACCATTTATGATACATAACATCTACATTGGCACACTGTATTGGGAGTTTACCCCTGAAAATACTACACAATGGTTGTTAATAGGCTCATGTTATGGATAAAGAAGTTGAGTCTTAGGTTAGTTAGAGGGCACGCCTGGGAGAGGTGAATTCAGAATAATAATCAATATAGATATGTCTGATCCTCAAAACTGTTTCAAGTGTGCTGCCTATTTTTGTTTCAGAAAATATGGTCTCCATACATTCATGGCTCAAATCAGCTATACAAATTACAATGGCTGAACATGAAAAAAAAATCTCTGAATAAATTAAACTTTGAATAAAAAGACAAAAAATATGACCCAGAGTGCTAATATGGCCCTTCATTACTATTATCAGTTCCATCAGATATTAGTTGACAAGTGAGCTCATCAGACATATCATGATTATATCAAAAAGCAGCTAGTGGTATATTTCAAATGCTATTTAAAAATTTGTGTATTGGTTGTTTTAAATAATTATTCCAACCTTTAACATGTTATTTTTATTTTTGGGGGACACCTGCAGGTGAAAATTAAGGGGACAAAAATTCAAAGCATTGCCTACATCACTACTAAAAGCACTTCAGGAAGACACAGGTATTATTGAGAGAGTGAGAATAGAGTTTTTTAAAGCGTCATTTCTTTTAAATTACTCTTGTGGTCTAAAAAATGTAGATTCCTCATCAAACTTTTAATTGAAGTTTTTTTAATACCCAGGTTAAGCTACGTTAAAGAGGAGATGAAGAATCTCTTTAAATCACTTTGCTGTGATAGGATTTTGTGGATAAGAACCTAATTTAAAATAAATGGGCCACCGACTAGATTTAGACATTTCTATCATACAAATTTTAGTTCCAAGTCTATTAGCAGTAATGAGTTTTGCTCTATTGTGAAAATGGTCAATTGTTTTGAGCTTTGTATCTCTTTTCATGTGCAGGTGGTAACCGATGAGCCACTCATAGAAATTTTGCTAATTATCAATGGCCTCTGTTTGTGATGATAAAGTCAAAGAATTTAGCACAAATGTAAGAACTTCTTTAACCCTATAACCACCCCCTCCAAATATGTCTGCTTAGGGAATTCATTCGGCATAGTCCTTAAACACCCACTATGGACCAGGCACTATTCTAGGTGAATGAGATGCATCGGTGAACAGACATAAGGATCCCTGTCTCATGGAGTTTACTTCCCTTAGGGGGAGACAGGCAACAAACAACAAAATAAGGAAAAAGTCAGAAGGGTCAGAATGAAAGAGGAAGAAGGTGCTTGTGCCGTGAGAAAAGAAGACAGCAAGGCAAGAGGCATTGGGAATGTTGACAAATGAACTCATCCTTTTATAAAGCTCCATCAGGGAAAGACTTACTTCGAAGGTGACACCAAAGTCTCAAACTGGAGAAGCTGGGAATCAGGGCTTCCACTAGATGAAGTCGAGCAGGACCCTGAAGTAGACAGTTTTGTAAACGATGGCCCAGGTTTGGTTGGGGTTGCTCTACTTATTTATTTTTTTCTTGCAAGAGAAACTTTTTATTCCCTATTGTGAGGGTTCGGAATTGCACATGCTGCAAGGGTAACACCACCAAAGACAGGCACACAGACAATCTTGTTTGTGGAGTGTGTGACCAGCACTGGGATGTTTTTGATGTTGGCATAATAATAACTCTTCCTACCTTTGGGTAAATTTCTGTTGGTGGTTTTCTGCATTGGAGTTCCAAAGATCCAGCAGCCCTGAGTAATTGTTTTGTTTAGTTTTTCCTCTTTTTTGGGGGGGGGGATTTGTTTTGCCAATGTTTGCCTCTGGACTTCTCCATAGTGAAGAGATAGGGACATGAAGTGTTTGGAGACAGAAGAAAAGAGAGGTAAACCTTGAGACAGGCTTCCTTCACAAAAAGTCATGGAACCAAATACTAACCAGGCCCCATCCTGCATAGTTTAGGAGACCAGGCACTGCCAGTGTAATAAATTCTAACATGGTGGAGGATGAGTTCTCACAGGAACTCAAAAAGCAGAGACTTGAACTCAAGTTCTGCACCAAGGAGCTGACTGATATTAAATAAATGCTTGAGAGAAACAGAAAGAGGTTGAGAAATATGCAGATAGAGACAGACAAATGAGTGGGGTTGCTTTAAAACAAGTGTGTGTGAAACCGAAATCACTGGTTTTCTCTTAAAGACGATGGGAGCAGGGATGGAGGTAAATGGTAGTGAGATGATTGTGCTTTGGAGTAGCAAACTACTCAGAGGTGGCATTGTAAAACCAGCTCAAGACTAAATGGCAATATTGAAATTGACCCTTGAAAAAATTCCTCTGGAAAGTGTCCGTTGGAGACGAGCAGACCATCTCACATGAGCTCATCACAGCCAGGTTTGCTTTGGCATTGCAATAGATTTCTGTTTCTTTGGTTGAGCAGCCAATGAAATAATTGATTTGCATTGTAGGGTCACATTGAATGTTTATATGTGTGGTAAAAGGTTCACAAGGGGCCTGGGATAGACTTAGGCCAGAGCAGCAGATGCATCTCTCTTGTCTCACTCTGGGAAACAAGATCATTGAGGGAGATGGCAGGCAAATGCTATTTTAATCTCTCTCCCAAGCAAGCATAGTTGAATTTACATAAATTATTTAAAATAATAATTTAATGACTCTACCTATCAAGCCTCCAACTTGTGTTGATCAGCTGCTGACATTGTGCTTCCATCTCTCTCTTTCTGCCTCTCTGAGACACTATCTGACCTTCACATGCCTGTTTGCTACTGCTATACAAGGCCACCAAAGTCAGGGCCCTGGGCATTTGCCCTTTGTTACTGTGCAAGTGGGTTTTACCTTCCCAGTGTTATTGAAATACCTGTATATTTTTCTCTAGGTCTGTTTCATTTAATTTAATAAAGATGAGTGAAATAAGTTGAAGGAAAAAGTGTAATGCAAAATATCACAATTCTCTTCTACACACATACTTCATATAGGCAAGATCCAAATTAAGAGAACTCCTGAAGACAGTGACAGAATTTAGGACAAGTTCAGAATATCATAAAGCTCGAAGACCCTTATTTTTAATTATTAGTCAGGATTATTCTGATTACATATGCATAAACTTCTCCCTGGGGATAAGAAGTAAGAAGATTAAGTTGTCTTTTTCTAAGCAACACATTACAAGCTTAACTCAGATTAGCCACACTATAACAATTACGATTATACATTCAAGATTTCAGTTACTTAATTTAAATATTTTAAAAATTGAAGCAAACTCCTCAAATTCACAAACTTATAAAAAGGGTATGTATGTGTGCTTTGTATTATGTTTGTATTTAATCAATTAAGCACAACACTAAATAGTTCTCTCTCTCTCAGATAAAAGTTACAGGAGAAGCAATTAAAAATTTAGTTTTTTCTAGGTAGAGTTCCTAAAGTGAAGAAATTTTCAAGATTCTCAAAGTTTCCCCAATTTTTATTTTGCTTTCAAGGAGAAAATTCCCTTAGTTAGATTCCTGAGGGATCAGCAGAGTTTAGAAATGGGTAACATAGGTTCTATTCAAAAAGAAAAAAAAATAAAAGACTTAAAATGTACTGCTCCATCCTGGCTGACTGCCAAGTTTCCAATTTTCACCAACTCTTTTATAGATGGAATAACCCTTACTAATATCTAATTTTGCATGTATTTAAGTTAAGGCAGTCCAATGGATTTAATATCCAGGATTAGCTGCTTAAATAACTTAAGGGCTACTTTTTAAAATGAAAATCTAGGAATGAAGTAGATTTCTAAACAGGAGTCTTATGATATAACCTGAAAAAAATTCCAAACACTTGTCATGTGAGTGAAAGGAGTGGGTGTGATCTTTGAGAAGGCTGCCCTCCTTGGCACACAGAAATTCTTTATACGTTTTGTTTTTTTTTTAATTGATTTTAGAGAAAGAAAGACAGAAACATGGATGAGAGAGACACATCGATTGGTTGCCTCTCGTACTCACCCCTAATAGGGATCCAACCGCAACCTAGGTATGTGCCCTGGCTGGAATTTGAACCTGCAACCTTTTTGGTGTATAGGAAGATGCTCCAACCAACTGAGCCACACAGAAATTCTTTAGAATTCACTGTTCAAAATGACCAAAGAGAGTGGATGTCTAGGAGAGTTCTAGAGTGTCACCCAGGGTCCAGGAAGCCATTGCAAATCCTCATACTCCACAAATACATCTGGGGGACCAGGAGGGCAGCTCTGCCTTCCCCCGGGGGTTATTAGCAGGAGGAACCACAGAGTCTGGTGGGAAGGAATTCACCCAAAGAAGGTTGAGGTGCGCCAGCTTGGCCCGAGGACAATGACCCATTATCCAAGAGTCCAAGGGGAGGGACAGTCTGAGGTTAGCAAAGTGTGTGTTGCTCGGATTTCCCTTGGCTCTTGTTGTATGCAGAGACCAGCGCCCGAGTCCGGGAGGGAGAGTGTCCGATAAGAAGCTGATCAGCAGCATCGTTTCAAAATACATACAGGTCGGGGCAGCGTAACTCTGTGGCCTGTAACAAAATACAACCCAAGAGAGGGGCGGGGTACATTCCACGGTTCAGCCCAAAGGCGGTTGGCACGTGTTACAGCAGCTAAAGCTGGAAATGCCATGCAGATCAGCCACCTGGGACCCCTTGGCTGCTGGATCTCGCTGCGATAACCTGACACCCGAGTACGTGCTGTTGGAGAGGAGCCGGGTGGAGGCTCTCCTATTGGCCAGGAGGAGTAAATCTGGGCGTTCATGCGGCAACACGCTGCTGAGGATTTCCTTAGCTGCTCCCGGAGGCCTGGACCAGGCGGAGTTTCCCATGATTCACCTGGAGGGACCAGGCCACACAGACCTGCTTTTGTTAAAAATCTCTATCCCCCCGAAAGCTGGTGTGACTTGTGGAAACACAGGTATGTAATGGCCTTTATTCAAAAACCCCGCTCCTCACTCTGGCTGCTTGCTCCTTTCCACCTCCCACCCCACCCCCAATGCCTGCACAGCGTCTACATACATATGTAGAATTCTGAGCATCTACAGCATTCAGAGAGGATACCGACATAACCAAAATAATGGCTTTTACTTTAGACTGTTTAATCTAGTTTGGGAGTCATTATAGGTTTAAAAAAAATGAAGTAGAATGAAGCAAGCATAACAAATGAAGATAAACGTTCAGTAGAGCCATTATGTTGGGATGAACAACCAAGAAGATTCATTCAGGAAAGGTTTATGGGAAGAAGTGAGGTGGTAAAAACAATGGAGAGGAATAGTGCTGTTTCGATTTGTGATGATAAAATCCCAGTCCCCTCTGTGCAATGTTAGTTCAAGCAGCAGCAGCAGCAACACACACACACACACACACACACACACACACACACTAAGCAGGAGTTATCTGAAGTGAAGCAAGGTCATTGAACAGTACTTCCAACAATTCCCCACTGTACAATCTACAGTTCTATTGCCCTCCTCAGGAGATGACAAAGTAAGTAATAGCCATGAAAACTTTAAGTGCCCATATTTGAATCTCTTGGGCACCGTGAAGAGAAAAACAGGCCCAAGATTCATTCAAAATTCATACCATAAAAGCCAAGCACCTACAAAGTGGGAGCTGGAAGCAGTCTGGCTGTGTGAGTTAGAAGTCCCAGTTCTCCCCTGCGTGATCATGGAAAAGGTGCTTGTCTCCTTTCTGAACTTGGGTTCCTCATCTGTAAAAAGAGGATAACACATACCTTAAAGAGTTGTGAAGATGGAACACCTATATTATAAAAGGTCTGTGGCTGTAACGCTGTAATGCCCAAATGACCGGTCACCCAGAGGTGCATGGAGAACCTCTTGGTCCCTGCACCCAGCCCCAGAGCCACTCACCATGAGGGTGGGGGATGGTAGTGGGGCAGGACAGGGACTGTTAAGTGGCAGCAGTCGGAGTGGGGAGAAGAGGGGGAGTTTTGCAGAGCAGTCCAAGGGTAGGGAGATCCTCGCAGAGCAGTAGAGAGGTAGTGTCCTAGGATCATAGTGTCACAGGGCAGCGGAGGCCATGCAACGGAGGCCAGGCTAGGCCTAGGGAACCCTACTCACACATGATTTTGTGCGCTAGGCCTCTAGTATGTATATAAAGTCTATTAAGGCATCTAGCACTGGGTACATTAGGACTGTGGTTCCATACATGGTAGCAAATGTCTCCTCAACCACAAAACTGATGAAAGACAGTGGTGTGTGGCTACAGGAAATGTAAGAATCCAGTGAAACCAATAGTTCCTGACTGTGTCCAGAAGCATCATTCTGTACTCCAGCTACCCTTCTTTGCCACAACTCAAACCCTTTGTGTGTTTCCTTCTGAATTAAGGGGTTGGTCAAGGTCATGCCCACTGTACTAAGTGCCTTGAGGTTGGGATCTGAAGAATGCCACTCTGTCTTCAGATTCTTCACTTCTTGGTGCTGTCCACTGCTGCAGCTCTGGGCTGGGGTAGCTGTCACTGATTCTTTCTCTTCGATACTTCTCTGAACCAGGGTCACCATCAAGTGCTAATCACTACCGCTAGCTCTCAGCCTGGGGCCTGTTGCTGGGAAGGGTTTGGAAGGAACAGGGAGGTGTTTCCCACCAGAGTATTGGACTGGCCTCTCAGAGCTTAGCTGGTCTGGCACTGGGACCATGTCTCTTGTCTTTGGTGCTGCTCAGTAGCCCCAGCCCTCTTATTTCCTTGAAGGGGGAAAGGTGCATTTCCAATTAAAATAGAGAAAACCCTGGGATGCTGGCATGTCATAACTCTACCTTCCCTGGTCTACCATATAATGATGCTGTGAAGATTCTATCATTTAATCTGAACAACAATACTAGAGCATGGATAGCCTTTACCCCACTTTATATATGACAAAACTGAGGATCTGACAGGTAAACCCTTTCATAGGTAGGGAGGCTGAACCAGGAAATAAGCCCAACTTTTCTGGCTCCAAAGCCCTTCTGCTTCCCACAACTCTGTATATACACACAGAACTCTCATCAGGCAAAGTAAGCCCCCAATATCTCAATAGTTCCCAATCCCTATGAGGTTCTCAACCATAGTCTCCATAAATGGATATTGAGTGCAAGCACAAGGCAAAAATCAAACTACTTATTCAGTAATAATAGGGCTGTCCCATTTCAAAGAACAATATTCAGATATATAACACAGGAAGCATGTTGTTTATACATTATGGAGGATTTGGTTAATTTTTCAATTCCCAGTGGAAGATGATGGACAGGTGGGTTCCTTGGTGTAATGGTACATCCATTGTAAGACATATATACATGAAAGACCTGAGCAGAGACAGGTTTGGCTCTGTGCAAGCCTGCTTGGACATGAAGTAGTGATGAGAACAAACAAGAATAGCAGTAGCAGGCAGGCTTGACAAGTGACTTCTGCAGCTAAGCACACTGAAATTAAGCACTGTAAGAGAGTTAAAGTGTAGAGAAAGGAAATATTAGGGAAGAAATGAAATATATTGTGGAGGAAGGGAAAAGGGCGGAGAAAAAAAGCTTGCTGTCTATAGGGCAGAGACAGTTAATAGATTGTTGTACAGATCAGTAAATGAAAAGAAATTCTTCATAGTGGCTTCTCTTCCTCGATCCACACTATAAAGAAATGATAAGGACCTTGAGCATTGTGGACACAGCATTCTCTTCTTTTTTCCCTCTTAATAAATTACTTGTTTGTAAAAGATACCTTAACAACAAACAACAGCTTTAGAAAATAAAAGCGTTTTTCCACCAACAGAAGACCTGCCATCAGAGTTGTATTACATACACAAAAGACCCAGAAATCTAAGAAACAATACTATCTCTGGTTATTGGCAACTGTATGTCTTAAAAGTTCACCCTATTGTGTGATATTGCAACTCATTCATAAATTCATCAGTCACCTCGTATTTACTAAATCTTACTGAGTAGCAGGTCTAAAGGTATGTAGCTGGAGACAATGAGGCACTGTCCTGTTTTCAAAGAGCTCACACTATTAGGGGATATAACTATATATCTAACTTGTAATAAGATATATAACTGATTCTCTTAAAACACTCTGCCTTGGAGATAGGTAAACAGAAGAGGCTGAAAGGTTTCACAAAAAGGGTACCTGTGAGTTACATCTTGAATAATAAGCAACAAAAGAGGGTGGTGGCAGAGTCAGGCAGGGGAATAACACCAGCGATGGCTTGGAATATTTGCCTGAATACTGTAATTCTCTCTAAGGGACAAGTCCAGACTATGCAGGACCTGGATATTATAGTTTTGGAGGATTCTCTTTCATAAAAATAATAAAAATGATGAACATGAACTAAAATATTAAAGTGAATGAAAAAGTAGATGACAACTTATAAATGCTGACAAATATCACTAATCTCACAGATCCAGACAAATAAAATAATATTGAATTAATTAGCTGCCTAACATATAACTGCATAAAACTTTTCCCCAACATCTTTTGTGGAGCTTATATCCTTTGATAGCCTCTGCATACGACAACAATTTTACAATATAGTATGTAGGGAATAAAAGAAGGATAATTTAATAACTTTTCTAGGTTGATAAAGTTGAATTTTATTATTACCAGTTTAGAAAAAATACATTTCAACTCTACAATTCTTTGCTGTTGATGCCATGTTAAATTGTTAGAAGTATTATCAAATTTTGGGGAATGCAATCAAGTTTCTTTTATAAACCAGCTCTAAGATTTCATGGTGCTTCAATTTCTTTTTGGTAGTGACTCATCCTCAATTCTCTTTGAATTAATGATAATACCATCCTGTTTTTATCAATGTTTTTTTCATTCTGGTGGCATAGTATCATGATTTTATTTTATCTTTCTTGATGTCAGTTATTTTGTGTCAAAAAAGAAAGAATTGTTAATATCTCCCCACCATGCTTACATGCTTCACTTCATCAATTGAATTATCAAGCAATATGCATAAGCATTTTGATTACTTTTATTTCAAATTTATCTCTTCCTATGAATTATTTTTTAACAGCAGAAAAATACCTATTGATTTTATCACATTCCATATTTAATTAATTTCATCCAATTTTTTTTTTACTTTTCTTTAAGAAACTTTAGTATAATAAAAGGAGATACCTTTCATTTACACCCAAATCGGGAATCTGTAATTTTCTACTTGTTCTATTGAAATGTTTATGAAATGACTGCCTAATGACAGTTACATGGTGATTTTTGAGTTTTACAAACTTTTAAATAACCTTTTTGCATCAGATTTGTGTCCATGTTGCAAGTCTTAAGCAGCTTTATGATAGGCAGATCATAGTGTTGCATCTAGACTGAAAATCATAATCGAAATTGGTTGTGGATTTAAATATCCTATCTAGGAGATGAACCAGAAAATAGTTTTTACAAAATAGCAAAGTAATCAATACTCTTAGAAACTAGAGGGCCTGGTTTTTCCACAGCAAGATTATGGAATGAGCTGTATGTGGCACACATTCTGAGAACGTAATAACGATCAATAGTAAGATCTTTGTTCTTACCTCTTATAACAGCTGTGCTGTCATAATGTTTGATTGTAAATGTTGCTCAGTAGCGGGTTACAATTGAACAGATTTGTTTCATTCTGTTAAATAAAGTCACACATAAATGCTTTTAAAGTCAACTATATATATATATATATCTGTTATTTACCCCACATAAATATATTCCCCTGTAGCCAAACTCATTATAATTCCAAGCTCACCTCTCCTTAGCTGGGTTCCCAAAATGCCTTTGCCCACCCCAGGGCCACTCAGTACTAGGGGGCATGTGACAAAGGGAAGGCTACAGTGGGAAGAGTGCTCTTAACTGAGTGTGCTTAAAAATATCACAATTTTTCTAATTTATGAAAGCATATTCTTTTTTATTTATATAATAAAAGTCTAATATGCCAAGTGTCCAGTCATCCAGTGGGCCTTTCAACCAATCAAAGAGTATATGCTAATGATATGTTAAGGCTGCTCAACTGCTCGCTATCCCGTGCACTGACCACCAGGGTGCAGACAGTCGACCAGTTGACCAGACTCTATGATGTGTACTGACCACCAGGGGGCAGATTCTCTGATTGATAGGTTAGCTTGCTGTTGGGGTCCAGCCCATCGGGACTGAGTGAGATGGGCCAGACATGACCTCCTGTGGTCCCTCCCCAGCTGGCCAACCTCCCCATTTCTCCTTGGCCCTGATCATGCACCAGTGGGGTCCCTCAGCCTGGCTTGCGCCTTCTTGCAATCTGGGTCCCCTAGGGGGATGTCAGAGAGCCAATTTCAGCTTGATGACAGAATGACTGGTCACTATGATGCACACTGACCACCAGGGGGCATATGCTCAATGCAGTAGCTGCCTCCTAGTGGTCAGTGTGCTCCCACAGGGGGAGCACCACTCAGCCAGAAACCAGGCTCCTGGCTGGGGCTGGCGAGTGTAGCAGCGGTGGCAGCAGCCTCTTCCACTTCTGTAGTAGTCGGACATCCCCTGAGGGCTCCTGGACTGCAAGAGGGTGCAGGCCAGGCTGAGGGAATCCCCAAGTGAATGAATTTCATGGATTGGGCCTCTAGTAAAAACATAAAAACCCTTTCCCCCTTCCCCCCTTTCTTTCTAAACAATTTAGTTCAAGAGTGGTAATGGTGCTGGTGGTATCAAAGGCCAAATGGGATGAAGGGAGAGGGCATTTGTGTGAGGGAGGGTAGGGAAATAGGTAGATGTGGGCTGTCAGAGCCTAAGAAGAATGAGGAGATTGTCCATGAGGCCCACTGCAGGATATGGGAGTCTAATAGTGGTAAATAGAAAAATCTGAGCTCAGGGTGTGGTGAGATGGGGTGGTGGTAGTAACAGCTCAGAGAAGGTTGTCAGAACCTGAATTGGGTGAAGAGAAAGCAAATGCATGGTTGATATTGTCTGGCACAGGATGATGGGGTGGGGGAGGACCATGTGGCAGGGATAGGGGAGAAGATTGGTTACATAAAGGGAGAATTAACCCATTTGGTAATTAAATTGAGAGTTTGGTAGCCAGTTTTCTAACTGTCAGAGAACAAAGTTACAAATATGCTCCAGAGACAACTTAAATGAGCCTTGTGGTGTTGGATTGCAAAAGGAGGTATCAGTGAGAACTCATATACAGAAAGATATAAAAATACATACAGATGTAAACATGGGTATTATGTATATGTCCCTTAGCTTCTCCACTTAGAAGGCTTGGAAATAGCAAAAACAACAACACCCCAAAGCAATGAGCACCCCTAGTGCACACATTTGGTTTGCCAATACCATTACAGGCTTTGAGTAGGGAAATTACAAGATAAACTTGGAAATACTATTATTTTAGAAAGCAACAAGTGCTCAAAGAATAATGTGAACATCCAACATTTATAGAAGGAGCTTGAAGGGGATCTCTCTGGCCAAATCTGGGCCAATTTGAGACCAAAATAAAGTATGAGAATAACAAATTGTTGCTCATTGAATAAAATAATAATTATAAATTCACACCAATAAAAATTAATTAATGAATAATAAACGGGGATAAGAAAAAGCTTTTCTGAGAGTAGAATACCAATGAATAAATGAAGGAAGGAGGGAATTAGAAAGTCATCTGTGGCAACCATTTCAGTAATAAGTCATTAATGAATTGTTAAGACAAGTGGATGAGAGAAGAGGAAGTTCACATAGGTTCAAAATATCCCCTACAATACATTAATTCCAAAAGGTGAAAGAGTAACATGAGACTAGAAAAACCCAGTAAAAACCACCTCAATCATGATTATGATCAAAGTTAACATCACTAGTAGGAGGACAAATGGAAATCATATATTACTTGAGATGATGCCATGAGAAGAATACAGCATTACTTCTGTGATGTTTCTACTACAGATGTATGAGCTGGAACCTGAACTGAGGGACATTTTACAAAATATATGGCTTGTGATTTTCAAAAGCATCAAGGTCATGAAAGCCAGGGAAAGAGTAAGGAACAGTTCCAGACTGGAGGAGTCTAAAGATATTTAAAAGTAAATGCAATACATAATCCTCAGTTGGATCACTTTGCTCTAAAGCAGTGGTTGGCAAACTCATTAGTGAACAGAGCGGCAAACTGCAGCTCGCGAGCCACATGTGACTCACGAGCCACTGTTTGAAGACCACTGCTCTAAAGCATGCTATTGAAACAATTGGCAAAACTCAAATTGAGTCTCTGGATAGTAATAATGTTATCTATTTTTGCAATTTTCTTGTCCTTTTAAAATGATTAAAAAGTACCTGTACATCTATTTGGACATAGAGTTATGGACCTGTCATAAACCTCAGATAGGACCTATATTGGTGGAGGTCCTTATGCTTATATTTCATTAGCTTCATGATGAATATGCTTTTGCCTGTAAGTAGATGAAGATGGGATGCATTCCTAGAAATAAAAGCACTAACTAAATTGATAAATGTGGGTTATTACAACATACATTTAGGAAAATATTTTTCCAGCATCATCCCCTGGCTATTTCTTTTTATCTGTCTTCAAATACCTGAAGTTAAGAGATCTCCAACCTAAGCATCTTCCATCTCAAATAATGGATGGCTAATCCTTCTGGTCTTCAGTAATATATTTTTCTTTTGTAGTAATGTTTATAGTGCTTCTCTAATGTCAAAGACTTTTCAACAACCCCTAGTTATCTGATGATTGCTACTCTTCACCGCCATCCCCTACCCCCTCGCCTTGAGCCTTTTTGGAACCTGAATTTTATACTGAAGAATTTCAGTTATATGAGCTCATAGAAACAGAGAGTAGAGTGATGGTTGCCAAGTGCTGGAGAGTGAGGGAAATGAGATGTTGGTTAAAGGGTACAAACTTCCATTATAAGAGATGTAAGATCTGAGGACCTAATGTACAGCATAGTGACTATAGCTAACAATACTGAATTGTATATTTGAAAGTTGCTAATAGAGTAGATCCGAAATGTTCTCACAACAACAAATACAGTTAACCCTTGAACAACATGGATTTGAACTGCATTGGTTCACTGATATGTGGAACTTTTTCAATAAATACTATAGATGTATTTTCTCTTCTTTATGATTTTCTTAATAACATCTTTTCTCTAGCTTACTTTATTATAACAATGCAGTATGTAATACAAATAAGGCACAAAATATGTGTTAATTGACTATGTTACAGGTAAAGCTTCCAGTTAATAATAGGCTGTTGCTGAAACTGGTTTGGCTCGGTGGATAGAGCGTCGGCCTGCGGATTGAGGGGTCTCAGGTTCGATTCCGGTCAAGGGCATGTGCTTTGGTTGCGGGCACGTCCCCAGTGGGGGGCATGCAGGAGGCAGCTGATCGATGTTTCTCTCTCATCTATGTTCTGGCTCTCTGTCCCTCTCCCTTCCTCTCTGTAGAAAGGTCAATGGAATATATTTAAAATAATAATGATAATAATAATAATAATAATAATAATAGGCTCTTAGTGGTTAATTTTGAGGGGACATCAAAAGGTTTACATGGATTTTTGACTATGTGGGGTTTATTGCCCCTAACTCTTGCATTATTCAAGGTTCAACTCTAGTAGTTATGTGAGCTAAAGAATATGTTAACTAACCTTATTGTGGTAATGATTTCATAATATACCATATTTTGTACACCTTAAAAATACTGCACTGTGTACTTGAAAGTTTCTAAGATTTTAAGTGTTCTCACCACACAAAAAAATTGTACATATGTAACGTGACAGATATGTTAACTGGCTTGAGTGTATCATTTCACAGTGTAAACATGTATTAAGACATCATGTTGTTCACTTTAAATATATACACTTTTCATTATTTAAATATACATCAATAAAGATGGAAACAGCAGCAACAAAAATAACCTTCATTTAAGTACAGATTGTCATTTTTTCTTTACTCCATCATGATTAGTTCAAGAATATAACCTGTATACCTTAATTAGTCATCATCCATTCAAACTGTTTGCCAGATCACAAAACTAAATAACAGAGAGGCCATTGTAGAATAAACCTCTACACACACAGTGCAGAATAAATATAACTGGGAAAGCCCATTGGGATCTCATTGGCTGAAAGTATTTGGCAACCCATGAATCATGAGGAAAAATATGTATTAACTGCCCAGCTGGAGTGGCTCAGTGATTGAGTGTCCACCTATGAACCAGGAGGTCATGATTTGATTCCTGGTCAGGGCACATGCCCTGGTTGTGGGCTTGATCCCCCAGTTGGGGGTCTACAGGAAGCAGCCAATCAATGATTCTTTCTCATCATTGATGTTTCTATCTCTCTCTCCTTCTCCCTTTCTCTCTGAAATTAATAAAAAAAAATTAAAAAATAGGTATTAACAGCATATTGTAATATGTTACCAAAACAAAAATGACTGAATGAATCAGTGTTATCTGGTGGCTGTAAAAGGATTTGTCTGGTGTGACTAAAGTGGGAGGTAGGTTGGGACCACGGAATTAAGAGTTTTTATAATTTAAAAATAGTTTACATTTAATGTTATTTTGTATTTGTTTTAGGTGTACAATACGATGGTCAGACAATCATATATCCACAAAGTGTCCCCCACTCCTATTTCCAGTATCCTGATACTACGCATAGTTATTCTGATATTATTGCCTTCCCTTTGGGAATCATCACTCTGTTCCATGGTATTGAGAGTTATGATTGGCATACTAAGCTGTTTAATTATATTCGATAAGCAATAGAGTGAAGTTGTAGTTATTTTAGTAAATCAGAATTGTGTGTCTAGGAAAAAACTGAAGGTAATATGGAGAATAGACTGACATGAGAAGTCTGGATACAGAGAAGACTGGAAGGAAGCTATTACAAAAGTTCAGACATAAAATTCTGCTCTAAGGCAGGGGCAGTGGGAATTGAGATAAAAGGGTTTGTTAAATCTGTTGCAGACGGAATTATCAGGCTCAGTGTCCTATTACATATGTCAAGTGATAATAAACAATTTTTAAAAATGCTTGGTTTCTAGCCTGGGTGGCTTGGGGGAATGACGAGGGAGCGTAGCAGACACCACACTGCCTGTACGATGATCCACCACATATCAGATTTGCTGGCTGCCTCCCAGTAGACTTCTTCCTTGGTAACAAAACCCTGGACAATGTATCAAGCCAAAGATGACATTTCCCGGCCTCCTTTCCAATATAGGAAGAAATCTTGCCTGGGATATCTGGGAAGTCTCTTTAAAAGAGAGAGATTGAGCCTTGCTCTCTCATTTCCAGGACCTTTCTGCCTAGAATGGAGACTGTGGCATGGAAGCCTCATACAGAAAGGCAAAGGGCTTAGAGGGAGCCTGTGTCCATCATTGCTTCATAGAGGTAATACAACTATCCCAGATTTTCTATTTCCTTTATATACTTAAGCCACTATTGATTTGGGTCTTTGTTAATATCAGTCAAACCTAATCATAACTGATTCAACTACCTGCTCTCTTTTCTAGTAGAGCCCTGACTCTATTCAGACACCCACCACGCCAAAGCAAAACAAATCATACAAGAGAAGTGGTCTTACCGCAATGACCCGCCTTTCTATTTCACAGTAGATGATTTTAAAAAGAGCATATGACACAGTTTTGGCCAATGGCATGAGAGGAGAAGCCTTCCTGAAGGCTCCTGGGAAAGGTCTTCTTTGCTGTTATAAAGACCAACAGGAAGAGAAATAGTCCCTATTTTCTTCCAATGGCTTGCTCTGTCTTGATGTGATGCCAAGAACAACAGCAGCCATTTCATCAGAAGCCAGCCTAAGGATGAGCCAATAGGTTGACAATGACAGGAAGTGAAAATAGAAGGCCTTTTAAAAAAAAACTTTATTGTTGAAAGTATTACATATGCTTCCCTCTGTCCCCCGTTGACCCCTTCTGGCCCACCTCCACCCCTCATCCCAGGCCTTCACCACATTATTGTCTATGTCCAATATGCATATAAGTTCTTTGGCTGACTTCTTGCCAGCCTCTGAGTTAACCAATCAAAGGACTGACCTATTTCAGAAGCTGCATTATGTGAAATAATATCATCATCACGTGGAATAGGTTTCCTTATTGTTCAAACCAATTGAGTCTAGGTGTTCCATTAAAGTTGAAAGCATCCTCACTGATATCTTATTAACTCAAAAATGGAGAAACAGATTTGAGGGAACACTAGAGAGAATTCTATTTTCTAAATGTTGATTTTAATGATTTGTTATGACCAATGAAGCTTGAAATAGCGGTGGAACAGAACATGGGTACTGAGAAATCATAGGGATATAGATGGTAGTTGGAGCCATGGTTTAGAACTCCTCAGAGAGCACATGTAGATTGAGAAAAGGGCCATGGATGAATGCCTGGAAAGAAATTTCATTTAAAGCATGAGCAAATGAAGAGTTGTAAAAAGAGGAGACAAAAATAAGGAGGAAAGCTCTGGCCAGTGTGGCTCAGTTGGTTGAGCATTGTCCCGTACGCCGAAAAGTCACTAGTCTGGGCCCCAGTCAGAGCACATGCTTGGGTTGCAGGTTCAGTTCTCTGTCGGGGTGCTTACAAGAGGTGACCAACCTGTGTTCCTCTCTCACATAGATGTTTCTCACTCTCTCTCTCTGAAATCAATAAAAACACTTTTTTTTTAATGTAAGAAGAAAAGTCACCAAAAGGTGGTGATTTCAGAAAACAAGAGGATAGAGCTTTAAGAAGGGGTAGTTGCTGCAGAGAAGAGACTGTAGGAGTTAGAGGTGTGGAATTCATTGATGTTCTTTGAGAGTGTAGCTTTAGAAAAGAAGTGGGGTCGGAGGAACTGGTTGACAGTGGATGGAAGACACTGGTGTATTGGCTACTTTAGTGGTTCTCAAACCTTGGAGCAGCTTCCTTTTAATAGAAGAAAAATGACTGGTTGCCATACAGTTTTTGATTGATTAATTCTGAAGTTGGAGCCCAGGAGGCTGCATTTTAAACAAGGGTTTGGGTGACTCTGAAGTGAGTTGTTCATGAACCACACCTTAAGGAGCACTGGGCTACTCTCTCTATAAGTTATTTTTGAAAGAAAGGAGAAAGGTAGCAACTTGAGGCCAGGCAAGGTTGATGGAAGGCATTCATATTAGGGAAGACAGCATTGTTGAAAGGATATAGGAGGGACAGAGAGATGAAAGATAGCACAAGATCCTGGAGAAGGATGTGGTTGATAAAGGATAAAGGATTCTCCAAAACCGAAAAGAAACAGATAAGAAGGAGTAAAGCCATCTACTCCAAACCACCTCAGCTAGTTTTTCCTGTGCTTTTCCTCATTCTGCTCTTTCTGCTTTCTCTGTCCACCCACCCTCCCATTTTTTGAAAATCCTTTGAGTTACTCTTAAAGATTATGCCCAATTGTCCCCTCCTCAATAAACAAACGAATGAGTAAAATGCCACAATTAGAAACTCATTATTAGGGTTTTGATTCATAGAAATTATTTTAATCAATTAGATTTTTCAAATGAAATGAGCTACCTCCAGAAGAAGGGAGTTCTCATTTTAGGAGATCACAAGCCGAGGCTGGGAAATGTCTGGGACAAATGTTGCAGGCAGAATTGATGCACAGGATTGATGCCCCAGACTAGCCTGTGTCCTTTTTCAACTCTGAGATTCTGAGATTCCAGGTATATTGGAATAGAAGAACCTTCATAAAGGATGAGAAAAGAGCAAATAGGACATAGAGCTGGGAAGAAATTGGAAACTATGGGCATCCTGCGAATACTGGAATGGAATAAAAATAGAAGGTAGGAGGGCAGAATTCAAAGTAGATTTACCTTCCTTATGATTTTTGCCTTAGGTGGCCTTAATATTTCCCTAACCCCTGGCTAAATGGTGGTGCCAACATTTGATGTAAATTTAAAGTCAAAACCTGAAACTGCCTTAGGCTACATCTAAACCTCAGTCTAGCATTGAAGAGAATTTTTAGTTCATCAGTAAGGCCAATCCTGTTTTTAAAGTGAGTGAATTTTTACATAAGGCATGAAAAAGATAATAAAATGCTGCTGGCTTTCAGACTCTCCCAGTTTTCATTATTTTAATGGCAAGAATGATTATCAACAGCCACTGTATTAAAACATGACAGAAGGTAGTGATTGAGGTGTGGGGAGTCTTTTTTCTCAAAAATAAATTTATTTAATGACCGGTGGTAATTAATGTGTTGATTTTTCCATGAGTGAAGTATGTATAGTTGATTATTGCTAAGTAAAAAAACTAAATGCAAATAAGAAAAAAATAAAAGACAGAAGAGGCATTGTGCTCAGTGGGAAAGGCAAAGTCGAAGACAACTAATTATATTAATTAATTGGCATGAATAATGTATCAGGAAGAGAGGTTGATTAACAGTGGTAGGGATGAACTTAAATTATGTCACAGTTTCTTCAAAGCATCCCATGGATTTTGCAGACGCTCTTATAGATACATACCTCCCTCAAGCCACCCATTCCTAGTTTATAATGAAAAAGTAGGTATGGGTGGGCAGGTGTTCTGTGATAGTCATGCAGAAAATCGCTAGCAGAATCCAAGCTCAGAACAGAGTTCAACCACTGTCCTGTCCAATCCTTCAAATGTCAATTTGTATTTTAAATGCTTTCAGAAAGGCTTGTACTAGTGGAAGAATATCAAACATTGGCTGCAATAGGAGTGATGGAAATGCTGAAAATGACTTCACAGTGCCTGGCTGACTGGAGGAAATGATTTCCTGGTGGAACGGTTGGTGGAAATAGACCTGAAAACGGTTGGTTTAATTTCTTGCCCATCATTAATGGTGTGAAGCCCAAGTACATAATGGACTCAATCTGTTTTATGCACCCATGCCTGACATTACAAGAAGGGGTTTAGATGCTATTACTAGAACATATTTCAAAGTCTCCAACATACTTCTCAGTCTCACTGGATTTCAAACATCCCCAGAATCCTCACGAGGCCATTGATGAACTTGCTTATGAGCAAATGATTGCACCCTAGAACAACAAGTCCAATAAGTGACTTTGTAGATTGTAGACTGCTGTGCAGTGGCAGCTGAACAGCAGAGTTTGAAATGAATTTAAAGGAGACAACCCAGTTATAAAATCAGCCCAGAAAAACATGGCCCTAAAACGTTGTTGTTAGAGTAGAATGAAAAGCTTCCAGTGTCTAAAATATTGCTTAGAAATATCTATAGCTCAGCAATAGAAAGGAGAGAGGAATTCTAATCTAGAAGAAGACAGTGGTTTTATGACAATGTAGAGTGTATTCGGCACATAATGGATAATCCACTCAGTTTGAAGACTAGAGTCTGCAAGGGGGAGTAATAAACATACAGTAAAAAGTATGCAGTTTGGAAGAAAAGTTTAGACTTAATTTCTTCCGGTAATTTTTCTCTGATCTCTCTGTCCTAAATGTTCCTGTTAAATGCTCACATAATATCAAACACACTTCATATTTCATTGCTGTTGCTTTTTAAATTCTGTGATTTCCTGATAAAACTCAAATTCTCTGAGGACACCTTCCTCTCTGTATATAGCCAGCCAAAACTGGCACTGTAAGTGCTGGATACATACACATTAGTAAGGTAAACAAGCAAATGGACAATAAGAAGACATTGATGGCCTCAGTTGGAGAGGCATGTGATTCAGAAGAGTCAGAGGGTGGTGAAATGTAACACACCTGGACAATAAGACTGGGGCGTCTTCTACCCCTTACCAGCTGTTGGGCTCACCTGGATCCAAACCACTGATAATTGTGTTGTCCTCTAGGGCAGTGGTTGCCAAACTCATTAGTCAACAAAGGGGCAAACTGCTCTAGGGGAATGTGGGATTTGGGGAAGCAGGGGAGAGCTGCAAGGCATACTACTGCATCCCTTCCACTGCTGAGGAACTTCACTGTGCTCCTACCATTACTTGGTTTTAACATTACCAAGAAGAAAACTGAGTCTTAGAGGAGTTTGGAGTTTTTCTTTTTCTTTTTTTTTTAACTTTTAAAATTTTTATCTATCTATCTATCTATCTATCTATTTATTTTAAATATATTTTTAATTGATGTCAGAGAGGAAGAGAGAGGGAGAGAGATAGCAACACCAATGTTGAGAATCATTGATCAATTGCCTCCTACATGCTCCCTACTGGGGATCGAGCCTGCAACCCGAACATGTACCCTTAACCGGTATTAAACCCTGGATCCTTCAGTCCACAGGCTGATGCTCTATCCACTGAGCCAAACTGGTTTTGGCAAAATAATAATAATAATAAAAACAACAATAAAATTTAAAAAAGGAAAGAATAAATAGATTAATACTTATTTTAAAGCATTTTAGATGATGATTACTTTTATTTTTTATTATTTTTACTTTATTGTTTAAGATATTACAAATAGTAGTACATATGTCTCCCCCGCCCTTATTGACCTCCCCTTGACCTCCCCAATTTCCGGCACTTGCCCTCACCCCCTCCCACCTCAGTGTCTTCTGTCTGTTGCTTGTGCTTATATGCATGTATACAAGGCCTTCAGTTGATCTCTTATCCATCCAACCCTCCCCTACCTTCCCACTGTAGTTTGACAGTCTGTTCGATGCTTCTTTGCCTTTATTTTTGTTCAACAGTTTATAATGTTCTTTATATTCCATAAATGAGTGAGATAATGTGGTATTTATCTTTCACTGACTGGCTTATTTCACTTAGCACAATGCTCTCCAAGTCCATCCATGCTACTGCAAATTGTAAGAATTCCTTCTTTTTTACAGCAGCATAGTATTCCATTGTCTAGATGTACCACTGTTTTTTAATCCACTCATCTGCTGATGGGCATTTAGGCTGTATTCAAATCTTAGCTATTGTAAATTGTGCTGCTATGAACATGAAGGTGCATTTATTCTTTCTGATTGGGGTTTCTATTTTCTTGGGATATATTCCTAAAAGTGGTATTACTGGGTCAAATGACAGTTCCGTTTTTAATTTTTTGAGGAAACACCATACTGTTTTCCACAGTGGCTGCACCAGTCTGCATTCCCACGAACAGTTCATAAGGGTTCTTTTTTCTCCGCATCCTCTCCAGCACTTGTCATTTGTTGATTTATTGATGATAGCCATTCTGACAGGTGTGAGATGGCATCTCATTATTGTTTTAATTTGCATCTTTCCAATGATTAGTGACTTTGAGCATGTTTTCATATGTCTCTTGGCTTTCTGAAAGTCCTCTTTCAAAAAGTGTCTATTTAGGTGCTTTGCCCATTTCTTGATTGGACTGTTGATCTTTCTTTTGTTAATTTGTATGAGTTCCCTGTAAATGCTGGAGATTAAACCCTTATCAGAGATAACATTAGCAAATAATGTTCTCCCATGCAGTGAGCTTTCTTGTTGTTTTGTTTATGGTGTCTTTTGCTGTGCAGAAGCTTTTTATTTTGATGTAGTCCAATTTGTGTATTTTCTCTTTAGTTTTCATTGTCCTAGGAGCTGTACCGATAAAGATATCACTAAGACAAATGTCTGCTATTTTGCTGCCTATGGCTTCTTCTAAGATTTTTATCGTTTCCCATCTTACATTTAAGTCCTTTATCCATTTGGAGTTTATTTTTATATGTAGTGTAAGTTGGTGGTCTAGTTTCATTTCTTTTTGCAAGTATCTGGCCATTTTTGAGTTTGGGGCTTTTCTGTGAAGTCACATACAGGAACAAAGCTGAGACGAGTTCCCAAGCTCCTAAAATCAAATCCAAAAGTTCTTCTTGATATGCCTTTCTGCAACTCTTTAGAAAAATTTGTCTTACAGCATTATTAGGATGGATCTAAGGAGATAGTGTAAACAAGGAAGGGATTATCTTCAGATATGATTCATTGAGGGTCCTTGTCAAGGTCATTGTAGTATGACTGAAAAGAAAGACGTGGCTCTGAGAGATTTTACAAAGAAACAGCTTGTTATTTTGACATTAGGTTAGGTCTAGAAGAGATGTGTTGGGCATAACATGAGTGAAAATGTTAATTCCTGAGCATCCTGATGAATATGAGTCAAGAAGAGAGTGTTTTTACCCGATATTCTTGCATAAAAAATAATGGATATAGAGGACTCTGTTTAACAAAGGGTTTGGGATGGAGACACAATAGAAGAAAGGAAAGAACAGGAGAAAAAAGGAAAGTCAGGGGGTGAAGAGCAAAGGGTCAGTGAGGGTAATAGAGAATACTATTTGTTGCTACATAATTAATTCTCCCTTCTTTTTTTTTTTAGCAACAGAATTTTGAGTGAACTTATTACTACACAACTAAAAATTACATTTCCAGACCCTTATAGAGTATGTAGCCATGTTTTGTATACTAGAAGCAGATTTTGTGATAGGAAGCTTCTAAAATGGTCTTCAATGATTCTTCCTATTCTATATTATTTTTAATTTTTTTATCTATTAATTTTAGAGAGAGAGGAAGGAGAAAAAGAGGTTTATTTGTTGTTCCACTTATTTATGCATCCATTGTATTCATTGGTTGATTCTTACATGTTCTCTGGCCAGGGATCGAACCAGAAACCTTGGCATATCAGAATAACACTCCAGCCAGCAGCGCTACCTAGCCAAGGCTGATTTTCCTTCTTGACTCACCTCCTCTTGAGTATAAGCTGGGCCTTCCAATGAATGGGATATAACAAGACAGATTAGGTCACCGAGAGATGGTGGCTTCTGTGTTGACCTATCCTCTCTCACTCTTTCACTCTGAGATAAGCCTGTTGCCATGTTGTGATCTGCTCTATGGAGAGACCTGCACAGCAAGAAACTGATGTTCCAGCAAGGACTGACGCCAGCCAACAGCTTTGTGAGTGATCTCAGAAACACATCCTCCTCAGGTGAGCCTTCAGGTGACTGACCCAGCCATCACTTTGATTGCAGCCTTGTGGGAGGTCCTGAGAAAGAAGCACCCAGCTCAACTGCACGTAGATTCCTGGCCCACAGAACTGTAAGATAACAAATGTTGGTTATTTTAAGTTGCTAAGCTTGCCATAACTTGTTACACAACAATAAATAAGACAGATATTAAGGAAGTGCCATGAAGTACCTTTGGAAAGTCTCCTAAAAGGAAGACATCTTACCCATCAGGCGCCATACAGCCTGGAACATGACTGTGCGGGTTAGAGTTCCACCAGCCATCCTGGATCCTGGAGTCAAGCACACTCTCCTGGATGGCACAATGATGAGCTGGAAGGACCTTGTGGAAGTTTTGGAAGACCTTGTGGGACTCCACTTATCCTGGCTTACTGGCCAGTCTCAACATGTAACTAAAAGTATGGGAAAAGTTATTCCACCAATAAAGGGCTTGGATGGCCCAACTAATACCTGACAAATGCAGAATAAGGTTCAAAAAGTGTCACAACATAAGAAGGACATTATATAATGGTAACAGTGTCAATTCAACAGAAAGCTGTAACAGTTATAAGTATGAATGCTCAGTCTCAAAGCTCCCAAATATAGGAAGAACACATGAAAGTTCTAAAACAGAAATATAAATCCACAATAGTAAGAAAGCTCAATACCCAAATTTCAACAACAACAAAAACAACAAAACAAAACAAACACAAAAAGAATTTGTGGAATTCTCTCACTGGTGATGGACTGTCTACCTTTATACTTCCGTTACACTTCCCTAAAATAGCCAAGGTTATTGTGTGTTATGTTTTCTGTTATACTGAATCAGACCTAATCCTGACTAATGTAGGCAGACAGTGGAAGGAACAAGGATTCTACCAGTGATACAGAGTATGAATCAAGCTCTAAGAGAATGAACAGTGGAGACAGGGACTTTTGTGGGATGAGCAGCAAATGCAGGGATATTTATTATTAAGGAGGGAAAAAGTGTGACTAACTTCTATTGTCAAGGATGCCCTGAATAATAGTAGCCCAGTGACAAAGTTAAAATATAGGTCTCCAAGTTACTTAGGCAAGACTTTATAGAAGTCTTCTGTCCAAAAATAGTGAAATAGACAACAGCTCTGAAGTTTAAGAACAATTTAAGTTCAATATGAATATTTTGCACACAATTCCTGGTACCTATTTAAGTTCTATTTCATATAAATCTTTATCATCCATTATGTGCTTGGCACTTAAATTATTATCATTTCATTATTATTAATGTTATTTTATATTTGTTGTTTAAGCAACTTAGAATAGTTAATACAAAAAGGTGCAATTAGGTGTTGTATTGACTTTATTTCTAACAAAGGAAAAAAATTTCTTCTCACTATTGGCAAATCAACAAAGGGTCATTTTGACTGTATCCTATCAGGGTCCCAAGGGGGGAAAAATTACACTACCACTCTAAATGGGACACTGGTATTAAATCTGCTATTACCAGGAAAATAAATTCTTGACACGCTTTCCTGGTAATTCTACCTGCCAAAAGGCAAGGAAAGCAATAAAGGGAAAGTGTTATTTTGGATCTAATCATAGCTTAACATGAAAAAATGTGCTGATAAAGTATAACTACTAGAACTTTGGAAGAATAAAATGATGTATAATATTTTGTAATAATCAAGGAAAGGAAAGCTGGTCATATTCAGCCATGTATCAGATTATATTTTTATTTATGATAATTATTTTTATTACAAAAGAGGTGTTCACTGCAGAGGAATGCAGAATATGTAGAAATTTACAAAGGAGAAAAGAGTCTAATAATTTAGAGATAACACTGTTAACATTTTGATGTACATTCCTGGCTTTCTAATGCTTTTATTATGTTTCTCTTGTTATACAACTTATATTATACATAAACTTTTATACCCTGCTTTTTCCCATTAATAATATATCATAAACATTTTCCCATTTTACTACATGGTCTACAGAGTCATTATTTTAATGTCTACATGATACTCTATAAAAGAAAATACTGATGGTTAATTTTCATTAGCACTATGTTCTATGGATTATCTCATTTAATGCTCATATCAATCATAATGTTAAGCACTTTTAGAATCTCCATTTATATTGCGGCTTAAGGAAAATAAACACATTGCCCAAGACTCTAAAGGTAAGAATTATAAGATCCATTTTTGAATCCAGCTAATTTAAAACTAGAGTGTTTATCTTAAGTAGTACATTATGCTATTTCTCTTGTAGGGAGTTATTAAAATTGATTTAATTCAGTCTTGTAGTATGGGTTTATGTTTTTAGACTATTACAAATAATGCTGTCATTAACAACTTTGGCCATGTACTTTTGTGACTATCCATTTTTACTACCTTAAGACAAAGTTATAGAAATAACATTGCTGGATGAATGAGTATGCATAATTCTAAGACATTTGATATAGTTCAAAGGATATTTGCCACATTAACAAAGAACATTATTTTTCTTTACATTTTTGTTTCTTAGATAACTAATGAGGTAATATATTTATTGTATAATTAGTTTATTTTTAAAATACTTGATAATTTTTAGCATAATTTCTTCTGGCTTTAAAATTTTTCTTATTGATTTGAAGAAATTCATTGCATATTAATGGTAGTCAAATTTTATCATAAAGTTTTCAAATGTTATTCTAAAATTTGATTTTAAATTTTATTTTTGATTTTTCTCATGGATAAGATTTAAAATACTACGTAATATATTCTTATTTTCTCTAATTATTTTTCATTTGTTGTTACATTCAAAAAGTGTCTGCTCTCTAAGTTCAGACCAATATTTCGTTCTTTTTTTTTTGAACAAATTTAAAACACTTCCCTTTAAGAACTGGATTCATACTTTAGCTATGTGAATCTCTTATATATTTAAGTACATGGTGTGCAAGTTATATCATGCACAGAAGCCTCGGTAAAAAGACTATTGAGTTATATGTTATGCCTTCATTGTACTTTTTATTAGTAGTGTTGGTAAAACATAATCAGGATTATGTTGTTGTTTACAGACTAGTCATGTTCACATCTTACATTCATTTTTGAGAAACAATATGGCATATCCCTGGGAGGATTGCCTATAAAGCAACTCTAACTTTATTCTGTTTAGAGTGGATGACAGACCATTCTCTTTAGCAAAATCTCTTGCTTTATTTTGGGGGGCTCCCTTGGGAAGAAGTAAATAATTTCTGTTCCTTACAGGAATTATTATATTTCTATTGTCTGGGTCTTTTCATTTTTTCAGGCTACCACCCTACATTTTCATATATGATATATTTAGCATTATGATACACTACAAGGCACCTACTTCTCTGGGGGATAGGGAGTATGCTGGTCTACCTATCTGCATTTCCTATCTTTACCTTTATTGTTTTCCCTTCACCTGGATGTGTCTTGTTGAATCTCTCTTCCGGAAGAGCTCTTGATTTCCAGATTAAGCTCCTTCAAATGAATTGAAAACAATGTTCTCTATCAAAGTACTACTTGTTATTATAGATGCCAGCAAGTGAGGTGGTGCTGGGAGCTGTGTTGCATTGGCAGAACTAGGGAAAATTGATGGAATAGTAATTAAACAATCAAGCTTTTTGAAATTTATATTTTCATACATCTAAAATTTATTTTGGTGTATAGTACAAAATGGAAATCTAACCTTATGCTAATTTTCTTAACAAGTAATGAATTATTTCCTCAGTTATTTGAAATACTACTTCTTTCATATGTGAATTTATATATTTATATAAACACATATATCTACACACTATAGGTCTCTTCTGAACTTTTAATTCCCTTCTTTGTTAGTCATTTTCTTTAGTCTTGTGGTGTTCTCATATTGTTTCCATTATTACAGTTTTAAAGCGTATTTTAATAATATACAATGGTAATCCAGATCACCTTCTCTGGCAGTAATAAACTTCTTGCTTCTCAGCTCTAAAATCACCCTTCATTGAATGCTCTGGAAAAATGGAGTTGGGTTCCTTAAATATTTTCCTTTGCCAGCAGGCATGATGTTAATCTTTGTCAGCAGAGGGCGCGAAAGAGACATGGCAGGAGGAAGCAGCCTACCTTCTCAGTTTGGAAGAGCTTGCCTGGCAATCTCTGCAGGGGGAAAGGCCTTTCTAGTGCCTAGTCCTGCAGTGCACATTAGTCTGTAGTACCCAACAGCCAGCACATTCCCCCAGCACTCCCTTTGGATAGTTTGTGAAATGATTTAGTGAGACACCTGCCAGTGAACAGCTTTCCCCGGCAATCTAGAATGCAAACCACAGTTATTCCTTTGCCATTCAGTGAGCCACAGCTGTGCCTTCCACAAGGTCTCAGTTATGGAGAGAGGCTTTTCCTTGGCCCTAGAATTCATGGCCGCTTACTATATATGTTATCCTTATACTAGGGGCCCAGAGCTCCCTCCGTCTGGCCTGCGCCCTCTCGTAATCCTGGACCCCTCGGGGGATGTAGCAGTGCGCCAAGTGGCAGGTGGCAGGCGGCAGGCAGCCAGGAAGGAGCCTGAGCCTGGGCTGGGCACCCCTCAGCTCTGCTCCGCTCCTCCCAGCCCATCTGCGCCTGCTGCTGCTCAGTAGTGCTGCTGCGAAGGCAGGAGGGACTCTCTCGTTGCTGCTCACCAGCCATGAGCCTGGCATCTGGCGCCCATCGGTCAGATGAGCGGTGCTCCCACTGTGGGAGCGCAATGAACACCAGAGGGCAGCTCCTGCATTGAGTGTCTGCCCCCTGATGGTCAATGCGCATCATAGCGACTGGTCAACTGGTGAACTGGTCGCTTAGTGTTTTATATAGAGAGATTCTTTAGCTCTCTTTACTTCTTTACTAGCCAACCCCTCATTATCAGCATTAATATTGAATTTTCTCTGTTCAAATTATTGTTTTGTTTTTTTCTCCTAATTTTTATAGATGAGCTTTAGAATATGTAAAATTCAAGAAAAATCCTTTAAAATTTTTCATTAAGTGCATGTAATTATATAGAATTACATTAATCTTGTACATTAATTTGTATTACTACATTTTCAATATTGAATGTTTCCTTCTAGAAAAATCAATTCTCCTTTATGTTCTTCAGAAATAAATAAATAAAAATACATTTTTTAATTTGAGCCCTACAAATTTCTTCTTAATTTGTAGATTTTTTGTTGGCTGACATTATGAATGTGATCTTTTCCCATTATATTTTCAACCTGGCTTAGAAATAATCGTTAACTGATCTCCTGCAATTTGGCTCCCAGAAAACTGGCCTTCTGCAAAACTCCAGGGAATTTGATAAAGCCAAATGTTAAAACAGTCAATTCTGGCATAATAGTGAGGTGGTCATATAAACTACAAATGCATGACTTGAATTCTTGTCTCTGCTTTAGTTACTATGATTAACATAAAAATTATGCCAAGATAATTTTATCCCAAGATTTAGTGGTGTAAAACAATCATTTATTACACTCCTGGATTAGGAATTTGGACAGGACATAGTGAGTATAGCTTCTCTCTGTTCCTTGATATCTAGGGTTCGACTGGAGGATGAGAAAGTTGGATACCGAAATCATCAGAAGGGTTGCTAGCTCACCTGTTTGGCAGTTGATATTTGCTGTTGGTTATGGGGCGTCAGTTCTTCTCCACATGTCCATGGGGTCCCTCTATGTAGGCTGGTGTGTTTTCCTCATTGCATAATGACTGGTTTCCTCAATCTGAGTATCCCTCAAACAAAGCACCCTTTGGAAACTGTGTCCTGTTGTTGGACTAGCTTTGAAAGTCACATAAAATCATTTCCTTTATATTCTATTGGTCATAGAAATGACTGGTGCACTTGACTCAAGAAGATGCTAACTAGACCCTACTCTTGATGAATATGGTGAGATTCTGGAGAATCCAAGATGGCAGCATAAGTAAACACCTACACTGCTGCCTCGCACAATTTCAAAACTACAACTAAAAGACATAACTGACATCATCCAGAACCACAGGAAAGCTGGCGGAGCAGAAATTCTACAACTAGAAGGAAAGAGAGGGGCTCACAGAGACCCAGAGGAGCTGCAAAAAGCTGAGGTACGGAGACACGCCCGTGGAGAGAGCGGGTGACAGCGAACCTGGCTGGTTTTCTCTGGCGGGAGGGAAACAGAGACTCCCAATGGTATTGAATTCCTTATCCTACGACATTAAACCCCAGATCCAGCCGAAACTCATATGGGGGGAGTTTGGACTGTGAAGGGGGGGACGTGCACAGAAATTTAGGGGAGTCGCAAAAGATCAGAAGTCTGATGGCGTGCAGAGGACCAACTGCTGATTGTGCCGCTGGCTTTCACGAGTGGGCGAGAGACAGACCCTCCCAACTGTGCCACTTCTAACACCACTAAACCCCAGTTTCGGGCAAAACCCTGGGGACCCAGACTCGTTTGGTTCCGGAGCACAGTGGAGCCGGAGGGGCAGCAGTCTAGAGGCACTGCGAGAGAGCACATGCACACAGGGACCGCTCCAGGGATTACCCAGTCACGTGAGACTCAGGGGCCGTGGAGGGTGGGGCCAACTAGAAGGCAAGGCGGTCTGTTAAGCCCCCCGAGACTCCACCCATCCCAAGCTCAACAGAGAGGCTTTTGCCGTTTTTCAAGTCTGGTATCATAAAGCTGAATCCAACACAGAAGTTCTCCCAGCATAGTGAAAATGCCGAGACAAGGAAAGGGATCACAAACAAAAGAAATGGAGGAAAACAAACGACTGGATATAGAGTTCAAAACCACGCTTATAAGGTTTTTCAAGAATATCCTAGAAAAGTTGGATAAAGTCAGCAAGTCCCAAGAGGAGACAAAAAAGGACCAACTAGAGGTGCAAAAGATCCAACTAGAGATGATAAAGGACCAAATAGAAATTAAAAATACACTGACTAAAATAAAAAATATTATACAGAGACCTAATAGCAGACTAGCAGAAGGCAAGAATCAAGTCAAAAATTTGAAATATAAAGAATCAGAAAACACTCAACTGGAAAAGCAAGAAGAGAAAAGAATCCAAAAATGTGAAGATAATGTCAGAAGCCTCTGGGACAGCCTCAAGTGTACCAACATCAGAATTGTGGGGGTGCCAGAAGAAGAGAGAGAGCAAGATACTGAAAACCTACTTAAAGAAATAATGACTGAAAACTTCCCACATCTGGTAAAAGAAATAGACTTACAAGTCCAGGAAGCACACAGAACCCCATATAAAAAGGAATCCAAAGAGGACTACACCAAGACACATCATCATTAAAATACCAAGAGCAAAAGATAAAGAGAATATTAAAAGCAGCAAGAGAAAAACAGTTCATTACCTACAAAGGAACACCCATACGACTTTCAGCTGATTTCTCAACAGAAACGATGCAGGCTAGACAGGAGTGGCAAAAAATATTCAATGTGATGAATAGCAAGAACCTACAACCAAGAATAATCTATCCAGCAAAGCTTTCATTGAGAATTTCAGGGCAGATAAAGAGCTTCACAGAGAAGAAAAAGCTAAAGGAGTTCCTCAACTCCAAACCAGTATTATATGAAATGCTGAAAGGTACTCTTTTAGAAGAGGAAGAAGAAAAAGGTAAAAGCCAAAAAATTATGAACAACAAATACATATCTATCAACAAGTGAATCTAAAAATTAAGTGAATTAAAAATTTGATCAACAGAATAAACTGGTGAATATAATAGAATCAGGAGCACAGAAAGGGAGTGGACTGATAATTCTCAGGGGGAAAAGGGGGAGGGGTGTACAGGGAGTGACTGGACAAAACTCATACACCTATGGACTCATCAATGTGGGGGGAGGTAAGGGTAGAGG
>JAAGEH010000304.1:9969930-9996297 GCA_011751065.1 Lasiurus cinereus
GGGGTGGGAGCTGGGTGGAGGGGAACTATGGAGGGGAAAAAAGAGAGACAAATGCAATAATCTGAATAATAAATATTTAATTAAAAAATAAATAAAAAATAAAAATAAAAATAGCTAACTTAAAAAAAAAGAATATGGTGAGATTCTACAAGAACATGTGGGATTAGAAATATTGCTGTGGCCATTTTTCTTTTTTTAAATAATAGCCTCTGCCACAATCCCCAATCGATATTAAATAAAGGGCTGATGCTTCCCAAACCATGAATGCTGATGTGGCAGTGCAGGATGAGGGATAAGTTCCCCTCAAAATCTTGGTCATGCTCGGTGAGGGACTGCTCTTTCCCCAGTTAAGCAGTTTATAAGCCACATATCCTTAGGGCAGGATCCTTTCCTAGAGTCTCACACCTGAATCTGCTATGTCTCTATGAGCTTTTTCAGAATGTGAAGGGCAATACATATTAAACTCAAACACCATGTACTGCTTCAGTCTCTCTGAGTTTCTTTAATAAATGTTGCAGAGGCTTCTTGTAAGAGCTCTGGCATTTGCCTTTGTTTGCTCAGAGTTGAAATTTTCGGGCATATACAAATCTAATTTTTAATATATATAGTCACTGAACGTTTTTATGGCTTTTAGAAAATTTTCAGTTGATTCTCTTGAGTATTCCAGTTAACAGATTTTCCAAATAATGGTAGTTTTATTTTCTTGCTTTTTATCTTATACTGATTTAAGTTTGCAGAAAAATGGTAAATAAGAATACTGGTTGAAAAGTTTTGACTCTTTATTACTTCAGAATAAAAAAGTGTTTAGTCATTAAATGTGATCTTGTAGTGGGTTTGAGATATGTTTTTTATTATAATTTTAAAGAACTATCTTCTTAATCCTCATTTGCTAAGAGTTTTTGTGTTGTTTGTTTTTTTAAATCAGAGTGAAGGTTTTCTGGTTAGCATTTGTGGAGATTTTTTTTTCTTTAACTTTTTGGGTGGCTGCTTTACATTAGTGCATTTCTTTACTTTAAATCATGCTTAGAATAAGCTGTTTTGTCATGGTGCATTTTCTAGTATTAAATTCAATCAGCTATTAATATTTCTTTGCATATAGGTTTTACAGCTTCTGTAGATAGACAGATAGATCAAGCATGTCAAACTAAAGACTAACATGGACCAAATAAAGAAAGTTCAAATTTATGTGGGCTGCAAAAAAACAAAAGCTTCAATTTTCAGAGAAAATTTTGATAGAGACATGCTGAATACAAAGGGCTGAAATAAATGTGTAATCACTAACATAGAATAATAGAACATTTTAATAAAAATTTATATTTTTTCTTGAATATTAACTTATCAGACACTGAATAACTGCAAAAATTAATAAGTGTAATGCAAATAAACTCATTTTTCTTGTTCTCCAAAAGCAAAATATTTCCTGTTGCACACACTAAACAAGTCAGTTTAAGACTAATGACTTGGCAATCGACTGTCAAAATATTCACTGTTCAGATGAGTGGATCAGAAAACTATGGTACATCTACACAATGGAATACTATGCTGCCATATAAAAGAAGGAATTCTTACCATTTGCAGCAACCTGAATGGAACTGGAGAGCATTATGCTAAATGAAATAAGCCAGTCAATGAAAGAAAAATACCACATGATCTCACTCATTTATAGATAATAAAAAACATTATAAACTGATGAACAAAAAGATAGATACAGAGGCAGTAAAGCATCAATCAGACTATCAAATTACAGTGGGAAGGTTAGGGAGAGGTGGGGTAATTAAGAGATCAACTGAAGGACTTGTATGCATACATATAAGCATAACCAATGGACACAAGTCACTGGGGGGTTAGGGTATGCATGGGAGTGGGGCAGCAATGGGAAGATATGTATACATGTAATGTATTAATGAATGAATTAAATAAATAAATAAAAATAAAAAACTAAAATATTCGCTGCTAGTATTAGTGGAGAGAAGTGATGCACCTGCGCATAAGGCACATAGGGCAATGAATATAACACAATTATTAGCAACCGTTGTAGTTTGTTATTAATAATTATGTATAAGAGGATATTGTAATTTTTTATTAAAACTTTTCTTACATACTGTTATATTGGTTGGGCTACAAAAATATTCATTGTGGGCCACATGTGGCCCACAGGCTAACAAGTTTGACATACTTGAGATAGATAGATGATAGATAGATAGATAGATAGATAGATAGATAGATAGATAGATAGCTGCCTTGGTCTTTTGAAAGAAAGTCACAGAAGCAGAAGAAATGAGCCAGCTGGGCTACATGGACTCAGGAAACAAGTTACAGAGGCAAAGGAAGGACCCTGGAGACAAGTTCAGAGGGTTAACCCAGGACAAGTTGCTACTGCTCACTGCTCTTCTGCTTGCAAGTCTTGTGGGATTTTAGTGCTCAGACAAAAGCAAAGATACACAACTGAAGAAAGAAGGTGTGGGCATGCTCTAGAGAAAGAGCATGCCTCATTCTATATGTTTTTATGAAGTGTTCTGATTGTCATTCTTTTCTAAATAGTTTGTAATAATATTTTTTCCAAAATTATTTAGGAATGTTTTAAAAAATATTATTGCTATTTCCAAGTATTCAAGATTTGTTTGAAATTCTGTTATGATGACTTAGATATTAAGAAAATATATTTGTTTATAGAAAAGTATATATTATTTTAATGTTCTAGTCAGAGTAGTTCATGTTTGCAGACATAACATATTAATTCCCAGATCTTAATGGTTTTATGCAACAAAAACCACTTATTTTATTCTTGGTCACACTACATGTTTTTTTGTCTGTTTGTTTATTTTTAATCTTCCCCAGAGGATATTTTTCAGAGTGGGAAGAGAGGGAAAGACAGAGAGAAATATCTATGTGAGAGAAACACATAGATTGGTTACCTCCTGCACGCACCCTGACCATGGCCCAGGATGGGGAGGAGCCTTTAACCAGTGTATGTGCCCTTGACTGTAATCAAACCAAGGATCCTTCAGTCCACAGGCTGACGCTCTATCCACTGAGCCAAACTGGCTAGGTTGGTCACATTACATATTGAATAACAGGTTGGTAGGGAGCTCTATTCCAAGAACTGAGGCTGATGGAATATTCCCCATTTTTTGATGCTGCTAACTAAACTGTGATTTTAGCCTTCCTAACAAGAAAGAGCGTTAATGGAAAACTTGCTCTTTCTTTAAAAATCATTGACCTAAGAGCAGCACACATCACTTTCAAAATTTTTCTGTCACCTGAAATAAACATATGAAGAAGCTGTTTTCAAGAAATTGTATATCAGGGAACTATCAATAGTGATTCCTGAGAGATAAGTAAAATATTAGCTAAGTTCTACTATTAACTCAGATTGAGAGCATCTCCCTACTGCAGTTCAGATCTGTGTTGAGGGCCAGAGGTGAAGAGTTGGAAGATTTCAGGGAACTAGAGTTCATAAGACATAGGAACAGAGAGAAGAAACCTGCAAAGAATTGAACTCTAGAAGTCTTCAGAGAGTCCTCTCCTAGTATTTAGCAGAGTACTGATCAGCACACACATCTGGGGAAACTAGCTCAGGCTGAGGAAAGAATCACTCAAAAGGATTTGAGATAATGATGTCCACACCAGCACAAAGCTAGGAATCATGCCTGTTCCCATCAGCCATACTGGAAAACATCATTCACAAGGCATTGATAGAACACTCAGAATAGTCTGCTTCCAGAGTGAGAAATAATTAGGCAGGCTTAGACTAAATTATGCTCTGGTGTTGTCTAAAATGTCTTAAAAATAAACAAAGCATTAAACTCTTTTCAAGTACCTTAACTGCATCCCAGAACAAGGCTCAAGAATATTTATAATGATACAAAAATATCCAGCTCCCAAGAAGGTAAAATTCACAGTGTCTGACATCCAGTAAATAATTAATAGCCATGAAAAAGCAGAAAAAGTGACCTATGATGAAGAGAAAATCAATTAATTGAAGCTTACTCAGAACCGAGGCAGATGTTAGAATTAGCAGACAAGGACATTAAGTTATTTTAACTATATTCCATGAGTTAAAAAGTTAAGTAGGATGTTACTAAAAATAAAATTTTTAGAGATAAAAACTACAAAGTATGAGATGAAAAAATATAATGGATGGTATTAATGGTAGATAAGACATGATAGAAGAAAAGTTCAGTGACTTTTAAAACATAAAGCAACAGAAACTCTCTAAAATGAAGCAGAGAGAGGTTGTGAGACAGCTTCAAGCAGCCTTATGTACTTGTAATTAATGCTTCCAAAGGAGAGGAGAGAGATGGGGGAACATAAAAATATTTGAAAAAATAATGGTCAATAATTTTCCAAACTGACAAAGACCAGAAACCCACAAATTCAAAAAGCTAAATTAAATGAACCCTAACCATAAGAAATGGGAAGATAACCACACCTTAGCACACTATAAGTAATTTGCTCAAGACCAATGATAAAGAGAAAATCTTAAAATCAACCTGAGGAAAAAGATACAATGTGCTGAGGATAACAGCAGATTTCTTGGTGGAAAAAACATGTGACACATCAATAAAGAAAAATCTTGAAAGTAAAAAGATTTTCAATTTAGAATTCTATACCCAGCAAAAATATATTTCAACTAGAGGCCCAGTGCATGAAATTTATGCATGGGGATAGTGTCCCTCAGCCCAGCCTGCACCCTCTCCAATCTGGAACCCCTTGAGGGATACCTGACTGCCCATTTAGGACCACCCAATCCAGTGGGATTGGGCCTAAATGGGTGGTTGGACATCCCTTTCACAATCCAGGACTGCTGGCTCCCAACTGCTTGCCTGCCTCTTCCTGATTGCCCCTAAACGCTTCTGCCTGCCATCCTGGTCACCCCTAACTGTCCTTCCCTGCAGGCCTGGCTCTCCCAATTTCATTCCCTGCAAGCCTGGTCCCTCCCAACTACCCTCCCCTGCAGGCCTGGTCCCCCCCCTCCAACTGCCCTCCCCTTCTGGCCTGGTCTCCCCCAACTGCCCTCCTCTGCTGGCCCAGTCACCCCTACTGTCCTCCCTGCTGGCCTGATTGCCCACAACTGCCCTCTCCTGCAGGCCTAAGTCCCCTCCAACTGCCCTCCCTTGCTGACCTGGTCTCTCCCAATTGCCCTCCTCTGCCACCCTGGTCACCCTTAACTGCCCACAACTGCCCTCCTCTGCAGGCCATCTTGTGTCCACATGGGGGCATCCATCTTTGACCACATGAGGGTGGCCATCTTGTGTAATGGAGTGATGGTCAATTTGCATATTACTCTTTTATTAGATAAGAGGATAATGAAAATGAGATAGTGGTTTTTTCAAAAGCTGGAAGCAGACCAGCTTTTTATCTCCAGAAGATCTACATTGCAAGAAATATTAAATAAAATAGTCCAGTTAGCAAGAAAATAATTCTGGACAGAAACATGGATTTATACAAAGAATGTAGAGTTCTGGGCATTGTTAAATATTCTCATGGACACAAATGACTGGGACAGTTTCTTTCATCATATTCAGAAAAGATAATATTCAGTCAAAGGAAAAGGATTTATCTTTATTAGCATGATTTTTAAGAACAGGAATTCTTTCCCAGAAGCAATCCCATATATATCCAAAGACTTGCCCTTAAGTTACACGGCTAGATTTGCAAAAAGAGGACCACCAGGATTAGCTTAAATTTAGGATTTACTGTATAATCAAGTGGGGGAGGAATGGAACAATGGGTAACTGAACTAAATTAGAAGTCTGCCATAAGAAAAAATGGAAAATGATTGTTAGGTAGGCAACCAACATTTGCTGCTAGCTCGGGGTAAGTAATTAAATCATTCATTATTACGTTATTTATACACATATAAAAACATTTGTGATAATTGGATCATAATATAAAACAGGTTTGAACTTTGGGTTGTAATACATTGTGACCATTTCCTCCACCATTAGTTTACTACACCAACATTTTACATTTAAGAGGTTTATTATAAAACCAGTGGCCTAGTGCACAAAAATTGTGCATGTCGTCTTTCTCTCAGCTCAGCCTGCACCTGCTCCAATCTGGGACCCCTTGGGGGATGTCTGACTGCCAGATCTGGCCTAAACTGGCAGTTGGACATGCCTCTCACAATCCGGGACCACTGGCTTCTTAGCACTTGCCTGTCTGCCCGCCTGATTGCCCTTAATTGCTTCTGCCTGCCAGCCTGATCACCTCCTTACCACTCACTCCCCTGCCAGCCTGATTGATGCCTAACTGTTCCCCTGCCAACCCAATCACCCCCAACTGCCTTCCCTGCTACAACCTGCCTCCTCCACTGGGAATCGCCTCCTCTGCATGAGGTGGTGGAGTTGCTGGGACTGGCCTCCGCTGTGCTGTGCAGAGCCATGGTAGCCCCAGACTCCTAGGCCTCACCGCACAGAATGGTGGCCAGGTCCCACCTCCACTGTGCGCATGGCCATCTTTGTGGTGGCCATCTTATGGTGGCCATCTTGTGGTGGCCATCTTGTGACAACATCACGTGTGAGGGCCACCTAGGCTTTTATTAGTGTAGATTCCACAGAGTGGAGATACCATAATTCATTTAACCTAACTCATAATCCCTTCTGTTGAACATTTGGATTGCTTTGAATTATTAACAACCCTATGATAAATGTTTTTCTAGACATAAATCTGTGCTATTACTGATTATTTCCATAAGATCAATTATTTGAAAGGGAAAGGTCAAATCAAAGGTGTACAGTAAATGTTGCTATTAGCAAGGTTATACAAGTTTTATTTTCCCACCACCAAGATAGGATAGTCTACATATCCCTTCACACGTACTTACTAGCTATAGACTTCTCCAATTGATAAGAAAAATATGTTTTTCATTGTTCCAATTCAAATTCACTTTGACTACTGCTGAGGTAAACCATGTATTTCCATATTTTGTCCCCATTTATATTTCTCCTTTTGTAAAACACCCATTCAATATCCTTTGCCTCCTAAACAAAATGACATTTTACTGCAAACAAACACAGTATGAAAGGGAGAACACATAAATTAAGACATTAAAGAATTATGTGAACCAACTTATGATATTATCAGAAAGATAAATGGCCAGAAAGTATTGAAGCTTATAAAAAATAATAAAAAGGATTTTTATTGGATTTAGCTTGAAGAGAAGAATAAGAATATATTTATTTTATTTTATATTCTCTGTGATGGAGATTGATGGCCAGACAATAAATATAGATTAGACATTGGTAGGAAAGAATTTATATCCTACCTAAATTAAAAGTTATCAGAGAGCTTGCTTTTCAATGAATTTAACCCTCTGAGACTCATTGAATTAATTGTCAAAGTACTAGTACTATGAATTAGATTGCTGATCTTTAAGGAATCTTACAGAATAGGAGAGTTCCTGGATATCTGAAAACTGGCAAATGCTGCCTTAAATTTTACAAAAGGGAAAGAAGGTAGAATTTGCTTGGTATCCTAGTGATAATGGTGGTGTGCAGAGTTCCATTTGATTAAAAAAGTGAACCTCAATATTGGTCTCTGGTGGAGTGCTATAGGATTCAGTCCCCCATATATCTTATTCAAAACATCAATTATAAGTTAACATAATGAAATTGAATGCGAACATATGTGCTAATGAAAAAAAATCATCTAAATTGTATAAATAACATATACAAGATTAGGGACAGAAGTATAAAATACAGTATGCTTTAGAAAAATTTGTTTCTTATTCAATTTTGTTTAAGTTTAATATGGCAGAGATTATTTAAATAGCACAAAAATTATTTTTAAAATCTATCCTAGAGCTACAAATAAACAATTCCATTTTAGAATGAGATAGGGACTTCAAGATTATTTTGTCTAAGCCTTCATTTTAAAGTTGTCAAAAGGAGGTCAAGAGGGGTAAAGTGCCTTTCCCACCACCTCCCAACAATTTAGTTAAACAATTTCATTCTGTATCATCTATCTGCCATTGATGTTCTCATTCTCTCTCTCTCTCTCTCTCTCTCTCTCTCTCTCTCTCTCTCTCTCTCTTATTCTCCCCCCACACCCCCTCTCTCCTTCAATTACAATCTCTCATGATCTTCAGGGAAAGGGTGAGGTTTCCTCTGCTGAACAAAATAGGTCTTTTCAGAGGAAAAATATTGTGAATGTCTTCAACTGAAACATGAATGCTCAAATCTAGATTTCCATTTAGATTCCGGACTTCTGTAAAGAGACCTAAATCAATGATTGGCCCAGCCAGTCTAACAATTGGTGTCCCTAGGTCCCACACTGAGAAACATTTGGCCCTTCCCAGGGAGAAAGAACCCTACCTGCAAGCATCATTCCTGCCTCATGCAGAAAAGGTGCTCTCCAGTCCAGATGGGCTCCTCTCTGACCACAGGTTCAATTACTGTGGATCCCTCATTATGCTGCAATGACTTGGGCATGCATTCTCTTTCTCCAATTCACAAAGTGATCTTGTAAAACCTTTCTTTACACTGGCTTCTCCCCTTTTTCAAAACTCTACCAGATCTTTGTTTTTTTCCCAAAATATTTTTATTAATGTATTACATGTGTACATATCTTCCCATTGCCTTCCCCACCCTCTCCCATACATGCCCTCACCCCTCAGTATCTTGTGTCCATTGGTGATGCTTATATACATGTATACAAGTCCTTCGGTTGATCTCTTATTTACCCCAACTCTCCCTAACCTTCATGCTGTAATTTGACAGTCTGTTTGCTGCCTTACTGCCTCTGTATCTATCTTTTTGTTAATCAGTTTATAATATTCTTTATTATCCACAAATGAATGAGATCATGTGGTATTTTTCCTCCATTGACTGGTTTATTTCACTTAGCATAATGCTCTCCAGTTCCATCCAGGTTGCTGCAAATGGTAAGAATTCCTTCTTTTATATGGCAGCATAGTATTCCATAATATGGTACATAGTATTCATAGATGTACCACAATTTTTTAATTGACTCATCTGTTGACAGGCACTTAGACTGTTTCCAAATCTTAGTTATGGTAAATTGTGCTGCTATGAACATAGGGTGCATATATCCTTTCTGATTGGTGTTACTGGTTTCTTAGAATATATTCCTAGGAGTGGGATTACTGAATTAAATGGGAGTTCCATTTTTAGGTTTTTGAGGAAACCTCATACTGTTCTTCACAGTGGCTGCACCAGTCTGCATTCCCACCAGCAGTGCACAAGGGTTCCTTTTTCTCTGCATCCTCCCCAACAATTGTTGTTTGTTGATTATTGATAGCCATTCTGACAGGTATGAGATGGTATCATGTTGTCGTTTTGATTTGCATTTCTCAGATAATTAGTGACTTTGAGCATGTTTTCATGTGTCTCTCGGCCTTCCTTCTGTTTTCTTTTAAAAAGATTCTATTTAAGTCAGTTGCCCATTTTTTTATTGGATCATTTATCTTCCTTTCATTAAGTTGTATAAGTTGCCTGTAGATGTTGGAGATTAAACCTTTATCAGTGATAACATTTGCAAATATGTTCACCCATACAGTGGGATTTCTTGTTGTTTTGTTGATGGTTTCTTCTGCTGTGAAAAAGCTTTTTATTTTGATATAATCCCATTTGTTTATTTTCTCTTTAGCTTCCATTGCACTAGGAGCAGTATCAGTGAAGAAGTTCCTTTGTCATATATCTAAGATTGTGCTGCCTGTGGATTCGTCTAGTATTTTTATGGTTTCCCATCTTATGTTTAAGTCCTGTATCCATTGTGAGTTTATTTTTGTGTATGGTGTAAGTTGGTGGTCTAGTTTTATTTATTTATTTTTTTGCATGTATTTGTCCAATTTTCCCAACACCATTTATTGAAGAGAATATTTTGACTCCATTATATATTCATGCCTTCTTTGTCAAATATTAATTGAGCATAGTGGTTTGGGTTGATATCTGGATTCTCTATTCTATTCCATTGGTCTATATATCTGTTCTTGTGCCAGTACCAGGTGTTTTGAGAACAGTGGATTTATAATACAGCTTGAAATCTGGTATTGTGATCCCACCTACTTTATTCTTCTTTCTCAGATTTGCTGTGGCTATTTGGGGTCTTTTTTTTTATTCCAGATGAATTTTTGGAAAGTTCTTTCCAGGTCTGTGAAATATGCCCTTGGTATTTTAATGAGGAGTGCATTGACTCTACAGATTGCTTTGGGTAGTATGCACATTTTAATGATGTTGATTCTCCCAATCCATGAACATGGTATGTTCTTTCATCTGTTTATGTCTTCCATCTATTTATGTCTCTTTTTTTAGTATTCTGTAGTTTTCCACATATAGGTCTTTTACCTCCTTAGTTAAGTTTATTCTTAGGCATCTTAATTTTTTTTGGTGTGATGGTAAATGGGACTGTTTTTTTTAAGTCTCTCTTTCTGTAAGTTCACTATTGGTATATAGAAATGCCATAGATTTATTAACATTAATTTTATATCCTGCTACATTGCAAAATTCATTTATTAAGTCCATTAGTTTTTTGATGGAGTCTTTTGGGTGTTTTATGTACAATATCATATCATCTGCCAATAAGGACAGTTTTACATCTTCTTTTCCCATTTGGATACCTTTTATTTCTTCTTCTTGTCTAATTGCAATGGCTAATACTTCCAGTACTATGTCGAATAGGAATGGTGAGAGTGGGCATCCCTGTCTTGTTCCTGTTCTTAGGGAAAGTGGTTTTAGTTTTTGCTCATTGTGTATGATGTTAGCTGTAGGTTTATCATATATGACTTTTATTATGTTGAGGTATGATCATTCTCTTTCCACGTTGTTGAGAGTTTTTATCAAGAAAGAGTGTTGCGGGAGGAGGCTGATCGATGTCTCTCTCTCATCGATGTTTCTGACTTTCTATCCCTCTCCCTTCCTCTCTGTGAAAAATCAATAAAATATATTTTTTAAAAAAAGAAAGAGTGTTGAATTTTGTCAAATGCTTTTTCTGCATCAATTGATATGACTGTGATTTTTATCTCTCAATTTGTTTATATATTATATCATGTTTACTGCTTTGCAGATATTGTATCATTCTTGCATTCCTGGAATAAATTCTACTTGGTCAGGGTGTATGATCTTTCTGATGTATTGCTGGATCCAATTTGCTAGAATTTTGTTGAGGATTTTGGCATCTATGTTCATGAAGGATATTGGTCTGTAGTTCTTTTTCGTTGTGTTGTCTTTATCTGGTTTTGGTATTAGGGTGATGCTGGTTTCATAGAAGGAGCTTGGAAGTGTTCCTTCTTCTTGTATTTTTTGGAATAGTCTGAGGAGGATAAGTTTAATTCTTCCTTGAATGCTTAATAGAACTCCCCTGTGAAGTTATCTGGCCCCGGGCTTTGGTTTGCTGGAAGCTTTTTGATGAGTGCTTCAATTTCTTCCATAGTTATTGGCCTATTGAGATGTTTAGATTCTTCCTGATTGAGTTTTGGAAGGTTACATTTTTCTAGGAATATGTCCATTTCCTCCAGGCTGTCCAATTTGTTGGAATAGTGTTTTTAACAATCCTTTGTATTTTGGTGGAGGCTGTTATTATTTCACCTCTTTCATTTCTGATTTTGTTTATTTGGATCCTCTCTCTTTGCTTCTTGCTGAGCCTGACTAGAGGTTCATCAATCTTGTTTATCCTTTCAAAGAACCAGCTCTTGGTGTTGTTGATCTTTTGTAGTGTTTCTTTAGTCTCTATGTCATTTATCTCCACTCTGATCTTTATTATTTCCTTCCTTCTGCTTACACTGGGCTTTTCTTTTTGCTCTCTTTCTAGCTCTTTGAGTTGTGGAGTTAGGTAATTTATTACCAATGTTTCTTGTTTTTTGCAGTAGGCCTGTAGAGCTATGAACTTCCCTCTCAAGACTGCTTTTGCTGTGTCCCATAGATTTTGAATTGTTGTGTTTCCATTGTCATTTGTTTCCATGATGGTTTTTATTTCTTCCTTGATCTCTTGTAACTTTGTGTAATAGCATGCTGTTTAGTCTCCATGTGTTTAATTTCTTTAGATTGTTTTTATTGTAGTTGCTTTCCAGTTTTATGCCACTGTGATCTTAGAAGATGCTTGATATGATTTCTATCTTCTTGAATTTGAAGAGACTTTGCCTATGATCCAACATATGGTCTATCTTTGAAAATGACCCATATGCATTTGAGAAGAATGTATATTCTGTGGCTTTGGGGTGAAATGTTCTGAAGATGTCAATTAATTCCATCTGGTCTAGTGAGTCATTTAAGATTAATGTTTCTTTGCTGATGTTTTGTTTAGAGGATTTGTCCAATGGTGATAGTGGGGTATTAAAGTCTCCTACTATGATTGCATTGCTCTCAATCTCTCCCTTTATATCCTCCAGGAGTTGTTTTTTTATATATATTTGGGTGCTCCTGTATTAGGTGCGTAAATGTGTACCAGAGTTATTTCTTCTTCTTGGATTGTTCCTTTTAGTATTATAAGGTGACTTCATTATCTCTTGTATGTCCTTCACTTTGAGATCTAATTTATCAGATACAAGTATTGCTACCCCAGATTTTTTTTTTCACTTCCATTCACCTGAGGTGAGTTTCTGTAGACAGCGGATATATGGGTCATATTTCCTTATCCAATCTGTTACCCTATGTCTTTTGATGGGGTAATTTAATCCATTTACATTTAAAGTTATTATTGATAGGTACTTATTTGTTGCCATTTTTATTCTTTACCCCTGTGTTACTTCTTCGCTTTCTATTTCTCTTCTCTTTTCTTTTTTTTTCACAGCAGACCCTTTAGCATTTCTTGCATTGTTGGTTTGGTGGTAATAAATTCCCTTAGTCCTTTTTTGTCTGTAAAGGTCCTGATTTCACCTTCAATTTTGATGCTAGCCTTGCTGGGTACAATATTCTTGGATTCAGACCCTTCCTTTGCATGACTTTGTATATTTCATTCCATTCCCTTCTGGCCTGATGAGTTTCTGTTGAGAAATCAGTTGCTAGTCTGATAGGGATTCCTTTGTAGGTAACTTTCTGTTTCTCTTTGACTGCTTTTAAGATTCTTACTTTGTCATTGGTGTTTGCTAATTTAATTAAAATGTGCCTTAGCATTGGTCTTTTGAGGTTCATTTTGCTTGAGACTCTACCAGATCTTTTATGAATGGCCAGAAGGGTCAGTTTAGCTGTGACCTTCCAATCATCCTTGCTCATGATTCATTCTCACCTTCCTGCTCACTTTCCTGGCTCCTTTTCTTCCCTTATTTTTATCTTTTATTTTTTTTCATAGCATTTATAACCATTTAAAAATTTATTTTCCATTTAATAATTTTATGTGTTTATAGTTTGTCTCTCCACACACTCTAAAATGAAAGCTTTTCCAGAACAGGAAGGGCTTTGAACAGTATAGTTCACTGCAGGATACACATTGTGTAGAAGAGAAATGGCTCATGGAAAGATCTCAGTAAATATTTGATAAGTGAATGAATAAAGTCCCCAATTAGACTCTCTTTCCACTTTCAACGTGAGAATCATAATACTCATAGGACTTTATTTGGGTCTCATATTTATGAGCATACAAGCACATATCAGAATCAGACAGTGTGGAGGGATTCCTCTGATTAAACTAGTTACTTTTAAACTAGTATATACCTTTGTATTTGAAAGAAAAGCCAGAATTTCAGCTCTTAAATAATAGATAGATAGATAAGAGATGGACAAATAGGTGGTTGGGTAGAGAGATTATTGAAACTCAGAGAAGTAAAGTGACTAGCTCAATGCTACACAAATATTTCTGGGTAAAGTGGAGACATAATCAAGGATTCATGCCTTTCCCATTGAATTACACTGCCTCTATAAACTCTAAGGCTAAATATGAACTTACATTGAAAGAGGAAGTATGTTTGGAAAGGATGATGGATGGTAAAAGAAAGCTAGGAAAAAACAATGATTAACAATGTCTGTCACAGGTATAGAATCAGGAAGTGGTGATAAACACTACTACTTGTCTAAGAGGCAGAGAATATCCAATAGCTCATTCTATCTAATAAAAGAGTAATATGCAAATTAACCATTACTCTATTACACCCACAAGCCATGACCACCAACCAATCAGGAGCAAGTATGCAAATTAACCCCAACCAAGATGGCTGTGGCCATGGAGCAAGCAGGAGAGAGGCCTGGGTTTCCCTGGAAATGGAGGAAGCCAAGCTTTCCACACATCCTGGTGGGCTCAGGCCTCCACTCAAGGTTACAAAGCTTCAATTATAGAAGATAAATAAATTCCAACAAAAATGGCGGCAGCCACAGAGCTGGAGAGAGCAGGAGGCTAGGGTTGCCCAGCAATGGAGAAAGCCAAGCTTCTGCAGCCCTGACCTGTCTTGACCTCTGCTTAAGGCTACAAAGTTTCAATTATAGAAGATAGATCCCAACAGAAATGGCTGCTGCCACAGAGTGAACAGGAGGCTTGGGTCCGCTCCAGAGTGCGAAGTTTCAATTATAGAAGATAAATAAATCCCAGATACCAGGGCCTCCACTTGCTTCACCTGGGGGAATGGCCAGCCTGCAAACCATCACAGGCCCCTCACCCCGGCTCCAAGGGACCTCCCACCCTGATCTGGGACACCCTTCAGGGCAAACCAGCTGGCCTCCACCTATGCACCAGGCCTCTAGCCTATCTAATAAAAGAGTGATATGCAAATTGACTGTCACTCCAACTCACAAGATGGCTGCCCCCATGTGGTCAACAATCCTGGCCCCATGTGGATACAAGATGGCCACCACAAGATGGCCAGCAGGGGAAGGCAGTTGTGGGGGACATAGGCCTGCAGGGGAGAGGAGTCGGGAGGACCAGGCCTGCAGAAGAGGGCAGTTATGGGTGACCAGTCCTCCAGGGGAGGGCAGTTAGGGGTGACCAGGCCTGCCAGAGAGAGCAGTTAGGGGCAAACAGGCTGGCTGGGGAGCAGTTAGGCATCAATCAGGCTGGCAGGGGAGTGGTTAGGGGTGATCAGGCTGACAGGCAGAAGGGGTTAGGGGAAAAAAGGAAGGCAGGCAGGAGAGTACTGGGGAGCCATCAATCCTGGACTGTGAGAGGGATGTCCCAGATTGGAGAGGGTGCAGGCTGGGCTGAGGCACACACCCCCTCACGTGCACAAATTTCATGCACTGGGCCTCTAGTGATATCATAAACCAGAAAATCCTAATAGAGCTCAGCTATTTTAGTTGTAAAGGGTCTGAGGTGGTGTTTTTCTTCCCCAGAGGAGAGCCATAGCCTCCTATAAGCAAAGCTATCTATACTAATAATGACCTAGGGCCATCATGACCAGAGGGACAATCAAACATGGGGCGGGGGGGGGGGGAACACAGGTGCTGTGAGGTTGTTAGCCTCTAACTCCAGGCCCGGCGGAGACCTAACAACTTCGCAGCTGCCTCTGTGATTGACTCCAGCAGGACCTGTGCCCTCCCCTCTGTGGACCAGAGGCCCTTTTCCTGATGCCATGTTCCCAGGAAGATCCTGGGATCCTCCCTCTGTTGACTCAAGGCCAGACTCCTCAGATCATGGCTTCACTGCCCTGAGTCCTGTGCAGGCAGCCAGTATACGTCATATCCAGTACCAAGTCCAGCAATTACAAAGCCTGATGGCAGGGGCTGAGATGGATTCCATAAGGTCCTTTAGCCCTGCCTCTGATCCATACTTTGACAGGGCCTGGGTCTCCTGTTCTCTATGAATCTGAGCCTGTAATCCTCAGACCAAGGATCTGACTACTTGAGTTCCCTTGAGGAAATGAGTGGGGGGAAATGCAGTTTTCAACATACAAACAGGAAGCCCATCTTCGGGAATTTAAATTCCTGCCTCATTCACTTTATACTGTTAAACCCCAAATATGAATACTATACCTACTATGATCACCCCCAAGATTTTAAACAAAGCTAAGATAACCAGTTGAGCAACTATATTCATTAAAGACAGCCTAAAGGCAATGATTTCAACCTTGAAAACAGAAAGCTGGGGAGAGCCACATGGACAGTGAAAAAATGGGGGTGAGATGGACAATTTCTCTGGTAGTAGCCAAGACGTGAATGGTTTTCAAGGTGCATAAGAGCAACCTGAACAAGGGGAGCAGAATGATTCACATCTCCACAGAGCCAGTCACATTACCTTGAATAGATTTTAGGTAAATCTTATGAAAACTAGCTAATGTTGAAGGAGGAAAAAGAAAAATGAACCACTGAAATGGGTGGACTAGGGAAATGTTTCAAGGAAGCATCATCTCCCTATCATGTGACCCATCAGAATTGAACATGGGGTCAATAAGTTTGAGAAGGCTTAGGAGTGCTAAAGAAATGTCCCCTTTCTCTTACCAAAGCATCTTGGTCTCTTCACCCCTCTCCATGGAAGTGTCAGGATGGTGCTTTATGATATCTGTTTCTCTCCCAGAGCTACCATTAGCTGGAGGAGAAGCTTCCTGATTAATTAAAACTTAGGGGGCGTGGTCCCTCACTGCCCTAGAGAAAAGCATATGTTCAAGAGGCCTGGGATAGGGTCCTGGGAAATTTTGACAAGGTGAAGATGACCAGAAAACCACAAACTCCTAACACAGTTAAGTAACAACCAACCCCATTCACCAAAAGAAGGTAAAAGAGGCAGAAGCCCTGTTAACCCAGATCCAGTGTCCAGGATGAAAGGACCACACCCAAACTTCTCCTCCTCTTCTTTAGTGGCATATGCCCAAGATTCCCTGGTCTTGCCTGGCAGATTCCATCCTTAACCCATACTTTTTCTCATGACGACTTTTTTTCCTTTCATACCAGCCATTTTCCCACAAACAAATGTCCTTTTGCACTCACTTGTTGTCCTTCCAGGTACTAAAGACATCCATGGTGGTGAAAAGATGTCTTTAAGGGAGTTCAAGGAAAGAAACCTTTCCAAAAATTCCTGCTCTTAAAGAAAACCTACAAAAGCTATAAAGCCAGCAATATGTGGCCATTATCACAGGCCAAATGAGGAATTGAATAAAAATGATCCAGAAAAAGACCAAAACAAGTAGAAAAATTCACCACCTCGAGAAATAACTTGGGTGGCCAGTAACTTCTGAGCAAAACCAAAGACCTCAGAACTATCTATGAAGTCTCTGAAGTTTGGTCCCCAAGAAATGCTGACAGTGTGAAATCCAAATTTTACACCTATAGGGTACACCAAGATTGATGATTAAAGTAAAATTGTTAAGTAGTTCTCTTCCAGTGTAAATATAATTTGCACACAATTTTTATTAAATTTATTGGGATAACATCTACATTATAAAAAATCAGGGGCCATCATATCCTAAATGACCAAATGGGTGACCAGTGACCAGGTGGCGAGGGATGGGAGGAGGGCAGGGAGAGGTGGGGTGAGGCAGGCACAGCAAAGTTGTTAGCCTCCAGCCCAGGTAACTGCAGATCAGGCCTGGAGAGAGGCCCAGAGAAAGAGAGGCAGGGCCTGATCAGCAGCTACCATGGAGGCTGTGGATCAGACCCAGAGAGAGGCCCAGAGGCACAGCAGGTGAGTGGTTAAGAGCCAGTGGTCCCAGATTGCAAGTAAGATCTCCAACTGTCAGTTCAGCAGTCAGACATCCCCAAGGAGTCCCCAATTGGAGAGGATGCAGGTTGGGCTGAGGGAACTGTCCCCCACCCCCATGCATGAATTTCATGCACTGGGCCTCTAGTTCAGTGAAAGAGGCTCTGAGAGGTTTTGTGATTGCCGCATTATTTAAGTAAGTCAAATCAATTTTCTGTGCTCATGGAAGATCTCCTTTTAAGAGAAATGTAATGCAAATGTAAGAAGCCATGATTTTTCACAACTGTCACATAAAAGTCTATCTTTTGTATACATGTCAGGGTTATAAAACTTGAGATAAACGTGCATATAGAACTGAATTCATTCAACATGACTTGTGTAGAGAGAATGATATTAGATAAGATAGACACATGTGCTCTCTATATAAAATTGTTATTTGCAAATATCTGAGGCTATGCTCAAAAAGAAACATTCTAATAACTTGCATTTTTGGCAGGGCTTTCTTAACTTCACAAATGATTAAACATGGAATCTTTCTGATAAGGTTTGTAAAGATTCAACTTTCTGCATTTCCTCTTACCATATTTTCATTAACCCATAATAGTTGGCTTTCTTCAAAATAGTGGATTTCAATGTATTATTTCATTTCCACATTTTTTTTGACAGAAACTGAGGAGAAACTATATTATTCAATAAAAACATAGAAGTAAAACAGCCTATTTCTCTCACATATCACATGTGTAAGTGTGGGTTAAACTGGGAATTAAGTGGACATATAGATATGAAGGGAACACCTGACTTCCCGCTATATTACCTGTATAGACAGAAGTGTCTAGCCAAGTTCAAGGACCAAAGCACTTTCCTGTGTGGAAAGTGAGGAGCAATGTAAACATCACTAGATTTGGGATTTTAGGCCCTTGTTAGCAATGTGACCCTAACATAGGGACTTAACTATTAAGAGCTTCAGTTTCCTTATCTATACGGTGATGATAATGATGTTACCCTGCCTTTATCATTTTCCACTAAAAGCAATCAGGATACCTGGAGAAAGGTTGATTTCAGGGCTGGCACAGGAAAAATAAAATGTGAACCTAGTACATCTTGTGTGAGAAGGTGAAGGAATGCTCACAAATTATGGGTTATGGCAAAATAACACAGAGGCATCTTGAAGGGATTTTTATTGGCCCAATCTGGGGAAATTTATCATCAAATAGTAAGTGATAACAATTAATTACTAATCATTGAGAAATAATGAGTTCATACTGATAATAAACAGATAAATGGGGAAGAAGGAAGGAAAAGTGCTACAAGGCCCATTATTGAGAAAATTTATGAAATTAGAATATAGACTGCAAACAAAATGAAATTATTGTATTTATGTTAAATTTCTAGAATTTGATCATTGAACTGTGGTTTATATAGGAATATGTTTTCTTAGAAAAACTCACTAGGGTATTGAGGAATAAAAGGACATGCTGTATATAACCTATACTCTAATAATTCATAAAAAGTATATGTATAAAATCATATATATATACATATACATATACATATATATATATATAATAGACTGAAGTATTTAATTAAACAAATATGGAACATGAATTTGCTTCCTGATTTTACCCCACATGAGCTGTTTTAATGTTTGATCTTTTTTTTTTTCTTCTTTTTCTCCCAAAATACAGAGGGACAGGTACCTTGGAGGCATAAGAGGTACAGAGAGGTTAGACAGAAGAAATATTAGGTAAACCTTTCACTTAAAGAAAATGCACTTTCCTGTGTATAAAACATTCATAAAGAAAAGCACACCTATAATAAGTGTATAACTTGAATTATCACGAAGTGAACACCCGTGTATCACAGCATCTATAACAAGAAATAGTTTTCCATTGCTAGCTCCAGAGCCCCTCCCATGCTTCCTTCTAGTTTTGCCTCCACCAGAACAATCACCATATGGACTTCTAAGAGCATAGTTTAGTGCTGTCTGTTATTAAACTTTATATAAACCACCAGGTTCTTTCTCGCCACACTGTTATAAGTTTCATGTTGTGTGTATTTGTAGTTCATTTATTTTCATTGCCATGTAGCATTTGATTTATGAATAAACCACAACTTACTCTTTCATCTTCATGATGATGGATATTCAGGTTGTTTCCAGGTTGGGACTATTATAAATACTATGACCAAGGGCATTCTGAGGCTTGTCTTTTGGTGAACATATATGTATTTATTTTAGTCATGTATTTAGGAGTGGAATTGCTGAATCCTAGAATATATATAATACATTTATGTGTATATATGTATAAATTTATATATACATATATGTACAATTTTTCAGTTTTAGCAAATGCTGCTAAACAGCTTTCCAAAATAGCTAAACCAATTTGCACTTTCTAGTAATATATGAAAATTCTAATTGTTTTATGACTTTGCCATAGTTGGTATTCCCTGGCTCATTTTTGCCATTTCAGTAGGTGCATTAGTTTTCTATGTCTGCATAGCAAATTCCCACAAATTTAGCAGCTTAATACAACACAAATTTATCATATCATAGTTTCTGTGCATTAGGAGTATAGTTTAGCTGAATCTTCTGCTCCATGTCTCACAAGTGGCAATCAAGATGTGGACTGGGCTATATCTTGATTGCAATCTGAGAATCTATTTCCAAGCTCATTTGAGTTATTGACAGAATTCATTCTCCTCACTGCATGACTGAGAGTCCAGACTTGGTGCTGGTTGTTGACTGAAGGCTGCTCTGGGTCCTAGAAGTTGTATACAATTCTTAGATGCCGCCTTTCCTTCCTTTCCACATTTCTCTGTCTTGGCTAGTTACTTCATCAAGCTCACAAACGTATCTCCACATATGCCAATACTGAGTCTGATATAACATGATGTAATAACTGGAGTGATATCCCACCATCTTGGCCACATTCCATCAGAAACACATCACCATTCCTGCTTGTAGTAAAAGGGAAGGAGTTATACAAAAGTGTACATTCCAGGAGGTGGGGATCATTGGGATTTCCTTTTATAGTCAGCCAGTGAGTATATTGTGGTATTGCACTGGTACTTCAGTTTATGTTGGGAGACTATTGTTTCTCCAGAACTAATAAAATAATAAAGTAAGGTTTACTTAGGATGTTTGTTCATAAAATTTCCAATTATTATTATTTTTCTCCAATTGTGAATTAAATTCTCCATCTTGCTTTGCCTGTCTAGAAATGGGCTCAAGATCTAGACTTCAGCTTTCACATCCTAGATAAAGCCTGGCTTGTTGATGGGTTTGCCATTCGCCAGCCCAAGAATCCATGTTCTTCTACTTGCCTACAAAGGAAAAAGACCTGAGTACTCCAGAGATTTTTAGATACATTGCTGAAATACAAGGAATTGTTGGTTGCCTAGAAATGTGACTTGGTCTCTTCTTTCTTGCTTACTGCCTCTAAACAGCGTGAAAGATCCCTCTGCACTATTAAGCAGCGGCAATTTCACCCTAGGGGAGACAGCATTTCAGGAGTGAATGTTATGATCTCTGAGATTTGTTTACTACTTCTCTTAACTTCATAGAGTGGTTGGAATCTTCCCCAGGAGGAAGGTTCTGAGTAACTATCAAACATCATTACGGTTCATGTGCTTGCTGAATCACATATTATATTGGAATTGTCAACGTTGACCACAAAGAAAAGAAACAATCAGTACTCTTTCAAAATTAAAAATGTATAAAGTCACCCGGCTAGATAAGACTGCATTTTAAAATGTTTTATTCACTCTAGAGAACATTGTCACAGATTAAATAATATAACCAACTGCAATAACACATAACAGAAAGATTTTGAATTAAATTATACCAAGGAGATTTGAGAAAATAATTGCTTGAGCGAGCTTAAGGATTCAATACTTTCCTAAATCCAAAAACCACAAAAGCTTATCCAACTTAGAGATTTTTTTTTACCCTAATGATCTTTTAATATTTTGGAAACTTATTAAAAGAAATGTATGGAAAGGAATTGACATCGCTGGAAATAAATCCCCAAAATAGAGACTGATTGCATCTAACAGAAAATGTTACAGCAATAATTCCACCTGGAGCTGTCTTTGAGTTATCTTTACAATAAGACTAAAGAGAAATTCATTCCGATGTGAATTCCTTTGCAAGGAAGTGGAAAATGTATTCTAAAATATTCAAACACTGAAAGAAACACCTGAAAATTATTTACAATGAAGTTCTACTATCATGAGCAGTGAATTTGAATTTCTGCTGAGTGGGAAATTTTTTATTCTTTAAACCTGATTTGGTAAGTAAAAGTCACAGGCAACTATTTATCCATGCAACAAACTGTAGAGATGGCATAAGTAATGATCAAGGTCTATTATGTAAAATGATAAAAGCATAATATGCTAATTAGACCAGATGTCCTTCCTGACATCCTTCCAGACAAAGCTGAGGCTGCGAGAGAAGCCTGGGTCCCCGGTGCCGGCAGCTGGGAAAAGGAAGGCCTACTTTTGCATGAATTTTGTGCATCAGGCCTCTGGTATTTATTATTAAATTCAAGTAGCCAATTCATTCTAGATTACACATATTTTGCATTTTACATTTTTGAAAAAAAAAAGTCCTTTAAAATAATTATTCAAATGCACTTTTCTATTCTGCTGGATATGATCAAAACTAAAAATCTATTTTAAAATAATACTTAAAGAAGACTATAATTGTAGAGCAAACAATTTTGAATTAACTGGGAAAGAAGTCAAATCTCTAGGGAATAAAATGAATACCAAATAACCAAAACTAAATTTCTCTTTTCAAGTAATGGCAATTTTTATTAACTTTGGACTTGTATATGAAGATATACCATGATACAATGTCAGAGAATGGGGCCTGGGAATTTAAATCCTTTTGTTCTCTAGTTGAAAGCAAATTAATATTGTAGTTAATATTCCAGTGTTATACATTTTACATACCTTTACTTACATATTTATGTAGATATTATTTATATTATCTATTAATATAAAAGGCTAATATGCCAATTGTCCCCTCAGGAGTTCTACCGGGAGACCAGGAGTTCAATTGCCCACTATGACATGCGCTGACTACTGGGGGACAGCATGAAATGAAGGAAGGCCCCAGCCGGCAGCTGGCAGTCAGAGAAGGGAGGCCACGGTCTGCAGCCGAAAGGCCCCAAGTAGCCCTGATCACCAGCCAGGCCTAGGGACCCATCCGTGCATGCATGGTGGGGTTCCTAAGAGTAGCCTATGGGGATTGGGCTGACACCGGCCACTCTCACTCATCCTGGCCCTGATGCACCTGCTGCGGGCTTGCACCCAGTTAGTTCCAATGGGGAGAGACTCGCACTGCTGCAGCAGTGCTTGCCAGCAGTGAGGTCTGTGTCTGGCACTGTCCAGAGTGGGAGGGCGGTATGTGACCACCCTCCGAGTGGGCAGTGGGATGCCCTTGCTGGCCCAGGATCTGGATCTGTCCCACTGATGTTGGTGCTGGTTGTCAGGAGCCACCTGTTGGCCACTTTTATATCCTTTCTTCCTTCTGGAGTGTCTAGGGAGGTGAAGCAGCTGCAATGCCCAAGGCTGACTTCCAGGAGGCCAGTGACGCTGTTTGGATTGTGTGGCAGTGCCTGTCTGTTGGTGCCTGGCCCATTCTTTGGAGATTGGTCCTGCAGAACTACTGAGGGAGTTATTGTCTTCCACTGGGCTGATGGGGTGCTGGGATGGATTGGTCCTCCCGCTATGGGAGCACACTGACCACCAGAGGGCAGCTCCTGCATTGAGCACCTGACCCCTGGTGGTCAATGTGCCTTATAGTGACTGGTTGACTGGTCTTTCAGTCATTCAGTCATTAGGTCACTTAGGTTTTATATATTTAGATAGGGATAAGCAAAAGTAGGTTTACAATTGTTCATATGGAAAGTAATATAATAATCAATAAATAATACAAGAATAAATGCTGTTTCATATACTCATAATTGTAAACCTACTTTTGCCCACCCTGTATTATATTATTTATTCTTTACTCATACTAGTATATGATATATAAATGATATATATTTTTATATATTAACTTATATATAAACTAGAGGCCTGGTGCATAAAATTATTGCACTTGGGGAGCCAGGGTCCCTCAGCCCAAATTGCAAGAGGGCACAAGCCAGGCTGAGGAACCCCACCAGTGCATGATTGGAGCCATGGAGGGACACAGGAGGTTGGCCAGCCAGTGAGGGACTATGGGAGGGCATGTCCAGCCATCTTGCTTAGTCCCTATCTGCCAGACCCTAGCAGCAAGCTAACCTACCAGTCTGAGCATCTGCCCCCTGGTAGTCAGTGCACATCATAGCGAGCAGTTGAGCGCTCTTAGCATATATTACACTTTGATTGGTTGAATGGATGACTGGATGACTGGACACTTAGCATACTAGGCTTTTATTATATAGGGTGTATATATATATATATATATATATATATATATATATATATATATAATCTCATCTAATCTTAGGCATTTTGCAAGATAAATATTATCTCAATTTGCTAGATGAAGAAATCAAATCTTGCAAATTCCCTATCACTTAACCAGTCAGTGATTGAGCTGTGCATGGTTCTAAAGCACATTGTATTCTGCTGCTCTGGAAGCTCTTTTATTGGGTGAAGTAGGTGAGGTCCCTTTGGGACTGTGTGGCCCATTACTTTGTTACTAGAAGCCCTGTGATTGATTTAAATCATTGAGTATTAATTCCAAGGTTGTTACCAAATTGTTTATGTTCACAAGGTCCTTGAGGTTAAACTATATCAGAAGACATTTGCCAACCTGGCTTTGAGAGTGCTCTTCCATTCAGCTCCAATTTCTCTTACTCTTATTTAAACATGGTGGATATCAGGATATAGAAATTATAACCTGAATATTGGTCTCTGCCCCCAGTTCCTGGCACAGAACTCCCGAAACCCTTTTCATTTCCTAATAAGAGTACGAGGAGCCTCTTTGGTTCTAATATTTGTTTTTTATCCTGGTGCCTGACACAGCGGCTCCTAAAAGCCTTCTAATTTCCTGGGTTACAGAAGTATCTTTTGTTCTAATGAGGCAACTCTGGGTCAGCTCCTGGATGAGGGAGGGCTATCATCAGAAAGAATAAACCATGATTGGAAGCTTGGAATTTTCAATCCTGTCCCCACTCTCCTGAGAAGGAAGAAGAGCTGAAAATGGAGTTAATGATTGATCATACCTCTGTGAGGAAACCTCCATAAAAATCCCCAGAGTATGGGGTTTGGAGAGCTTCCAGGTGGGCAAACATAGCACACCAGGAGGGTGACACACCCCAAGTCCATGGGGACAGAAGCCTCTGTGCTTGTGACCTCCCAAACTTACTATAGGTATCTCTTCATTTCGCTATTCAAATGTGCTTTTTATTTTTTAAAACTCATATCTTTTAACAAACTGGTAAGCATGTTTCCCTGGGTTCTTTGAGCTGCTCTAGCAAAGTAATCAAACCTGAGGCGGGCATCATTGGATCCTCCAATCTATAGCCAGCTGATCAGAAGCACAGCTGATAACCTGAGCTTGCTATGGGGTTATGAAGAGAGGATTAGGGGGCAGTTTTGTGGGACTGAGCCCTTAACCTGTGGGATCTGATGCTATCTCTGGACAGACAGTGTCAGAATTGAGTTAAATTATAAGATACCCAGTTTATGTCAGAGACTTGCTTGTTGTGGTGAGGGAAAACAAACAAACAAACGAAACATCTGTTTTAGTGACGGGAGAGGTCTAAAGTGAAGTGTTCTGTGTGAGAAGTAAAAGAGAGAAGCAGGATAAAGAAACATAGGAAAGAACTGTTTGTTTTTTTAGGCTTTTCCTTTACACCAAGTCTGTTACCAACCATATGAAGAATGTCATCACTTGGGTCAGCCTCTCCCAACACTTTCTCTTATACCTTCCATTTCTTCTAGTGTGGGAAATCCAGGTAAGAGAGATTCCAATATTTTTAAATGATTATTTATTATATCTTTGGTTTTTACCTGTTTGATTATGATGCACCCAGATGTACATTGTTCTGGATTCACTGAGATTCTTCTTTCTGCAGATCAATATTTTTTTTTACCAATTTCAGAAACTGCACAATTATTTCTTCATATACTGCTACTGCCACATTCTGTCTCTTTCCTCCTTGTGGGACTCCAAATGCATGTACACTAGGTCTTCTGGCTTAGTCTCACATATCTCCTATATTCTCTTTGTTTCCTTTTGTTAATGCTCTTTGTGCTTTATTTTGGACTAGAGGCCTGGTGCATGAAATTTGTGCACAGATAGGGTCCCTAGGGTTGGCCAGTGATCAGGGCCAATCAGGTTCCCTGCCTCCCAACCTCCCCGCCTCCTCCTTCCCTCACTCCCTCAGCACCCCACCACTGCTGCTGTCACCCGCCCCTGGTGGTCAGCACACATCATAGCAAGTGATCGAACTCAGTCTGCTGGTTGAACTCCCAAGGGGACAATTTGCATATTAGCCTTTTATTATATAGGACTAGGGGTCCAGTGCATAAAATTAATGTACTGTGGGCGGGGGTCCCTCAGCCCAGCCTGCCCCCTCTCACATACTGGGAGCCCTCAGGGAATGTCCTAGTGACAGCTTAGGCCCCCTCCCTCTAGGAGTATTAATTCAGAAAGATTAAACCTTTTGTGAGCTCCCAGCCACTGCAAGCCACCATAGCCACCAAGGTGTTTTCATCAACATGGACTCCAATTCATTCACCATGAAATAATGACAACTTTCTTTCTTTTCTTCAAGATGTGTCTTTCATAGGATATAAACTTTTTCTTTCTTTCTTTCTTTCTTTCTTTCTTTCTTTCTTTCTTTCTTT
>JAAGEH010000304.1:9996307-10102994 GCA_011751065.1 Lasiurus cinereus
TTTCTTTCTTTCTTTCTTTCTTTCTTTCTTTCTTTCTTTCTTTCTTTCTTTCTTTTTTCCTCACCTGAGGTTATGTTTCCAATGATTTTTAGAGAATATGGAAGACAAAGAAAGAGACAGAGAGAAACATCAAAGTGAGAGGAATACTTTGATTGGTTGCCTTCTGCATGAGCCCTGACCTGGGCCCCAGCAAAGGAGGAATCTGAAACTTAGGTACATGCCCTTGATCAGAATTGAACCCAGACCCTGTGGTAGGCAGGCCTAGGCATTATCCACTGAGCAAAACCGGCTAGGGCAGGATATGACATTTCTTAGCCCTCCAGCAGTGGACCTTCATTTTTTTTCTCCAGGAGTGAGGTGGAAAAACCCTAGATCACCTTTTTGGATTCTTATCCCCAAGTTACTAAGAATATTACCAGTGGCTTACAGGGAGTTTAGCCAATGAGCCATCAGAAAAGGTGTTTCCTCTATAATTCACACCAATTACTGCTCATCTCAGATTTCCAGCTCTGATCCTGCCAAGGCCTAAAGCCTCAGGGCATGGGTAGGAGCCCCCGAGATTCCTCTGATCATTGGGTCCACCCTGCCCAGGCCCCAAGCCTCACCTTGGCTCTGATTGCAGGCTCAGCCCTGCCCAGGAGCCCCTCCCAGGTTGCTCAGGGCCCACATGGGACCTACCTCGCAGTGACCTGAGTGCTGAGAAAGTTCTCAGGACCCAGGCCACTGGGCCCTATGTATGCAAATTAACCACCATCCTTGTTAGGTTAATTTGCATACTCTCTTTGACTGGCTTTGGGCGTAGCAAAGGTATGGTCAATTTACATGTTTGTCTATTATTAGGTAATATATTTTCTATTGACTTTCCTTTTGAGCTTACTAATTATGTCTTTTGCTGTATACAATATGCTTTAAAAAGAAACCCAACAACTTAATTGAGATGTAATTTACATACCATAAAATTCACCCATTTAAAATGAGATCAAGGATTTAAAGTACATCATAGGGAATATAGTTAATAATATTGTAATAATTATGCATGGTGCCAGGTAGGTACTGGAAATATTAGAGAAACACTTTGTAAAGTATAGGATTGTCTAACCACTATGCTGTGCACTTGAAACTAATACAATATAATATCGAATGCAAACTGTAACTGAAAAATCAAATATAATAAGTAAAGTGAGATCAACTAGGAAGAGAATGTATAGGCATATCTCATTTTATTGTACCTTGCTTTATTGTGCTTCACAGGTATGCTTTTGCAAACTGAAGACAAGACCCTCCATCCGCAAAAAGATTACAAATTGCTTTATTGCTATACTTGCTGTATTGTGGTGGTTTGGAACCAAACCTGCAATATCACTGAGGTATGCCTGTAGTTTGAGAAGACGGTTGAGGACCAAAGCAATTCACAAGCCTGGCTGGAAAGACTGGATCTGCAAATGAATTGTCCCCAGGGACTCATCCCTGCTGCCAGGTGCAGGGTGCCCCTGTTGCTTGTGTCTTGCTTAGTCCCTTAAGCTTTTTAAAAAATATATATATTATTGATTTTTTTTACAGAGAGGAAGGGAGGAGGATAGAGAGTTAGAAACATTGATGAGAGAGAAACATTGATCAGCTGGCTCCCTACTGGGTATGTGCCTGCAACCAAGGATATACCCTTGACCAGAATTGAACCTGGAACCCTTAAATCCACAGGCCAATGCTTTATCCACTGAGACAAACCAGTTAGGGCCTTTTGGCTTTTTGCTCCCCAATCTTCTCCTTTCCTTGCTGCATACTCAAAATCTATTCAGACTTCTGCCTTTCACTTCAACAAAAGATAACTTCTTTCCAACTCCCTCTCTGCTGAGGATCTTAAATGACTAGCAAAACTGGTAATTGATTCACATTTGTGTATAATATGGTACCTGCTCTGGAGTGTTTAGAAATCAACACAAGATTCTTGGAGATAGAATAACATAACCTACTTTTCCTCAAAAAGTGATTCATGGACCATCTTCATTAGGAGTGCATGAAAAAATACAGATACCTGGCCCTCATACTGGCCCTACTGCAGCAGAATCTTTGATTTCATAAGCTCTCCCAACTATTTCTTATGGACCCCAGAGTTTTAAAATAAACGCTTAACCCAGCAGCATAAATTTCCAATATCTATTATAATGCACCAAGATGTACTATATTTTTATTGCTGGGTGGGACTTCAAGCCAGGGCAGACTGGCACAATTTAATATCCAAGGGTCTCAGCTGAGCCTTTCCAGCTACACTACAGTTTCCCCACTGATTTCAACTTCAAGCAAAACTAGCCTAGTTTTACATAAATAAATATCTAGGAGAAACCAAAATGGTGGCATAGGTGAACACATAAACTGCTGCATCACACAACAATTTCAAAACTACAGCTAAAAGATAGAACAGATATTCATCTAGAACCACAGGAAAGCTGGCTGAGTGGAAATTCTACAACTAGAAGGAAAGAGAAGGGCACGCCGAGACTCAGAAGAGCTGTGAAAAGCTGAGGTATGGAGACATGCGCATGGAGAGGACGGGTGGTTGACTGCTTGGTTGGCTTTCTCTAGAGGGAGATGTAAACTCCCAACTGCACTCAACCCCAGTTCCAACTGCACTGAACCCCAGTTTCAGTGAGACCCTGGGGACCCAGACTCATACAGGGGGAATCTGGGCTGTCAGGAAAAGAGATGAGGGCATGGAAACTCAGGGGAGCTGGAAAAGCAGAGATCTGGAGGCAGGCAAGTGTGAGTGTGCACAGAGAGGGCTGAAGCAATTACTGAGGGACACTGAGACTCAGGGGCCTCATAAGGCAGGGCTGACAAGAAACCAAGGCTGTCTGTTCAGCCCCGAGACTCTGCCCTATCCAAGCCAAGCACAGAGGCTTTTGCAATTTTGCAAGTCTTGTCTCATAAGGCTGACTCCAGCACAGAAGTTCTCCCAGTGTAGACACAGCTGATCCTCACAGCCAATTGCCCTGGAGATCAATTCCCCCTCCTCCTCTCCTCCTCCCTCCCCCCCATGATACCAACAACAAGCACAACTTAACTACAACAAGGCTGTACACATAGCCCACAAAGGAGTGCACCAGGATTGTCCACCTCAGGTAACTGGGGAGGCTGTGCCACTGGGCCCTACAGGATACCTAGCACACAAAGCCACTCGGTCAACACAGGGAAGCAGCTAAAATGTGGAGACAAAGAAACAGATCATAAATGAAAGAAATGGAGGAAAACAAATGACTGGATATAGAGTTCAAAACCATGATTATAAGGTTTTTCAAAAATTTCCTAGAAAAGGCCAATAAATTTAGCGAGACTCTTGAGGATATGAAAAAGGACCAATTAGGAATTAAACATATACTGACTGAAATAAAAAAATATTATACAGAGACCTAATAGCAGACTAGAGGAACACAAGAATCAAGTCAAAGATTTGAAATACAAAGAAGCAGAAAACACTCAACTGGAAAAGCAAAAAGAAAAAAGGATCCAAAAATATGAAGATAGTGTAAAGAGCTTCTGGTACAACTTCAAGTGTACCAACATCAGAATTATGGGGGTGCCAGAAGAAGAGAGAGAGCAAGATACTGAAAACCTATTTGAAGAAATAACGACTGAAAACTTCCCCCTACCTGGTGAAAGAAATAAACTTACAAGTCTAGGAAGCACACAGAACCTGAAACAAAAGGAATCCAAAAAGGACCACACCAAGATACATCATAATTAAAATGCTAAGAGCAAAAGACAAAGAGAAAATATTAAAAGCATCAAGAGAAAAAACAGTGAATTACCTACAATGGAGCACCCATTCAATTGCCAGCTGATTTCTCAACAGCAACTATGCTACCAGAGGGGAGTGACAAGAAATATTCAACGTGATGAATAGCAATAACCTACAACCGAGAATACTCTACTCAGCAAAGCTATCATTCAGAATTGAAGGGCAGATAAAGAGCTTCACAGATAAGAAAAAGCTAAAGTAGTTCATCAACTCCAAACCAGTATTATATGAAATGTTGAAAGGTACTCTTTAAGAAGAGGAAGAAGTAGAAAAAGGTAAAGATAAAATTATGAAAAACAAATACATATCTATCAACAAATGAATCTAAAAAGTGAATTAAAGATCTGATGGACAGAATAAACTGGTGAAAATAATTGAATCAGGGACATAGAAAGGGAGTGGACTGACAATTCTCAGGGGGAAAAGGGTGTTGGGGGGCGGGTGTGAGAAGAGACTGGACAAAAATCATACACCTATGGATGAGGACAGTAGGGGGAGGTAAAGGCAGAGGGTGGAGTAGGAACCGAGTGGAAGGGAGCTATGGGAGGAAAAAGAGGAACAATTATAAAAATCTGAACAATAAAGATTTATTAAATTAAAAATACATATATCTATAATGTAGGTGCACAAAATTCCATGTTATATGAACTCCTGGATGAGAGATATGGAAGCAAATGAAGAGAGTCACTTTTATTGAGTGGCAGGAAAAATCTGCAATGCCAGACTTCTATTCTGGGCCAAAATAGATATGGAAAGAAGTTTGGAAATGATTAATTTAAAATGACACAATCCATTTCAAGCCGCAGCCACGAGCGCTGATGCAGTGGATGGAGGACATCACGCTGACCCTGAGCAGGGCTAAAGCAAGGCTGCCGCAGACCTGGGCTTCCAAAGATCTGTCTAGGCATCTCCTTCTCGCTGTCTTTAACCACTTACAGCCCAGAACTCCCTTCGGGGACATGAAAATGAATCTTTGTATGACATAAGCACTATCTTTGGAATGGCTGACCTCTAGTTAGTCCAATAGATATATCTAAGACTGGTTTGCATGTGATTGGAAGGGCTTAAAAAGGCAAGATAAGGTATTTAGAAGATTCTTTAGTAAAGACCCTAAGAAACTACACTCTCATCAGCTTTTATAACCCGTCCTTCCTGATAGTCTGTCTCTTTGCTTCCTGTGTCTGAGCAGAAGGGCATTGCAGTTTCTGGACAGACAACTCTGCTGTAGTTGGTGAGAAGTAATGGGAAAATCTTGTTGCTGTGATCATTTTCTTCATTTAATTTTTCAAAATCATTGTCCATATAATATAAATACTGGAATGTTAAAAAAATGCTTTCAACCTCTTGGAAAAGAAGTAGGATAATATGTTTATGATCACAGCATAGGAAAGAATGTCAATGAGGCACAAAAAGTCTCCCTGATAAAAGAAAAGCCTAATAAATGGGATCACATCAAAATGTAACACTTCAGCATAAAAGACACTATAAACAAAATGAAAGGCAAGTGACAGACTGAAAGAAGATATTTGCAATATATAAACAAAGGTTCAGTATCCAGAATAGATACAGACAGATTACAATTCAATGGGAAAAGGAACCCAATAAAAAATGCACAAAGGCCCTAGCTGGTGTACTCGATGGTTAGAGTATTAGCCTGCACAACAAAGGATCTCAGGTTCAAATCCCAGTTGGGAAGCATACGGGAGACAACCAATCAATGTTTGTCTCTCACGTCAATATCTCTCTCCCTATTCTCCCCCTCCCTCCCTCCACTCGCTCTAAAAAAATAATCATAAAAAAATAATCAATGGGAAAAATATCATCTGGTGACGATTAACAAAAAAAGAAAATGCACAAAGGCTACTAACAATAGAATCACGGAAGATAAAATTCAAATAAAAAATGCTTAGACTCATTGAGAAAACTGCAATAAAATCCTTAAGATACAATTTATCACCATTCAAATTAGACAAAAACATCTGAATAAACAAGGCATGGTTCTGTAGTTGCAAACTATAGAAATCAACCCCAATTAACTGAAGCAGAAGACTAATGTATAAATTATCATAGCTAACATGTACTGATTGCTTACCATGTACCCAGAACAGTTCTAAATGGCTTAAATGTATTTGCTCATTTAATCTTCACAACAACCTCATCAGATACATGCAATTATTTCCCACATGTTATAGAAGAGAAAGTTGAGACTCTGTGAGGTTGGTTTGCTACAGCTTACACAGCTAGTTTCTCAAGAAACAATGGCTTTCGCATAGGCAGCTGTTTCCAGCATTCACCTTCTTTACAGCGGCATTCAGTTGTCTATTAGAAAACTCCCAGAGTCTGTGGGAGGACCGGGAGTCATGCCCCAAATCACACTACTCCAGGCCATTAAAACTGTAAGATTCTTCAGAAATCCTAAATACCCCCTACTCTTTGTGTCACCAGCACAGAATGATGCTTCTTGAACCTCTGTTTCTGAGACCTCTGAAAAATGCTTGTAGCTGCTGCCAACAAGAGCGGATTCCAAGGAGCATCTGTTCCCTGTGAAGTCACAGGCTTCCCATTCTTGATCTGGTGTGGGCGAATCTGATTGGCAAAGTCTCAGGAGCATGGGAAAGAGTATTGACATCTATAGTGGGAGGTAGAGACGCATAATTCTCTAAATATAGGAAGGATGTTCAGGGTTCTGGGTAGCCAAAAAGAATGACAAATGCTCACCACGTAGACAATACCATTTGCTGAGGATGGAGAGAAATAAGAACTCCAGAGTGGAACTGTAACTGGTACAACTGACAGGATTTTGATGTTTGCACCTATGTAACAATGTAGATTTCTGGACAAACTCTAGCACATGTGCACATGTCAAGTGCAGCAGTGTCAAATAGCAAACTAGTAGAATCAACCTAACTTTCCATCAGTTACTAAGTTGAGTCATGAAATAAAATACACTACAGCAATTAAAGCGAATGGCCTACATCTATACTAATCAACATGGATGTTCCCAATAACAGGATAGTAAAATAAAGTTTCAGAAATGATAGATACCATGTGAGAGCATTAATGTAAATTAAAAAAACAAAAATAGCACATAAATGTAGTAAGTATAAAAACATGGACAAAATGGTACATATCACATTCATGATCATTAAGTAGAAACTGATTCTGGAAAGGAAAAGAAAAGATTAGAATTGGAATAGGAGTGGTTTGGGGAGAGAAAGGGAATTTTAATTTCATTTGAAATGTTTTATTTTCTTCATTAAATTTTAAGAACGGAAGCAAAAATGTTAATATGTTAACAGCATTTGTTAATTTTAGGTTAGAGTATCTAAAAGTTGGTTATTTTCCGTACTTTAATAATTTTTTTAAAAAAGGAGAATCATAGTTATTCAACTATATTATTTGAGTTTAAGAGCCCTACTAATTTAAAACATTTTTTTCCCAATTTTTTAAATTCTCTGTAGTAAGTTTCTCTTTTGGACAAATAAAGGACACAACTTTATTACTAATTCTGAAGCTAGCTAATTCATTTGATTTGCATTATACTTTGATGACTATAGAAATTTGTACATTTTCTAGGTTATTATTAAAGGCTAAAATGTAATCTTCCTCAAGGTTATAAACTATATTTAACTCCTTTCTCTTTGTTTAATGTTCCCAAAGTGATTTGTCTGTTGATTTCTGGCTAATGCAGATATAATCCATTTGGTAACAGAGACTAAAATCATTTTTCTAATATGAAAAAAAATACTTTTAGTATTATTTCAATGGCAACAATATCTAAATCAAAAGTAGAAGAGCATTTTTAACAGCAAAAAAGTCAAATATACTTTCTTCTAAAATATATATTCAGAATATCTTTGAAGATACAGTGTTAAAAACAGATCTTTAGCACTTGTCACTTTCTTAGGTATTCTATTTTATTGATTAAGTGTTTTTGAACAATTTGAGATTTCAGTAGAATTAACTATTCCTAAATATGGGAAAATTTAGTCAAGTCCTACTAGCTTTGGAACAGACAATCAGTATGATCACTTAAGGCTCCTCAGCAAAGCTCACACAGATATCAGCTAAATACAGCTTAAAGATTAACCTATTAATAGACTTCCAGGATAACAGAGATATGGGGAGAAATGCAATCTTCCCAAGAGAAGTTCACTACCAAACTACTATCACCTCTGATAATGGGAAGTGATTACAGTTTTCACGGCTCAACCTTCCTGAAAAGAACACACAAAAGTGGTCATATTTAATACCTACCTAGTTTGGTGAAGAGATATTTGCACAGAAGATTTAAAATATGTCTTCAAATAATATGAAACGATTACAGCAGAAGATGGAGAACAAATGTTCTCCATTTCCACTGTTCTGAGCTCTAGACTTAGTTTCCTCAATTGATAATAGTAAGAATTTAAGATAAACACTAAATAAAATCATTGGGAAGAATGATAATGAAAAGCTCAAAACAAAGATTAGGATGTACTACTTACATTAACTCTTCTGGAAGTTTTATAAAAACAAAATTGATAGTTATCAGCTGGAGATGACATGAGCTACATAAAGAATAATTAAAAATAATCTTTGGAGAGAATCCAAGATGGCAGCATAGGTAAACACCTACACGGCTGCCTCCCACAACAATTTCAAAACTACAACTAAAAGACAGAACAAACATCATCCAGAACCACAGGAAAGCTGGCTGAGTGGAAATTCTACAACTAGAAGGAAAGAGAAGGGCTCACAGAAACCCAGAGGAGCTGCAAAAAGCTGAGGTACGGTGATGCCCATGGAGAGAGCAGGTGCCAGAGTACCTGGCTGGCTTTCTCTGGTGGGAGGGAGTCAGAGACTCTCAACGGCATTGAACCCCTTATCCTACGACACTAAACCCCAGATCCAGTCAAAACTCATATGGGGGGAGTTTGGACTGTGAAAAGGGAGAAGTGCGTGAAAATTTAGGGGAGTCGCAAAAGATCAGAAGTCTGGTGATACGCATGGCACTGGGGGCAGAGGACTGACTACTGATTGTGCCCCTGGCTTTCATGAGTGGGTGGGAGACAGACCCTCCCAACTGCACCACTTCTAAGTTCACTAAACCCCAGTTTCGGGCGAAACCCTGGGGACCCAGACTCATATGGTCCCGGAGGACAGGGGAGCCAGAAAGGCAGCAGTCTAGATGCACTGCAAGAGCACATGCTCATGCAAGGGACTGTTCCAGCAATTACCTAGTCACGTGAGACTCGGGGGGCCATGGAGGGCGGGGCTGGCTGGAAGGCAAGGTGGTCCATTAAGCCCTGAGACTCCACCCATCCCAAGCTCAATAGACAGGCTTCTGCTGTTTTTCAAGTCTGGTATCATAAGGCTGAATCCAACACAGAAGTTCTACCAGCATAGTGAAAATGCTGAGACAAGGGAAGGGATCACAAACAAAAGAAATGGAGGAAAACAAATGACTGGATATAGAGTTCAAAACCATGCTTATAAGGTTTTTCAAGAATCTCCTAGAAAAGATGGATAAAGTTAGTGAGACCCAAGAGGAGATGAAAAAGAACCAACAAGAGATGCAAAAGACCCAACTAAAAATTAAACATACACTGACTGAATTAAAAAATATTGTACAGAGTCCTAACAGCAGACAAGAGGAAGGCAAGAATCAAGTCAAAAATTTGAAATATAAAAAATCAGAAAACATTCAATTGGAAAAGCAAGAAGAGAAAAGAATACAAAAATGTGAAGATAATGTAAGGACCCTCTGGGACAGCTTCAAGTGTACCAACATCAGAATTATGGGGGTGCCAGAAGAAGTGAGAGACAAGATACTGAAAACCTACTTAAAGAAATAATGACTGAAAACTTACCACATCTGGTAAAAGAAATAGACTTACAAGTCCAGGAAGCACACAGAACCCCATATAAAAGGAATCCAAAGAAGACTACACCAAGACACATCATAATTAAAATACCAAGAGCAAAAGACAAAGAGAGAATATTAAAAGCAGCAAGAGAAAAACAGTTCATTACCTACAAGGTAGCACCCATACGACTGTCAGCTGATTTCTCAACAGAAACGATGCAGGCCAGACAGGAGTGGCAAGAAATTTTCAACGTGATGAATAGCAAGAACCTACAACCAAGAATACCCTATCCAGCAAAGCTATCATTCAGAATTGAAGGGCAGATAAAGAGCTTCACAGATAAGAAAAAGCTAAAGGAGTTCATCAACTCCAAACCAGTATTATATGAAATGCTAAAAAGTACTCTTTTAGAAGAGGAAGAAGAAAAAGGTAAAAGATAAAAAATTATGAACAACAAATACGTATCTATCAGCAAGTGAATCTGAAAATTAAGGGAATTGAAGATTTGATCAACAGAATAAACTGGTGAATATAATAGAATCGGGAGCACAGAAAGGGAGTGGACTGATAATTCTCAGGGGGAAAGTGGGGAGGTGTGTACAGGGAGAGACTGGACAAAAATCATACACCTATGGAAGAGGTCAACGGGAGGGAGGTAAGGGTAGAGGCAAGGGTGGGAGCTGGATGGAGGGGAACTATGGAGGGGAAAAAAGAGAAACAAATGTAATAATCTAAATAATAAAGATTTAAAAACAATCTTTGGTGACATCAAAATACATTGGAATGGTAAACAGTGATTATCATCCTGTTTTTGATAATAGTGATCTCCTCTGGAGAATAAGAAAGGAGGCTTAAGGGGGGATTATATAAGAGACTTCATCTATTTGATAATATTCTGTTTAAATTTGGTGATAGGTACATAGGTGTTTGTTTATAATATTCTCTTTCTGCATTTTGTTTGCTGGAATATTTCATTATCATGTTTTAAAGAAAATTGTGTTCAGAAGTCCTAAATTATGAGCTATTCTGGAAACCATACTTAAGGAGATATTTAAACAAATTAGAGACCATTCAGAAAATAATTACCAAAATAGTGATGAGATTGGAGACCCTAATATAAGGAAAGGTTTAGTGGGCTGGGGAGGGTTAGCCAAATAGCACAGTAAGGAACATAACAAATGACAAAAATATTTGAGCAACAGTACTCTGCAAAAAGGAATAGATTTGTTTTGTATGACCACAGGGGGTTAAAAAAAAACATGGAAGAGATTTAGTAAGAGCTACTCAGAGATAAAGTGTCACACATTTCCACACTGGTCCCCCAAGCTTATCTTGAGGACTACTTAACATGATTGTCAACAAGAAATATGAAAAAATTGAATTACTCTAGAATTTTTCAATACAAATAGTGGACTTTAAAAAAAAATGACAAACTATAGCCCTGACTGGGTAGCTCAATTGGCTGGAGTGTCGTTCCAGATACCAAAAAGTTTCAGGTTCCATTCCTGGTCAGTATACACACCTTGATTACAGGTTCAATCCCAAGTTGGGGAACGTACAGGAAACAACCAATCATTGTCTCTCTTCCCGCCCTCCCCCAACCCCCTGCCCCTGTCTCTTCCTCTTTTTCTGAAAATCAGTAAAAATATATCCTTGAGTAAAGATTAAAAATAATAAAAATAAAATGGTAAACTATATAAAATTTTCACCTGGACACACCTCTTCTGGTGGGGAGGTTGTTCAAAGTGTTCTCCACTCTAGTTATTCCCATAGTGCTAGGGGTCTGAAAATGTGACTTACCCACCAGCATGGTGCCAAGTGCCTGAGGACAAATGACTAAAATACTTTGAATCTGTTTGGAGATATTATATAAAAACTAGAGGCCTGGTGCATAAAATTCATGCATGGCGATGGGGGGAGGAAGGGGAGAAGGTGTGTGTATGTATGTCCTGCAGCCCAGCCTGTACCCTCTCCAATATGGGAAGCTTCTCACAATCCAGGACTGTTGGCTCCCAACCACTCACCTGCCTGCCTGCCTGATTTCCCCTAACCGCTTCTGTCTGCCAGCCTGATCACCCCCTAACTACTCCCCTGCCAGACTGATTGACACCTACCTGCTCCCTTGCAGGCCTGGTTGTCCCCAACTGCCCTCCCCTGCTGGCCCAGTCACCCCTAACTGCCCTCCTCTGTAGGCCTAGTTGCCCCCAATTGCTCTCCCTGCAGGTCTGGTCCCCCCCAACTGCCCTCCTCTGTCAGCCATCTTGTGTCCACATGGAGGTAGCCATCTTTGACTACACGGGGGCAGCTATCTTGTGTGTTGGAGTGATAGTCAATTTGCATATCACCTCTTTATGATATAGGATGATTAACAATTCAGTCTCTAGAATCATAAAGACCTGGGTTTGAAGAGCAGACATTCAAGAAAAGCTAATATATCCTTGCTTTCACAATATAGTAGAACTCCTGCTAGCCAGGTAAAAATTTACCTCATAATATGTAGTTTGGAAGTTGCAAAACACTGGCCTAACAGTTCTTTAAGGTTCCTTCCAATGCAGAAATTCTCTCATTCCATTTATTCTACTTGAGCTCAACTGTGTACCTGCCACTGTGTGAAGTGATGGAGAAACAGAAATGAATGAAGCAGTGGTCCAGCTCTTGAGAAGCTTACAGTTTAAAGAGGAAAACCAATATGATATCAGTACATATTCTTAATGCCCAGGGTGTAGGAACACTGAACTGGAAATGTCCACAGAGAGCTGAGAGCCTTGCGATTCCCCTTGGTCTGACAGCATTCACACTGCATGCCTAAGTCCTAGGCTCTATGAGGCTTACCTGTTTAATTCCCCATAAGTTAGATCTTCCCTTAGAACACATTCTTGCTCTTTAGCTGGTCCTTAACTTCCTCTTTTTTTACTGACTGTCCTGGAAACCTGTTTATTTTCCATATCTATATCACCTCAACTTTATTCTTTTTTTTTTTAAGTTAAAATTGGTGAGTGCTTGGTGCTTTATTTTAAAAAGTTTGTGACTACTCTTTTTATTTTACTGGTCTTCTTCCCTTCACTATGTCCTGGGTCAATTTTGAAAACTAGTCTTTAGAACTATGGGAAAGCTTGGATATGTTCTGTGGAATCTCAGTTTTTGGCAAAGCTTTTTTACTTGATGTTTTTATTTCACTGATACATCTTTAAATTAATGTGATTTATCAAAATAACTACTTTCTAATTGATTAATGTCTTGTAATCCTAATGCTTGAGCTTGTGTTTGTGTTTATGATTATATTTCATTCAAAAAGCATCATGAAATGTTCACTGGCCAAAGGTTTCAAAGTTATAAGAATAAAGAAACGTGGTGGGAGAATTGGTCATCACATGGAATATGATATAGACATGCAGAACTTAAAAGAAAGACAACAAACTACACTGTGGCACCTGGCATTATGCTTATTATACAAGTAGAGGCTTATTGTTCAGATATTAACTAGGAAAAACTCATTAACTATCAGTATGCTCTGAAGTATTCACTATATTAATAATTGGATTAAATCCCAATACAAATATTTTTAAGTGCCTAAATGTTAAATTTATCTTTTTGTAAACAACAACAACAACAACAACAACAACAACAACAACATAATGGCTCTTTATTTTATTAAAAATACTAGAGGCCCATTGCATGAAAGTTCATGCACTGGAGGGGGAGTCCCTCAACCTGGCCTGCCCTCTCTCACAATTTGGGAGCCCTCAGGGGTGGGAGGTGACCCAGTGATCAGACCCAGTGGGACTGAGGGGACTGGGTGCCACCATCTTGTGACTGTGGGCACCACCATCTCTGAGGGCATGGCAGTCAATTAGCATATTCCCTCCTTATTGGCTGTGGACACCACCATCTTTTAGGTCATGGCAGCCAATTAACATATTTCCTCCTTATAGGCTGTGGGCACCACCATCTTTGTGATGGTGTGAGGGTCAATTACCACATTCCCTCTTTATTAGATAGGGTATTTTTTTTATTGATTTTTAGAAAGAGGGAAAGGGAGAGGAAGAGAAAGGAAAGGGAGAAAAACATTGATGTGAGAGAGAAGCATTGATTGGTTGCCTCCCACATGCACCCCAGGGATCAAACCCACAACCTGGGTATGTGCCTGACTGGGAATTGAACCAGTGACCTTTTGGTTCATGGGACAACACTCAATCAAATGAGCCACACGGCTTAAACTTACCTTAAAGTAAGCAATTTACAGAATTGACACTTCATAAAATTTGCTCCAGGACCATTAGTTACTGGAAGAATTTTGACTCTACAGTAAGACTATTTATCCTAAACCAGGAAATAAAACTATACATAGAAGAACACATGTTGGTTTTTTTTTCTGCATTGGTATTGTTGAAGTCAAAATATAAAAATTGATTATCCTGACTTGAGGCTACATCCCTATATATTAAAGCCAAATCAGCAATGTAGTTCTAGTAAAATAGCATCATGTACTATTTTAAATTTGCACTGTTAATTTGAATTATAATGATGTTGTTAGTATTTGTAAATTTACTTTTGTTTTCTAGTTGAATAGGAGTGTGAGCTCATATTTCTTTTATAGTCACATAAATATGTGCATGTTTTTTACATTATAATAAAATAATGGAAAGCAAAGGGAAGTAGAGGGTCTGTGAGCATGGTTTTCCCTTTTTAATGAGAATATATATTATTCAAGTTACAGAAACACTGCATTAAGCATCCAAAGTTCATGGGAGCTCAGAAGTTTCAGTCTTTAAATCAGCACAGAATGTAAAAGAAGGTTTGATGTCATTGCGAGAAAACGGGCAAGATAAGGACAGTGTAGTAAGTTTTTTTTTTAAAATATATTTTATTGATTTTTTACAGAGAGGAAGGAAGAGAGATAGAAAGTCAGAAACATCAATGAGAGAGATACATCGATCAGCCGCCTCCTGCATGCCCCACTGTGGAGATGTGCCCGCAAGCAAGGTACATGCCCCCAACCGGAATCGAACCCGGGACCTTTCAGTCCGCAGTGTAGTAAGGTTTGAATTACACTAATGCTACTTCTAAAGGAATGTCCATTAACTGATATTTCTACTGGATTAAAATGGTCCTATAAAATGTAGGTGATAATACGTTAGGTTTACTTAATGCTTTTACTTGACAAAATGTTACTGTGAAGTTTTACTAGTTTATCGCATTCTAAAGCCTCGAACCTAGCTTGTCTTGGTTCTCTGAAACCCACTGGATCTCTGGTGCTCTGTCTCCAGTGTTCTGGCACTGGTACCACCCACTCAATTCAGAACTTTTAATGTTAGGAGCTTGCAAACCAACTATCACAAGATGGTAGATTACTTCATTGCAATTGGGACTAGTAGTTGGTCAGGTAACAGAAACAAAATAGATTAAAACAAGGATACTTGATTGAATCACATACCATAATTATTTTTTCTCAGTACAAATAAATGTATGTTAATTCACTAATATTTAAAGGTGGAATCACAGAAATATGGGCCCATTACAGGGCGTATAAATTTACATCCAGTTTCAAATTCTTTCAAGTGGAGCAGGAATTTAAAGGTATTTGTATTCAATCTGAATGCAAGTTCATGTCTAATTTCTTTACCCATATATTTTTTATAGTTGTGTCATTCACAATTATCTAATATGATTTTTAACTGGTTTAGCTTTATTAATAGTTCCCAAATCATTCATTTTTTTCCATAGAAATGGCTCCTTTTATACCTAAACTTTACTACTGTAGACAATATTTAAAATACATAATTGCAAAAAAATACATAACTGCCATAAATCGAGTTGGATGAAAGGGCTTTGGGAACCAACTCAAGCGACTCTTGTAAGCCAACTGTTCAATTGGTGAGTAGTATGAGGCGCAGGGAAGAGAAGAATTATTATGCACCAACTGTTGTGAGCATCATCAGCATGTTTTACAGAGGAGAGCATCATCTGCTTTGTCGGCCTAGTTAAATGGAAGTCAGTTAAAAACATTCTGCACAATATAATTTGTGTGAAAAAAATGTTTAAGTACAAAATGGAAGCCTAAAGGAAGGAGTAACTGACTGCCTGTGATTCTAGATCCTTTTAACTCTTCATTAAACAACAACAGAAACCACAAATAACTTTTAAAATTTTTATTTCAACATCTTCACAATTATAATATTTGTGAGTTGTTCCAACACAAAAGGTTAATCTGGATGTATACCTTTCCCTTAAATTTGGAGGGTAATACATACCATACGTGCTCCTTTTTTTGATTTTTGAGCTATGAGGAATTGATACGTTGATGGTTACTTTTAATAATCTGATGTCCTGTTTGTGAAGAGTTAGTATTTCCAGTAAAAGTGTTTTCATCCTTGCAGAAAGGACAAACGCTGTGCTCTAACCACACCCGTCTCATTGTGAATGTTTTCTCCTGCTTGGCATGTTTTCTCCAATCACCTTTCTTCCTTTTACTCGTCCTTGGCACCAGTCAAGTCTCTTCACCCTCTTCCCCTCTCCTGGCTCCAGTCATTGCCGGTCTCCAGCCCTATCAGAGCTGAGCACTGTGACATTTAAGGATACTCTGTCTTGGATCACTCAGTGCCCATTCCATGTGTTGATGTCTTAAGTCTCAAAGCTGACAGCAAGCTTCTTGGCAGTGGACCAACTCTCACAGGTCTTTTTTTTCTGTTCACAGCATCTTTACATCACAGGTACAAATAATTGCTTGTTGAATTGAACTGAAACAGCCAACAAGCTGTCAGAAAAACAGTGTAGGTATATTTAATAAAGTGGCCAGGCCCTTCTGAGCAATTATTAAATATTTAATCTACGTCAGTGCTGTAAAGGATAGGTATTGCAAGGTTAGAGTCGCAGGAAACGGGAGTCAGAGACCAAGGCATGTCTAACGAGGAGGTTTATTCCACACTAACGAGCGAGGTTTATTACGGAGGAGGTAGAAAAACCAGGATTAGAGGAGGGGGAGAAGAAGGAGGGGCCCGCCGGACTGCCTCCAGACTGGGGGACAGCAGGCCATGCCTTTTGAGAAAACAGGAAGGGGTTTTAGGCCCAGGGCTGAAGAGGAAGGGGTGGGGCCCCGGGCACTCGGCAAGCGCTGATTGGTGGTTGAATGTCTCGAGGATGTCCCGGAGGCAGATGCTGGTTATGTCATAACTCCGCCCACCAGTTGGAGAGAGGATCTATCAGGTATAACCCTTCAGCCCCAGTCACAAGCAATTAAACCATGTCTTCAATAGGAGCACAGAGGTGTTAGTCAAATTTAAGGGAGACTTACTGAAATAGAATTCAGATGGTTCATTTATCATCCTCTCTTAATTGCTAAAAAATATTGATACCAGGACTGCATAAACAAAGGTAAGGAAGGCTGTGGCATGCTTCCTTTTATTTTGGTTAGTATAATGACTGACATATAAAGTTAGTTATCATAAAAATGTTTATTATCTTTATCATTATCATCTCCACCACAACCATAATGAGACCCTTAGAACATGAGTTGATTGTTTTCACTCAAAAACATATATATATGTGTGTGTGTGTGTGTGTGTGTGTGTGTGTGTGTGTGTGTGTGTGTTGACTTTCAGAGAGAGAGGGAAGGAGAGGGATAGAGAGGAACATCATCGATGGGCTGCCTCCTGCACACCCCCCACCAGGGACTGAGCCTGAAACTGGAGCATGTGCCCTGACTGGGAATTGAACCAGCAACCTCTTGGTTTCTCGGGTCAATGCTCAACTGCTGAGACACATCAGCCAGGCAAGAATAGTGAGACTTGGATTTGGAATTCCCAACAATAAAAAGCCCAAATAAAATGTTTGTAATGAAACATTTTCTTTACAAGTTCTTTGTTTATCTGTTTCACTTGTTTGCTGAAATGAAAAGGATTTTCCTCTAAAAATTTCCTTTGCTTCCTCTTCTTTCTTTCAGAGCAATTTTCTCCTAATAGGAACACAGTGTAATGTAACCTAATATATCTTCAATGCAAACCCCTGGACTCAATTGAACTTTCTGATAGAAAAATTCATTTCTTGCCCGCCCCGCCCCTCATGCTATAAAGCCTTCCTATTTCTTGAGCCGTTTCTAAGACAACTATCTTTTAGGTGTTCCTGCTCAAGATCACAAGGCATGGTAATACACCAGGAAGACATGTGTCTTTCTGTTTCCCTTGTTCCAGGTGGCAGGAGTCAAACTGGAATGATAATTTTATTTCCTATTTCAGATCAAAGTTATGTATTTTGTTTCTCTGGAGAGGAAAACCTCTGGGGGAACATTAGTGTTAGCCTTTGGAACAAGTGGGCCATTGATCCTAAGAAGGTGACTTGAAGAGACTGATATATGAATAGTCTCTTCTTTTGAGCCCCTCTCACTCTACCATTGTTAAGAACCTTTCTCTGATGGGGAGAACTTATTGATGATTTGTGCAACTTGAAAGTGGTGCCTATAGTTAAGCACAGGTAACCACTGCAACCAGAAATACAGCTAACAAGGCTCCCATACACAGTAGAGAAAGGAGGATCATTGGGAGACAAAAAGAGTGGTTTGAAGGCTTGATTCTTCACCCAACTTTGTGTTGCTGACTCAGGTGCTCAGGCATCTATGGATGTTAACTTCTGGAATATTGTGATGTGTAAAAAAATGTATATACTTTTGTCATTAAATAACCAAAACATATTTTTATACATATTTAATCTTTGGAACATAGCTCCTAAAACCCTTGGAATTTCCTGTGGATAAATATGATGAAAGTTTCTTTTGTTATATTAATGAGGTGGCTTTTGGAAAAGCCTTAGGGAGGGGTAGAGGCTGAAGACTGAGTTGAATTGCCAATGGCCAATGATTTAATCAATTATGCCTGTGTAATGAAGCCTCTGAAAAATCCAAAAGGACAGATTTCAAAGAGCTTCCTGGTTGGTGTATATAGTAACTGGGGGAAAGTGGTGCACCTGGAGAGCGTGTGGGAGATCCTCACCCTTTCCTCATACTTGGTCCTATGCATCTCTTCCAACTGGCTGTTCCTGAGTTACACGCTTTTATGATAAATCTGTGATCTAGTCAGCAAAAAATTTTCTCTGAGTTGTGTTAGTTGCTCTAGCAAACCCAACGAGTAGTCTTGGGAACCTCTGATTTTACAGCCAATCAGTGAGAAGTATATACAACAATGTGGACTTGTAACTATTGGCTGAAGTCCCAAGATGGAGGTTGTGGACTTTCTAATCTGTAGTTGGTTAGTGAGAAGCACAGGTAAAATCCTGGGTTTTCAGCTGGTGTCTGAAGTTGGGGGTGGAGCAGGGACAGTAGGACTGAACCCTTAACCTGTAAAATCTGATGCTAACTCTGATAGTGTGGATGAAAAGGGAGCCACATGCTAAACCTGACAAACTCAGGGGAGGCCTGCATGGTGGCCTTACAAACTCAGAGACCTAAAGTAGCCACTTAAGATGATCTGCACTTAAAACTTCTTACCTAAAAGTGAGTCATGGTGGTAGTCATTTCCTAGGCCTGTATCTTCCTTGACAAAGGTCAATCTTTACCTGACATAGGACTATTTATTGTCTTTTTCCATCTACAATAATATACCTACAGGATGTCAGAGAAATCTCCCTTTTTCTAGACCCTTCAGGGCACAAGCTTCTGTGATAGCCAGAGACCACAGAACCCCTTATTGTTATCTGGTTGCTTACCTACCATCTCTAGGTACTGTAAATGTTAATTTTTAACTATTCTATATCCACCAATGTAAAAGAAATATTTGTCTCTTTATTTTATTCTTTACCCAATCTCAGAGACTTCCCTCTCTTAACTTTTTCCTGCCTCCCTAATCTATCACCAGTGAATTTCATGTAACTCTCCTTACATTGATTGTAATGTATGAAATAAACTGCAAAACTGCCATTCTCTGGAGCATTTTCTCAACCCATTGAGATTTTGCTTCCTGGAAATTGTCAGTTTGGCCCAAATATACTCATAAAAATTCTCTACAGGTTTGGACATTTTTTGATTGACAGTAGATAGTGTCAGAATTTAGTTGATTTCTTCAACACCCTGCTGGTGTCCTAAAATTGCTTGGTGTTGTGTGGGAAGCCCTCCCCTCCCCACACACCCCCCCACACACACACACACATACACATTGGAATTGGTGCCAGAACCTATTTAACTTCTCTTTTTTATCTGGCCATCTAGTTCTGAGTCTTTGTAATTCCATTTTATCTAAGGTTGTCTAAGATTATCAGCCCCTGACCCTTCAAAAACACACAAACTCTCCCTTTCTCTCTCTCTTTTTCTCCCCCACCCCCCTCTCTCTTTCAATGCTTTTCTCTCTCCCTACAAAGAAACTCATCAGAAATTTTTAGAGATAATGTCATTTACCCTCACTATTTTCCTGTGTGGTTTTTTTTTCATTGTTGTCAGTTGGATACTAGTACAAAGACTGTTTATTAGCTGTATTCTCTTGAGATACATATTTGTGGCAAAAAGGAAAGGAGGTGAAATTTGGACAGAAGAGAAGTTGAGCTATGATGCAGCCTAAGACATCTTTGGCTGATGCCCTGGGAAGCTTAGGATCTGAACTGTCTGGTCAGAGTGCTCTTGTGTAATGGCCAGGCCTTTATACTCACACCTTTATCAGCCACTGGATGTGGACCATTTCACAAAGAATGTGCGCTTAGGTGAGGCATTCTCTGCAGAGGAGCAATCCCCAAAGAAGCTGATAACAGCTGAAGATTCTCTGCTAACAGCACTCCCAGCTGCTGTGGCAGTAAGTCCATCCTTGGAGGGAGATCTGGGGTGCATCTTATGTCCACCCCAATGGTTATGGATTAAATCCCATTTTCTATCCTCCTTATGACTTCTCTTTTGATTCTCAAAGGCTTTTTAAGAGAAAAATTTAAAAAGAAAAATTAAATATTTGTAATTTCTTTTCTTTTTATATTCATGCCGTAACAAAATTTTTTCAAGGCAATATAAACATCTCTTAATGACCAGAAAAGGTTTATATGAGGATGTGCTTAAAAAGGCAAAATTTGTTCAATGATCAATATTTAAGATAGAATAGAGAAATTGCTCTTTTATGATCAAAATGATATGACTTAATTTCATTCCAAGTTTATTTAATTTTGTCTACTTGCTGGTTTTCTATTCCCAAGACCCTAATTTAACTTAATTTTCATTGTAAACTATGAGAAAGTCCAGGTTTATGACAAAGCTGAGAGTCATGGTAAAATGATCTCCATCTTAGATAAAAATCTAGCCTCTCCAAATAAGAACTTCAAATCTTCAGTTTAAAAGAGTTGCCTAACCCCAGTGCCAGACTGGACCTGATTCGTGAGTAGACTCAATGCATGTTTCAATTCCAGATGTACTGCTTTGTAGCAAAAAGAAGAGATCAGCCAGTTGAATTGCATTTTAATATTTTCTATTCATACTGAATACTTGGGGTCTAATAGCAGAGCATAAAAGCCCAACTCAGCTGAAATATGAACTACCATTTGTTATTATCAATGCTATGTGTCATCATTGCCAGCCTCATATTTCAAGAGGACAGCTGGTACTTGCAAGGTCAATGACAGTTTTATATTAAAAACCCCAAATGAAAGAGTCCAGAGACCAAAGATGTGGGGCAATCATATAGAGAAAGACTGCCATATGCTAACTCACCCATTCCAAAAACTGGGTTTTTATTTTTGGTACCTATGATGGAGAGGTCGGAGGAAAAGGGTGACTTGGTAAAGGCTATCAATAGGAGACTGAACTCTCCCAAGTAAGTCAGACATTCCATCAGAGACGTGGCTGAAGACAAATGCAGCCAGATCATTATTACTGCTGAATGTCCACTCCCTGTTGGTGAATTCATTTGAGAAAGCTTGATGCTGATACAGAATGATTCAATTATACAGCAGGATAGTAATGATCTCACAGACTGATGAAAACAAACAAGATCAGCAAGATCAGCTCAGTGGTGCCAAGGAATGGATGTGAACAGGCTTTGTGCTAGGCTTGCAATGACCTTGATGTATTTACATTAATAGAAGAGGGATACCAAATTCTCAAAGCTTTTTAATTTTCAGAATTAAATAGGAATCGGGATCATGAAATCCATGACTGATATGTCTCACTTTTTCTTTAGCCAAGGGAATAGTGGAGTTATTATGAGAAATTATCCAAATCCAAGATAATTCAGCCCAGATGATGCCGGCATCAACTTCAAAGTTCTTGATCATGCCCAGGGATGAAATAGAATGATGCAGGCATTGGGAGCAATGAGAGACACTGGATGTTCCCAATTATTTCAACTTTACATGATGCCCACTCTACGTAGTTACTTCATTTTGAAGTTATAAGTTAAAGCTATTGGAGAATACTGTGGAAGGAAGAGAGTGACTAGGCCAGAAAAATGGGGAACATATGTAGTGAGCAAAGCTTTAAGCCCCCAAAGTTTCTCCACTGAACATTTTCTTGCTCCTGTACTATCTGTTCCCTCATTTCTGGCTGCATCAGCATTTGCGTTCATTCTTAGGACCCACTTTTTTTTTTTTTATTAAACTGTGTGCTCTGGTTGGCCAGAAAAATTGGAAGGACACATATATACAAAAGTCTGTTTTATTAGTGAAGGCAATATTTTACTCAAAACATTGAATAACAGGGTTGAAAATTGAATTATTCCCAACTCATGTCAGAGAGTTAGCAGTGCCAAGCCCAGCTGAGCATTCTCTGGGTTATGGCTGCTTTATTATTGAGATGATGAGGACCTTGGTCCCACATCATGGCTCCTAGGATATGGACGTTTATGGCAGAAGGTAAGTCTGGAGTTGTCCTATGATGCACTAATGGGCAGGATGCTTTCATTACTGTAGACAACTCCTTCCACCATAGCAATGTGGTCCGCAAAGTTCCTTCTTACAGCCTCCTTTCAAATGATCTTAGAGTGAACTTGGATTCCCTGCTTTAGCATCTAATTGAATCCCAGCCCTGACACATACATCCATAGCAGTCATGGATTTCATGATCCCGATTCCTGTTTAATTCTGAAAATTAAACACATATGAATTTGTATAATTTTTTGTATATTTTGGATATTAGCCTCTTATCAGCAATAGGATAGACAATTCTTTGCCAAATACAGTGGTACCTCGAGATACGAGTGCCCTAACATATGAGATTTTTGAGATACGAGCTATTTTTGCTTTGAAATACGAGCAACATTTGAGATAGGAGTAATCGCGCGGATCGGCCAGCTGCACACAACCCACCAATTTACCTCGACTCGAGCGTCTCATAGTTTCCCACGCCTCAAGGTTATGGAACGAATTAAACTCGTATATCAAGGTACCACTGTATCTAGGAATTCTAAGTTAAGGGGCATGATTCTTTGTTTTCTACAACCCTCCTAAACATCATCCATCACTGCTGATGGAGCATCAGAAACTGTCTCTCTCCATATATTCTCAAGAGAAAAATCTAAAATAGATGATTGGAAATTACATGTTTCTGTAAGTTTGGCTTTTATGGATTCCACACATAGGCAAGATCATCCAGTATTTATCTTTCTCTGTCTGACTTATTTCACTTAGCATACATAATACCTTCAAGTTTCATTCACGTTGCAGATGTGAATTTTTTTTTATTTATGTGGCTGAATAATATTCCTCTGTGTATGATGTTTTCTTTATGTATTTACCCACTGACAGATACTTAGGTTATTTCCATATTGTGTCTATTGTAAATAATGCTGCAATGAACATGGGGAAACAGGTATCTCTTCCATTTCCATTAGATTTAGGGATTGCTGGATCATGAGATACTTTTATATTTAATTTTCTTCATACTCTTTCCCAAAGTAACTGTACAATATATATTCCCACCAATAGTGTACTTACTATAAGGGTTCCCTATTCTCTACATCCTTGCCAAAGCTTACCTCTTATCTTATTTTCTTTTTACTTTTTAAAAATAGTTTTACTGATTTCAGAGAGGAAGAGAGAGGGAGAGAGTTACAAACATCAACTATGAGAGAATCATTAATTGGCTGTCTCTTGCATGCCTCCCTCTGGGGATCCAGCTCGAAAGTAGGGCATATGCCCTGACCGAGAATCAAATTGTGACCTTCTGGCTTATATGTCGATGCTGAGCCACACTGGCTGGGCTTATCTTTTTTAGTATAAAAGCCATTCTAACAGATATGAGATGATATCTTCTTGTAGTTTTTTTTCTTTTTAATTAAATCTTTATTATTCAGATTATTACATTTGTTTCTCTTTTTTCCCCTCCATAGCACCCCTCCACCTTGCTCCCACCCCTTCCTCTACCCTTACCTCCTCCCACATTGATGAGTCCATAGGTGTATGATTTTTATCCAGTCACTCCCTGTATACCCCTCCCCCTTCTCCCCCTGAGAATTATCAGTCCACTCCCTTTCTGTGCTCCTGATTCTATTATATTCACCAGTTTATTCTGTTGATCAAATTTTTAATTCACTTAATTTTTAGATTCACTTGTTGATAGATATGTATTTGTTGTTCATAATTTTTTATCTTTTACCTTTTTCTTCTTCCTCTTCTAAAAGAGTACCTTTCAGCATTTCATATAATACTTGTTTGGAGTTGATGAACTCCTTTAGCTTTTTCTTATCTGTGAAGCTCTTTATCTGACCTTCAATTCTGAATGATAGCTTTGCTGGATAGGGTATTCTTGGTTGTAGGTTCTTGCTATTCATCACGTTGAATATTTTTTGCCATTCCTGTCTAGCCTGCATCGTTTCTGTTGAGAAATCAGCTGAGAGTTGTATGGGTGCTTTCTTGTAGGTAATTAATTGTTTTTCTCTTGCTGCTTTTAATATTCTCTCTTTGTCTTTCGCTCTTGGTATTTTAATGATGATGTGTCTTGGTGTAGTCCTCTTTAGATTCCTTTTATATGGGGTTCAATGTGCTTCCTGGACTTGTAAGTCTATTTCTTTTACCAGATGTGGGAAGTTTTCAGTCATTATTTCTTTAAGTAGGTTTTCAGTATCTTGCTCTCTCTCTTCTTCTGGCACCCCCACAATTCTGATGTTGGTGCGCTTGAAACTGTCCCAGAGGGTCCTAACATTATCTTCACATTTTTGGATTCTTTTCTCTTCTTGCTTTTCCAGTTGAGTGTTTTCTGATTCTTTATATTTCAAATTTTTGACTTGATTCTTGCCTTCCGCTAATCTTTTGTTAGGTCTCTGTATAATATTTTTTTTTATTTCAGTCAGTGTATATTTAATTTCTATTTGTTCCTTTATTATCTCCAGTTGGTCCTTTTCCATCTCTAGGTGGTCCTTTTTCATCTCCTCTTGGGTTTCACTAACTTTATCCAACGTTTCTAGGATATTCTTGAAAAGCCTTATAAGCGTGGTTTTGAACTCTATATCCAGTCGTTTGTTCTCCTCCATTTCTTTTGTTTGTGATCCCTTCCCTTGTGAGAACTTCTGTGTTGGATTCAGCCTTATGATACCAGACTTGAAAAACGGCAAAAGCCTCTCTGTTGAGCTTGGGATGGGTGGAGTCTCAGGGCTTAATGGACAACCTTGCCTTCCAGTTGGCCCCGCCCTCCACGGCCCCTGAGTCTCACATGATTGGGTAATTCTTGTATCGGTCCCTCTGTGCACTCGCTCTCTCCCAGTGCCCCTAGACTGCTGCCCTTCCAGCTCCCCTGTACTCCGGAACCACACCAGTCTGGGTCCTCAGGGTTTTGCCCGAAACTGGGGTTTAGTGGAGTTAGAAGTGGCACAGTTGGGAGGGTCTGTCTCCTACCCACTTGTGAAAGCCAGCAGCACAATCAGCAGTCAGTCCTCTGTGCCCAGTGCCATGCGCTTCACCAGTCTTCTGATATTTTGCAACTCCCCTAAATTTCTATGTACTTCTCCCCCTTCACAGTCCAAACTCCCCCCATATGAGTTTTGGCTGGATCTGGGGTTTAGTGTCGTAGGGTAAGGAGTTCAATGCCTTTGAGAGTCTCCGTCTCCCTCCTGCCAGAGAAAGCCAGCCAGGTTCGCCTTCACCGGCTCTCTCCATGCGTGTCTCCATACCTCAGCTTTGTGCAGCTCCTCTGGGTCTCTGTGAGCCCCTCTCTTTCCTTCTGGTTGTAGAATTTCTGCTCTGCCAGCTTTCCTGTGGTTCTGGATGATGTCCGTTCTGTCTTTTAGTTGTAGTTTTGAAATTGTTGTGTGAGGCAGCAGTGTAGGTGTTTACCTATGCTGCTATCTTGGATTCTCTCTCTCTTCTTGTAGTTTTGATTTGCATTTTCCTAATGATTAGGGATATTGAGCACTTTTTCATGCATCTGTTGGCCATTCGTGTGCCTTTGAAAATTGCTTATTCAGGTTCTCTGCCCACTTAAAAAATGTATTATTTTGTATAAAACTGTACTATTGAATTTGTATAAGTTTTTGTGTATTTTGGATATTAGCCTCTTATCAGATATATGACTGGTATATATTTTCTCCCACTAGTGGCTTGCCTTTTTACTTTGTTGAAATCTTTGCTGTGCAAAAATTTTTAATTTTGCTTTTGTTGCGTGTGCTTTCAGTGTCATATAAGTCATTGCTGATACCAATGACTTTTTCTCTATGTTCTCTTCTATGAGTTTTATGGCTTTAACTCTTACATTTTAATCCATTTGGAGCTAGTTTTTGTAGATGTGTAAGATAGAAATTCAATTTCATTCTTTTGCATGTGAAAATCCAGTTTCCTCAATACTGTTTATTGATGAGGTTATGCTTTCCCCATTGAATAGTCTTGGCACCCTTGTGAAATGTTGGTTGATCATACGTATGTAGGTTTATTTCTGGGCTCTTTATTCTGCTCCATTGATCTGTGTGTCTGTTTGTTGTTGTTGTTTGTTTTGTTTTTAATTGTCACCTGAGAATGTTTTTTTCCATTGATTTTGTTTTCCCAGAGAGAGTGGAGAGGCAGGAGGAGGGGATGAGAGAGAAACATCGATGATATACACATCCTTTGGTTGCCTCCCACATGTGCCCCAACTAGGCTGGGGATTACACCCAAAACCAAGGTATGTGCCCTTGACTGGGAATGGAACCTGTGACCCTTTGGTCTGTGGGCTGATGCTCTGACCACTGAGCAACTGGCCAGGGCTGAGTGTCTGTTTTTATGTCAGTACCAAGTTGTTTTCATTGCTATAGACTCATAATATACTTTTAAATCAGAAAATATTATGTCTCCAGCATTTATCTTCTTTTTTAAGATTTCTTTGGTTATTTGGGGTCTTTTGTTGTTTTGTATGAATTTTAAGATTGCTTGTTCTATTTATGTGAAAAATGGTTTTGCCAGTTACATTTTAGTTTTCAGACAATTTGCTTTAATTCTCAGATGCAGAAATAAATTCCGTACCTTTTCACTTTTAAAAATACATTTGGATTTTAAATTCTGCTACCATATTTTGTTTTTATTTTCACTCATTTTAATAAAAGTAATTTTTGTTTCAAAGCTGTAAAGAAAATGAAGAATTGATAATTAAATTAAATATTATACTGTACTTAATATCTGACTTAACATAAAAATACCACTCCAAATAAGAGGATGGTAGAAATTATCATTGTTCTGACAGGAAAAATAAACATTCTAAGGAAAAGTTTAAAATAAGCATGTGTAGGTTCTATTGTGATGGCAAGCTCAGCCTTTGCCTCCCCCAGGTGGAAAGAAGCTCACTGGCATTCAACTGAAGTACTTCTTTAATAGATTGAATACGTCTTTGGTCAATGAAGGAAACAAAGAAGTTGGAAATGTTTTTGACCAGCTTGGTATTTTTCCATTTTGTTTCTGGCTAGCCATGTGTTCTTTCAATGTATTTCTTTGTCCCAGTACATCAAGCTCATTGGGCCTGCACTTTGAATTTTCAGATAAAAACTCTTGATTGAATATCATTTGGATGGTTTTCATTTGGGGATCATGACCTAAACAAAGACAGTATTTTCAATTTCATTAAACATATTTATTAATCATCTTTTCTGTGCCAACTGCTGTGCTAGACACTATTAGAGATTGGGAGATGAGAGAAGCAATTCTGAGTTGTGCTGAACCTAAGCAACAAAAATGGCCCAGCCAGTGTAGTTCAGTGGTTGAGCAACAGCCTATGAACCAAGAGGTCACCATTCAATTCTCTGCTGGGACACATGCCCGGCTTGTGGGCTCGATTCCCAGTAGAAGGCAGCCAATCAATCATTCTCTCCCATCATTGATGTTTCTCTCTCTCCCTCTCTGAAATCAATAAAAATAAATTTTAGCCACAGCAATCCTGAGAAAAAATGAAGTTGTAGGGATAACAATACCAGATATTAAGCTATATTACCAACCCAGAGTTCTCAAAACTGCTTTGTATTGGCAGAAGAACAGACATATAAACCAATGGAACAGAACAGAGAACCCAGAAATCGACCCAAGCCATTATGCTCAATTAATATTTGACAAAGGAGGCAAGATCATACAATAGAGTCAAAACAATCTCTTCAATAAATGATGCTGGGAAATTTGGTCAGATACATAAAAAAAAAAGAAAAAGAAAAAGAAAAAAAGAAAGAAAGAAACTAGATCACTAACTTACACCATATATAAAAACAAACTCAAAATGGCTAAAGGACTTAAATGTAAGCTGGGAAACCATAAAAATCCTACAAGACTCCCTATGCAGCAAAATAGCAGACCTATGTCGTAGCAATATCTTTACCGACACAGCTCCTAGGGCAATGGAAACTAAGGAGAAAACAAACAAATGGGACTACATCAAAATAAAAAGCTTCTGCACAGCAAAAGAAACCATAAACAAAACAAAAAGAAAGCCCACTGCATGGAAGAACATATTTGCCAATGATATTTCAGATAAGGATTTAATATCCAAAATTTACAGAGAACTCATATAACTTAACGAAAGAAAGACAAACAATCCAATCAAAAAATGGGCAAAGGACCTAAATAGACACTTTTTGAAAGAGGACATACAGAAGGCCGAGAGACATATGAAAACATGCTCAAAGTCACTAATCATCCCAGAGATGCAAATCAAAACAACAACGAGATACCATCTCATATCTGTCAGAATGTATCATCAACAAATCAACAAATAAGTCCCGGCAAGGGAGGAGGTGGGGAAAAAGGAACCCTCCTACACTGCTGGTGGGAATGCAGACTGGTGTAGCCACTGTGAAACACAGTATGGAGTTTCCTCAAAAAGTTAAAAATGGAACTCCCATTTGACCCAGTAATCCCACTTCTAGGACCATATCCCAAGAAATCAGAAACACCAATCAGAAAGGATATAGGCACCCCTATGTTCATAGCAGCACCATTTACAATAGCTAAGATTTGGAAACAACCTAAGTGCCCATCAGCAGATGAGTGGATTAAAAAATGGTGGTACATCTACACAATGGAATTCCACGCTGCTATAAAAAAGAAGGAACTTTTACCATTTGCATCAGCATGGATGGAACTGGAGAGCATTATGCTAAGCAAAATAAGCCAGTCGGAGAAAGATAAATATCACATGATCTCACTCATATGTGGGATATAAGGATCAACATAATTTAATGAACAAGAATAGATCCAGAGACAAATGGCAGGGGAGAGGTGGGTTAGATAACAACCGAAGGACTTGTATGCATGCATACAGGCATAACCTTTGGACACATACATTGGGGCGGTGGAAATGACTAGAGGTGGGGCATCGATAGAGGAAAAAGAAGACATATGTAAAACTTTAGACAATAAATAAAATTAAAAAAACAAATTTTAAACAAGAAAGAATAAATAAAGCAACACAAATGATATCCTTATGTGTCTCATGTACATTGATCTCATTTGGACACTCCTCACAGAATGTGGCATATTTTCTAGAGGAAGTAACAGTTTAGTGAAGAGGATAAGAAGTCCACCTATTAAACAACAATGAGACAAAATAAGAAGGAAATTATTCAGTGCCAAATAGTTTGATGTAGTCAATTCATAGAGGAACTCAGGTGTGGAAGAATCTGTGAGCAGCACTGAGGGAGAGTGATTACTATAGACTGAGGAAATCAGATGAGCTTGAAGAATAAATGGGCACTGAGTAGGCAGAGTCAGGCAAAGACTTTCTGTGTGTGGGAAGTTACAGGAAAAATAAGTGTACAAAATAGGGAAATAGTGAGCCCACAACCTGATCAGAACAGAGAGTCAGATGACAAGTAGAAGAGGAGAGTATGCAGTCATTTTCCATAAGCATCATGAAGCAATACTATTTTAAAACATTTGTCAATCTCTCATGTACACACACAAAAAAAAACCCTAACTAAAATGACAATATTTTAATCAAAATTGATGTGCCAAAGATTAATTATTTACTCCATATTTTAATCTTTTATGAATGGTATAAAGAAGGAATAATGGCACAGTTTTTGGATTCTTTATATATAGTATCATTTAAGTTATGTAACAATTCTGTGAAGTAGGAATTGCATGTGATTACCGGTAAAAAGAACAGGAAAAATAGCAGCTAACATAAGAAAGAAGGTTTGTTTGTTTTTTCTCTCTTACATTAAAACTCCAAAGATAGTCAGTCCCTGTCCAGTTCTATGGCTATCAAAGACTCAGGCTTCTAGTCTCATGATTGCCTCATGGTTGTTAAATGGCCACTAGAGCTCCCACCGTCACATCTTTGTTCCAGGTGGGAGGAATAAGAAAGGAAGCTGAAATGCAGAAGGGCACAACTCCTAGCTGAGTAAGTTCTCTTAAAAGAGATTTCCAAAAAGCCCTGTTCAGTAATTTCTGAACTGTGATCTCACACCTATATGCAAGAAAGGATTGAAATGCCAAGACCGGTTTGGCTCAGTGAATAGAGTGTCAGCTGGTGGACTGAAAGGTCCCAGGTTCGATTCTGGTTGGGGGCATGTACCTTGCTTGCGGGCACATCTCCACAGTGGGGCGTGCAGGAGGCAGCTGATCGATGTCTCTCTCATCGATGTTTCTGACTTTCTATCTCTCTCCCTTCCTCTCTTTAAAAAATCAATAAAAATATATTTTTTAAAAAAAGGAAAAAAAAAGGAAAGGATTGGAAATGCACTATTAGCCAATCATATTTTGTCCCAAATAATACAGAATTTCTACTAGTAAAGAAGAGGGAAATAGTGTTTATTAGCAGGTTTCTAGCCGTCTCTGACAGAGTCATCTTACAGGTGATGAAACCAAAGTTCAAAAGTGTTGAGTAAACTACCCCAGTCACACAGCCATGTCCTAAGCCCAGCTCTCTCCATTCTCTGTGCAGGGCTTGTGCCTGAAATCCTAGATTTAGTTTCCCTGCGCTAGTCTCAGACATTCTCATGTGCACATTGAACCATTTTTCTCCTCTCAGGATTTATCACTTTCCAGCTGCAAGGAGATGCCTCAGTATCATTGAGTGGACAGGAACTTAGACATCCATTTGATATATTGAGGTCACTCACTGCAGGTGAGGTTTGTGTAGGTATAATTTGAGGAAGGCTTGGAAATGAAGCTTCTATACAGACACCATGTCTGCTATCTTCTGTGTTTCATTTCAGCTCTACAGAGATGGCCTCTCTGTTTATCCCCTCCAATTTAACATTTATCCATGTGTCATTGCTTCCCAGACATCCACATTGCTTTTTCCAGAACTGACTCTTCGTTACTAACTCCATTCTCAAGAGAAATTGTGAGCAAAAACATGTCCAGGGAAGCATTTTACTCAGCCTCAATCCTCAATCTACCCATTATTTTTGAACATTTTACTCTGTACAAATTACGGTGCTAGTTACTACTGGGTTAATTATGAAACATGAGGTACAGCCACTCTTGATCTCAAGGAGTAAACAATCTAGTGAAGAAATGAAATGCATACACATTAAATAACAGCTAATAATGCAAGGCAGTCTATGAATGCAGGTCCAGTGAGAGATAGAAGATGGATGTCCTAAGTGTTGAGAGGAAGAAAAAAATCCCTTTTGGCTAAGGAGAGGGAATTGATTTGATCCCTGTAGAACCTAGGGAAGTAGAAAATGAAAGGTGTCAAGAAACTTCTTTAGGTGGGGAAATTGAAAGATCAAAGAAAGTCACAGCAATAGAGACACTGGATGCATTCAAGACATGGGAGTGCACCTGTCTGGCTAAAGTAGTTTGTTAGCGTGGGAAAGGAGGGAGATGTGAACCTAAAGAATTTGTTTGTGGTTATATGATGGACAGCCTTACTAATAAATGCTCAGATAAGGGATGTAGATTGGATATGCATTTGGATTTTATCTAAATTGCAAATAGGACTTAGAGCAGTACTTAATGAAAGTCCTGAGAAAGGACTAATTCCAAGCTCATGTAAATTGTGTTCTGTACAAACAATTGTCCCCACCCTAGGGGTCTTTTTCTGATCTGTATTTAACTGGTGCAGGCCCCATGGCCTCCCTTTCTTCTCCTACTGCCTGCTTTTCATTTGTGGTGAACCCTTCATCAGCTCTTTTTTAAAAAATGAAAGAAAGTGGAACTGATAGCAGTTCATGTTATGAATTAGGTTTTTTTTCAGATTTAATAAAATGTTTAAAGAAAAAATATCTGTAAGCAATCTCAAGTATGGTCTTAGATTATTAAGTGATTGTGTCAAATAGGACAAAAACGGTAGTGGCTCTCTGAACAACATAGTCGAGGTTGTCTGCACTTTGGAACTACGGGAGATGATGTGCCTGACTTCCTGTCATTGATGTTGGCAAACGAGGTAGCTTGTCAAATGGTAGTGATGGATTTGATTCTGTTCAGTCCTAGGAAGAGAATTGGGTGAGGAAATTGGCAGCAGTGTCTCTTTCCAGTAGGCAAAATCCTTTAAGCACTCTAATAACATTATCTTATTTGGAGTTATTGATGGTATTTTAGATAACAAATAACAGACAACCTAACCCAAGCTAAGGCAAGAAAAAAACTTCACAAAAAAGAAAGGAACTTATAGTGCACAGGGGTTATGACAGACAAAATGTTTGTGTCACCACCCCCTCAAACTTACATGTTGAAATCCTAACACCCCCCCACCATGTGATGGTATTAGGAAGTGGGGCCTTTGGGATGTAATTAAGTCATAAGGGTGGAGACCTTATGAATGGGATTAGTGCCCTTATAAAAGAGACCCAAGAGCTGTCTTTTCCTCGTGTGAGGATGAATACAGAAGGCAATCCTTACCAGGACCTGACTGTTCTGGCACTCCAATCTCGGACTTCCAGCCCCCAGAAATGGGAGAAATAAATTTCCATTGTGTATAAGCTACTCAGTCCATGGTACTTTGCGCTAGCAACCTGAACTGAGGGTCATACACAGCTTCAGGGTGGCTGGATCTATGGACTATGTGATGTCATCAGGACACTGTTTGTCCATCTCTCAACTTTGCTCTTGCCACATTGTGTTTTTGTTTTTAATTGATTTTATAGAGAGAGGAAAGGAGAGAAAGAGAGAGAGAGACATTGATTGGATGTCTCCTCTACATGCCCCAACATGCAACTTGGGTATGTGCCCTGACTGGGAATTGAACCCATGACCCTTCAGTGCCTGGGATGATGCTCCAACCAACTGAGCCACACCAGGCTGGGTACATTTGTTATTTTTTATGTGCCCATGCTAGCAAGATGGGTTTCGGCAGCTTCAAGTTTCAAGGTTCAAGTCCAGTGGAAAAGCACACAAGCTTCCTCCCAATGCTTGCAAAGCAAAACCTCCCAGGTCACATCTCATCAATAAGATGAGATGTTTGGTTTTCCCATCATGAGTCTCATGCCCCGCTATGAAGTTAGCTGTTCGGTCAACTACATTCAAAGTGCATGGACAGGGGATGCGAGGATGGTCTGGCTGTGACATCTGTCACCCCATTGATTGCCAGGATTGAATCAGGTGATCTGGTGGGCTAGGTGGGTGTCCCCATCCTCTGTCACACATCCATATGTGTCCCTCCCAGAGCTGTGTGCTTGGTCAAAGAGAATGACCTTCCCTTCAGAGGAGAGGACCGGTCTTAGAACAAGGATGTACAAATAGCTATGCTCCCCTGCTAGAACCTCTAAACAGGCTCTCAAAATGCATTGACAGAGAATGGAAAAAGAGTTATCCTATCACCAGAAAAAGGATACTGTGGATGGGGTCGGGAACAGCAACTGTCTACAACTATGTCTATCTTTTAGTTATATATTGCACAATTTCCCCCATCCTTTTCAACTTCCCAGTACCATTGTCGTATGACATTTGTAAGAAGAGAATACATGAATGTGACATTTGTAAGAAGAGAATATATGAATACATATAGCCCGATATATCCAGCGCCAGAGCCTAGGCTATCCATTTATTTTAGACTAATTTTTTGAGAGTATGGAGATCTAGTCTTTATGGAGCAAATGTTCCATGTCAGGGGATTCACTTGCACTATAATAGCTCATCCTCACAGCAACCCTTTGAAGCAGACATTTTCTGACTTTTTGGATGAAGAAACTTTAGTTCAAAGAGTTTAAGTATCTCTCCCATAGCTAAAGAAGACCTGGCATTGGTACTAGAAATCAGGTCTTTCTGGGTCCAAAACCAGAAAGCTCCCACTGTCCTGTGCTGCCCCTAAGTCTGATTTCATTTCCAGAGGCCACTCTCATTGCCACAGTCAAAAAAACATCCATGATCATGTTTGATTTTTTTTTTTGCCATGAAATTCCAAATTCTGTCTGTTTATGAAGACAAAGAATCTGAGATTTGAGAGCTGAAAGGGACCTTGGGTATTATTCTAGTTCAGCACTAAGAATTCTGCCCTAACTGGTTTGGCTTAGTGGATAAAGTGTCAGCCTGTGGACTGAAAGGTCTCAGGTTCGATTCCGGTCACTGTGGTGAGAGCAAAGTTGAGAGATGAACAAACAAAGTGTCCTGATGACATCATATTAGTCCATGATTGCGGGCACATCCCCAGTAGAAGGTATGCAGGAGGCAGCTGAATCGGTGTCTTTCTCATCGATGTTTCTAACTCTCTATCCTTCTCCCTTCCTCTTTGTAAGACAATCAATAAAATATACTTTTTAAAAAGAGAAGTAAGAATTCTGTTTTAAAAGACAAGGAGGCTGAGGTATAGAGGACTGTTGATTGTTCAAGAGCATAAAAACGGTGGGCTCTTTCCCAAGCAACCAGAGGTGACCTAAAAATGGGTATGTGTGCCCCGACCACATGGTGGGGCTGGACCCAGGGTCCGTGGCCCCAAAAGAGTGCTGAGTTTTTGCTGCACATGCTTACAACTGCAGAGAGTAATGCTGAATGTAAGAATTTAGATGTCAATTCTCTGGCCTTTGAGCACATCCAGGTGAATAAAACACCCAAGATTAGGGGTAGAATTTACAGAGCTCCTGGGAGGATTTCCCCATACATGAGCTCTCCTTGCCACATCCAGATGATCCTTCCTGAGAAAGAGCATATGGTTCCTAAACCACAAGAGGAGGTTGCATAAAAGAGAAAATTATCCCTGGGGAAAAAAACCACCTGAAGAAGCCAATACTTATGGCCCAGAAGTAAATTCAGCATACAACAAATAGTAATAAAAGTAAAAGCAGGACACACACACACACACACACACACACACACACACACACACTCACGGGCCCTGGTACAGGCACCTGATTTTCAGATTCATGCCCAGGTTCCTTCACTTTCTTTTCTTGCCTGAATGTGACCTTGAGAACATTACCTTAACCTCCCTGGCTTTAGTTTGATCCTCTACAAAACAAGGGCTGGTATATTTTGCATTTCATTGATTCCCAAATACACATTATTTCACATTTTAAAATGTGATGTGAATGGAAAGCAAATCATAGCTTAATTTGTTTTTACTTTCTTTTTTTACAGTTTTATTTATTTTAGAGAGGAGAAGAGAGGGAAAGGTAGAAACATCAATGATGAGAGAGAACCACCGATCAGCTGCCTCCTGCACGCCTCCCACTGGGGGGATCAAGCCTGCAACCCAGGCACGTCCCTTTGACTGGAATTGAACCTGGGACTCTTCAGTTCACAGGCTGATGCTCTATCCACTAAGCCAAACCAGCCAGGGCTGTTCTTACTTTCTTTAAAAAATATATATTTTAAAATATATTTTAAAATATTTAAAAGGGAGAGGGAGAGAGAGTTAGAAACATCAATGATGAGAAAGAATCATAGAATGGCTGCCTCCTGCACATGCCCCACTGGGGATCGAGCCTGCAACTGGGCATGTGCCCTGACTGGGAATCAAACCGGTGACTTCTTGGTTCCTGAGTTGACACTCAACCGCTGAGCTACGCCCAGCTGGGCTATTTTTACTTTCTTAACAGTACATATATAATGTAGTGGCATATTTCACAATCAGTAATGTCTGAGATTCTATGAAATATGAAAATACAACCTTTATGGGGATGCTGCAGAAATGTAATGAAATAATAAAGGTATAACATTTAAAGTAGCACCTGGTACATAGTAAATGCTGAGTAAATGCTGGTTGGTGTGGCTGTGGTGGTGATGGTTATACTGCATATAAACAAGAACATGTGTATGACTTGACCCTTACACATATCCTTTCAGGAAATGACATTGTCCCTGTCCTTGGTCTTGATTTATAGCTTGTCTTTTGAGCTAGTGGGCAACATAGTGATTTTCCTTTCTTATTCTTCATCCCTGGGCATTGTACCCTGGAACTTGAACCACAGCCCCCAAATCCATTTGAACTAAATTACCCAGATTTGTCTTTTCCTTTGTTCAAATAATGTGGCAAATCAAAAATTGTCACTCCCATTTGTGTTATGTAGATACAGGGTAGAGCTTGTGCTTGTTTTTACAGTTGATTGATAAAAGTGGTGTCGGCAAATAATTTCGCCCAAATCCCTCAGCCTCATCTTTTTATGACACAGAAATGCATCATAGTAGGTATGTTGGCATGATATATTTTGGGGATAGAGATTTATCTTTAACTTTCTCCATTAAGAAGGGAGTCTGATAGAATTCAGATGTAAGTTTAAATTGGCACAATAACAAACTAAGTCAAGCTTTATTGATTTCTAAGACAAGTTACTGTGTGTTTTGTTTCTTATATCTCAAGACGTAACTTTAAAAGGCACAATGTCCTTTAAAAGATAGGCCATTGCCCTAATTGGTGTGGCTCAGAGGTTGAGCATCAACCTGTAAACCAGGAGGTCATGGTTTGATTCCTGTTCAGGGCATGAGCCTGGGTTGCAGGCTTGATCCCCTATAGGGGACATGCAGGAGGCAGCCAACCAATGATTCTCTCTTATCATTGATGTTTCTATCTCTTTCTCCCTCTCCCTTACTTCTCTGACATCATTAAAAACATACTTTTTAAAAAAGGCATTAATGAAAAGACATTGTGTTTCTTTTCTCTAGTTCCCCAAATTTCTATAGATTTGAGATAAAAATAGGTGATATCCTAACTGTTCTTGTTATTCAGAATTCACAACTCTTTGTATTAGTCTTCTATTCATCATTCCCCCCTTGTCTTTCAGAATGTCAATAAAATGATGGGTTATTATTTCCACTACTTTAGTTAGTGTTTATGTCAGCAGGGGGAACATTATTTTATTATTTTTAGAGAATAAGAGCTATTTCTTGAACCAGGAAATTGAACTTGCTATTTTAGAGAAATAAATCAAAGACATCCTTCCTATTATTCTCTACTGATTTTCTCTAAGGAGCCTTCCCCATTCCCTGAAACGACCGCTTACATGAGTGGTAAAGCCTTTTCCATCTGATACTGTGCAAATCTCTATTTACTGCTATGTGACATGATAATACCTGTTTTTGTCTTCTCTCTAGCAAGGGTGCTCCTCAAAGACAGAGACTGCGGCCATTTCTGTGCTGTATGCCCACTTCTTAGAGCACTAAAAGTATGGCAAGTGAAGAAAGGTCTAACTTGAAGTCACTCTTAGAACTCTGAGGTTATCTGTGTATTTAGTTTGAAAGCTGATGATTATCCCCTGGGTAGTAAGATTCATCACCAAAATAGATGTTGGTTTCTCAAAGCTGCACCTGCAAAGTTGCATGCACCCCTTTAGGTAATAATCTGCTACAGACACTGATAGACACATATTTACTTAATATTAAGCTGGGCTAGAAATGACACCAATTTGAAATTGCTTCCTCAGCTGAAAGCTCTATACTAACAATAAAGTTTAATTTCAGCAGCTGTAGTTCTCAAATCAATAGGCTGCAAAGAGGGTGGCAGAATTTCAGTTTTGGGTTTTGAATACTAAGCAGGTCAGAAGTTGCATTATTGAAGAATAAATTTACTGAGTTTTAAAAGAAGTTTTTGGGTTAATATTATTTTCAATAAGTACCTAAATTTCCAGCATAAAAAAATATATGTCGTGCCCAACCATAAGCTATCATATTCATTATATAAATCCGAGGGGTTTTTAACGGCTTTAATGGAAAGACTTGTGGATAAATTTAGATATTAAATTGCATTAAATCTTACTTGACAAAGAGTTTCGGGATATTTTCTTAGATCTCTCCAGTGCTTTCTTTTAAACAAAAATTACTGTAGTAATACCTCCTGGTAATGAGACTGTGCTATGCTAATCTCTGACTATTTTTCCCTTTTAGTAGTATTTGCACTAGAGTGAGAATATATGTGGGATGAATAGTGACCTTGCCCTTTAAACACTGACCTTGTTTCCATGTGCGTGTTGTCTCACTTCATCTTTTAATAAGTAATTATGCTGGTAGTCACTGGGGCACAAGAGTATCAAATCATGTATATTTTTCTAACCAAGAAGTCCAGTTTGGAAAATAAATTTAAAACATAAGTGACTTTGTCCTTAGGAAAAAAATTAAATGATCTTAAATCTCACCATGGTCACCAGAGAATATACTTATATCAAACAGAAGGTTCCAGGTTCCCTATCCTGGATGATCAGAGGCTGGGGATGAGAGAAAGCCACATCTACTAAGATTTTCTAAGGTCAGGTGGTATAGGAAGGTCTTAAAGTGTTCTGAAGTGGTGGGCAAGAGTTGTCAGCATTTCTGAAGGGATGCTAAAGGTCAAGTAGATTATTATTTAAAACACAGAGATAGGGATACACACAAGGGTCTTAGATGGAATGGGTGTGGTCTGGAAACTGGACGACTCTGCTAATATTGATCTGCTGGACTTTTCTTCTTGTTGGCTTTTGGAAGCAGGAGGCATCTCACTCATAGGCTTTGACTCTGACTGAGCTATGGAATTTTAATATCATGGTTTGATATTTTAGGCTTGATATTTTAGGCTCTGTTTTCATTGAGGGAGGAATAAAAAATGAACTTTACCTACCTTTCATATCCACTGTAGGAGGCCTCAGCAACATGGAAGGCAACTATGGGGTGGAGTTCTGGTGAGGTTGTAGGCTACCCAAGTACTCTATCTTATTTCCCCACCATGCATTTTTTCTTTCCTCAGTGGTAAAGATTTGTATGACCAGAGCCCAAGACTAAAAATGAAAAGACATTTTCAACTCAGTTTGTGGAAGACCCTGAAGGTACCCATTTAGGCACTTATTTTTCTCTCTCATTGAAAGGAAGAAAAACACAAGTTTTCTCTTTTCAATAATTGTGTGTAATTAAACTTCAGGCTTTTAAATGTAATGCATACTGATGAATTCTCCATGGAATCTTTCAGAAGTAAAGTACAGCTGTTCAATTCATGGATTTATTTTGCAGTGTCTTAACAGAATGTTTTCCCCAAGAAGAATTTTATTCTTTAGATGGCCCAAATGACCTTTTGTATTTTATCATCTCTGTTATTTTTGTCCCGATTCTTGATGGAGAAAACTCATGAGCCTTAGTGTGTTATACTTCTTGGATCATGTCAGCTCTTCCTGTGACCCATGTTTAAGAATGCCATTTCATTTTACCCTCCCCTGAGCCAAAGATTGTACTTGCTGCAGAATCCTTTAAATTCAGTGCAGTTAGATAGGATTTTATGAAAATATATTATCCGTGATTATCTTCTTAACTTAGATGTTTTGCCAGTTAAGTTATGATCCGGGTTCATGAAATATTCAACAATATGGCTAAAGACAGAGGAAAAAGAAAATACCAGGAGAAATTTTTCTACCCTCGTTCAATATTATGACTATAACCTAGGTCATATTGACAATTAAAGAAGGGACCCTCCTCCCTTCCTCTAGGATGTACCAAACATCATTGATTGAGTTGGAATCCTTGAGCTTTTGAAATATTTCTCTCATATCTCACTTAACCTTAAACTGTTTGATCATCTCATTCTCCATCAAGGGTTCTTCCTCATCACTTTCCACACCAATTCCCTGTTTGACCTTGAGAGAGGACATAGGAAAGAAAAAGTGGGAGGAGTGCAAGGATAGAGGAAATGGAAATGGAGGAGAGAGGCTACTCTGAAGCAGGTTACTATGTGATCTCCATTACGTTCTGTGTAGTTCCCCTTGATATCTCTGTTTGTGATCATCACCAAAACTTGTGTATAGGCAAATTTAGACCATAAAGAAAACCATAACAAAGTAGCATTCTGCTTTATCTTTTCCTAATAAGTCTTACCTTTCCTATGGCTAATATCCTAGTAGTTGAGTTCATCTGACCAAGATAACTGGAGATAGTTCCAGCACTTTGTTGGAAATCTAAGAATGTTCTATCAAAGTGTCCTTATGATTTAAAAAAAATAATATTCAGATGAATTTCATTCAGGGGCATTTCAAATGAAACTTTTTGAATTAATCACTAGGAAAGGGAATATCAGAAGGATAAATAAAAGTGTTAAGTATTCAGAAGGTAACACACAAAGCATGGGCATCAGAAATAATAATAAAAATCTTTAAATAGACCAAGTTTATACTTTTATCAGTTTAAGAGATTAATTTTTTAAATCCTGTGTCACTGACTTAGAAGCAACTTGGGTCAATAGCACATGACTCAACCATATGGGCTCTTCCTTGACCTCTTCACTCTTGTCTTTCTCTCTTCCTTAGCTTTAGATAATGCCTTTATTTCAAGGAGCCTAAAAGGGTAGCATTACATTCTCAAATTTTGAAATATCTTTGGGAGGCAATCAAAGGACAAATACTCCAAATATTCATATACCAAATCAAGTAATATTTATTTTACATTTGACATGTAAAATTAGACATGTACCAATAGTATTCTGCTATGGTAAGCAAGGTCCTTAGATCCTGGCTTCAAAGAATGTATAATTTAAAACTACCAATAATGATAAACAAACTAAAGCACATGTCAAAAAACAAGGAGCTGCATAATGAATCAACAGGTAGAAATCAGGGACAAGCTTCTAAAGAAAGCAATCTCTGTAGTTCAGAATTTAAAAAATAAAATATACATTCAATTTTTATAAAATTTGGGGAGAAGTTATAGGTATATTCTAAGTAATTCTTTTAAGTAAAAGATATGAAGCTGAAAAGTTTGGTCATCTCAGCCTTTCACTTATTCCCTCTTTGGTGGCATCCTCTAACTCCTGACTTTATGACTGAAGTGACTTTGTTCTCCACCTGTTCTCTGCCATCCAGATCTAATTAGAACAGCAATTTATATCTTGTAATTCATTGTAGTCATTTCTCTCTTTAGAATGGTATGTGTTCTTAGGTCTCATTTCTCCTGTGAAATGAGACTTTACTCCCTGTTAATAGAATTTTAAACATTTTTAAAAATTTAAATATCAGCAAATATATCTGTAGGTGGGGGTGATATCTGAGAAATAAGCATGCCTTCTTGAGCCACTGGAATTATAGAACATAGACTCTACTTTTTCTTGACTAAGAAGGGTAGCCTAAGATCATCCTTTCATATATATGGGAGGGAGGGAGGGAGGGAGGGAGGGAGGGAGGGGGAAAGAAGGAAGAGAGAGAGAGTGAAAGAGAGAGAGAGATGTGAGAGAGACACATTGATTGGTTGCCTCTGGGAGATCATACCTGCAACCCAGGTATGTGCCTTTGACCAGGAATGGAACCCATGATCCTTCTGTATGAGGGCCGATACTCTAACCACTGAGAACGTGGGCGAGGGCCAAGAAGTCATTTTTAATTTGGTCTCTTCCTCATCCCATGATCAAACTGTTACTGATTCAAGGTTCATATACTTAATGTTTCAAAGCCCAATATTCAATATGTCAGAATTTAGAGTAGGAAAGGTTTATTGATTGAGAAGGTGCCAGTTCAAGAACATGGGGACCTTAGTGATATCTCAAATACTTCATAAGAGAGCCTGCAATTCAGGGGTCTTTTATGTCAAGTGAAGGAAAAAGGAGCGAGGCAAGAGGTAGGTGAAGATCATGGACAGCTAGGTACACATGAGGATCCAAGGAAGAGCTTAAAATCTCAATCTCTTTCCCCCTGGGTCTGTTGACTACTGCCGATCTGAGTCCAGCCTGGGAACCCGGTCATTATTGCATATGTATTTCCCCACCTCTCTGGAAAGGGTCCTTTTGACATGGGGCTGTTCTAGCAAAGAACAAAAGTCTCTAGCATAATTTCTCTAGTTAACTAGCATCTGTATAGCAGGCTCTATTAGCCTGTGGGCCATGGGAGAAATGTAGGCTAGAATTAAGACAGAGTGGGAAAGAACAAGCATTTTACTCTGATATAAAATTGGAGTTCATTTCCTATGAGTTCTGCCTTCTAAATAGCTCTTGGATCTCTTCACTTCTTTGTCTCATCAGTGCTACTTGGTCAATCTCCACCAAATTTTTGCTGAGTTACTAGAATGGTTTTCTATTCTTTCCTGGTTTCCTTACTGTGATGCTGGCTTCCTCATATTGGCATGAAAGTGGTTTTTCTAAATTGTAAATCTAATTCAAGATACTTGCTTAAATGGTCTTCATAACCCTCAGGATAAAATTCCATTTTCCTCAGCAAGATCAACAAGCTCTTCATGAGTGCCTCTCTTCTAGTCCAGCTTCATCACTTACCACTTACTTTCTCATCATTCCCATTTGAACTATTTGAAATTCTCCAAATGTGACAGTTGCTCTTGTCTCTGGCCTATGTGACCCTATTTCTTTGGCTTAAAGAAACTTCCCTCTCCCCACCCTTAACTAACTTACATGGAGTATCAGTTAGAATGATGCAGTTGCAAGCAACTTCTCCCCTCCCAAGAGTCACCTGGACAAAAGTCAGTTATGATAGAAGAGGGACAATAAATTCAGTTTTCTTGTCATCTAACCATGTTAACTCTGGTAGACATTAACTCTATGAAAGGCTATGACTCACTGGTTCTGGGTTCAAATGCCATCTCTTTTCTTTCTTCCTTTCACTTTATTAAGGTCCTGTGATGATTTGATACATTTAACATAGAGAACAGATTTCCCACAATGACTTAACATACGTATCACCTCACATATTTACCCTTTTTTTTCTTTTGGTGAGAATACTAAATTCTACTCTCTTAGCAAATTTAAGTTATACATTAAATGTTATCAACTATAGTCACCATCTTATACTTTAAATGCTCACCCCTTCTTCACCTTGCAACTGAGTTTATAGATTTTTCCAACCTTTCCTTTTCCTCTCTTCCCCTCCCCGAGCCCCTGGTAACCACTTTTCTTCTCTGTTTCTATGAATTTGACTTTTTCCAAAGATTCCATATATAAGTGATACTATGCAGAATTTTTCTTCTGTTTGGCTTATTTCACTCAGTATAATGCCCTCCAGGTTCATCCATGCTTCCCTGGTCTCCAGGGAGGATCCAGGCAGCCTCCAGATGTGTGCAAAATTAGAAGCCTGACCCTCAAGCAGCAGCTTTCACAGTATGCAGAAGAAACCTTTCAGGGAAAGGCTGGGAGATGGGTGAGTTTGCTTGCTCCCTCTGAGCTGAATTCTGGAGAGATCACCATAGCAAGGGCTTATGCACCAATTACAGCTACTTCTTTGTCTGCTATAGTCTGTGGGAATTTTCTTTACTGCTACTGGTCTGGACCAAGTCTGCTTGTCCTACTAAACCTATTCAAAGATGGGTTATATCACCTTGAATTACTTTCCTAAAGCTGCTGGGTCAACTTAACTTGTCCTCGGTTTTCTTCCTGGAGGACTAGATTATAAGCAGCAAGCAATAGGCACACATGAGGCAAATAACTCTCCACCGTAGTCATGGCAAATGTTATTATCTTTCACAACCTAAAATGTTCAGGTCTAGAAATAAATGATCAAACTTAACATATTTCAATAGAACCAGTGTCATGGTTGTGACAAACATTTGGAAATAATTCATTTTACACAGTCCATAAATAGAATTTCTCATACATACTAAAATAGAATCAGCTTTCTAGTCAATAGATTCTGTATCTGTGATTATCTCTTTGATATTCCTATTGGGTTTCTAACATAGTAAGCAAATAAATATTGCTTAAATTGCATCCAGGACATCTGAGGTCATATCCAAAGGCCTAAGCAGGACACTAAAAGTTAACTTAAAGAAGACATTTGATATCCTGGCCAGTGTGTCTCAATTGGTTGAATATCCTCCCATGTACTGAAATGTTGCTGGTTTGATTCCCAGTCAGGGCATATGCCCAGGTTACTGGTTTAGTCCCAGATCGTACTGAAGGCAACCAATCAGTCAGTCTCTCTCTCTCTCTCTCTTTCTTTCTCTCTCTCTCTCTCTCTCTCTCTCTCTCTCTCTCTCTCTCTCTCTTATCAATAAAAGCATATACAAAAATAAAAAAGAAGACTTTTGATTATGAGGCAGTTGTCCATTGGTAAATTGCCATTGGGTTTTACAGGCCCTCTCTTTGTCTCTTTGTCACTAACTTCTTCACATGTTATTTGATACTTCTTCCATGAATATTTAGTTCTGCTAATTTTTGGTATATGGGTTCAGGACTCAGGTACATATTATGAAAATTGAATGTGACATAGAATGACCAAGAACACCAACCAGAAACATTAATTACATGAAAATCTGGCTACCAGAACTATATGTGGAGATCCAGATACCATATGATAATTGCAAGGTGGAATGAAAGCTTTACCACACTAGTCTTGGCCACCATGCTTCTCACGGTGCCAGAGAATTATACAACACCATGCCTTTGGCTCATATCAAACTTCCAGTCAATAAAATGTAACAGCCTTTCTCCCATGATGAGTTGTTAAATCAGTTCTCCCACATCCTGCACTTTTACCATTGATTTTTTAAAGCTTACACTTTAACTTTATAATTTTTCCCTGATACATTTTGTCTTATTAGTTTTAACTACTTTTTCTGGCCCACTTGTCTTGGAGCTTCAATAGAATAAGGATCATCACACATTGCTTCAGCCCTTCTTCAGAGTATTTCACCATAGGACACTTACATCTGGCTAAATTAGAACATTCTGAACGGATGTTGTAAATGCCTTTAGCTGCTTTGCAATCAATTCCTAGGAATGGAGTGGGGATGGGAGAAAGAGAGGAGATGAAGGGTAAGAGATAAGAATAAAAAATTGGAAGATAAGTGAATTTTTTTGACATTGGAATCAAGAAATTCATGACAAAGTTGAAAACACAGCTGTAAGTAGCATAGGGAATGATTAAGCCTTTCCTCCTGGCAGTCTTTTAACTTTGGCAGCATGAATTGGACCTGAAAGACTTCCACTGCTTTGGGTTCTGATTTTCATTTAGTCTTACCAGCAAACAAAAATCACCCTGGAGCAATGAGCATGCTGGTTTTGTTAATTCCCTCAAATATGGCATTTGTTTAAATCACTGCTGATTAAACATTCCTGACATCTTTTCTTTCTCAATGTGCCATGACTCATCAGGTGATCACAGTGGAAGATAAAAGCTAAATCTGTTTCTTTAAAATGTTTACTGAAAGTAAGCAGTAGAAAAAAGACTGTAGCAGCTAAGATGATGAATGACTGATGGGCCGTGTGTCTTTGACCTGTTGATAGTCTTCGAGAAGTGAAATATTAGCTGTAAAGAAATGTCACTAGGCGCTTAGTCAGATCAGAGGCATGAACTCCTGCAAGCCTGGGCTTCTGCTTTCAAATGAGCATTTTCCAAATGGGATTTGACTACTCTGCTACTACTGAAGGCCATTTAGAGGTAGTAGTTTCAGCTATGATCATGAATTTTCTCTTTGCCTTATCAAAAATGGTATTCAAATTCACTCCAATATTTGATTCTCTAGTTCCCAGCAGTATGAACTTTAAGAATATAAAATTACATGCCATAAAGGAAGCAGGCATGAGTAGAATGTTAACTGAAACTTCTTTTAGACTATGCTACTTCTAACATAACAAAAGTTAGACTTTCTATTTCACATATGACAATAACGGGAAGAAGATGACTACCACAGCAAATTACTCACTCCACTCCAACCTACCTATAAAGGCTCTGTCAGCTGTGTGAAGGGAGGAAATCATCATATTCACTGTAATACAATAGAAGGAGTACTGGAGATCAGGTTTCCTATTCTTGGTTCTGCCCTCAAATTGTGTAACCTTGGATAAGTCATGTAAACTCTCTATTACATTAAACTCTTTAATTTTTCATCTGTGTAGACATTAGTCTAGAATAAGATCTTGGTTTTACATTTCATTCCATGACTTCTCCCATTCTAACAAGAATAATCTTTCTGGAATGTAATGAGGATTTATATGTGTACCTCACTCAATGTAGACTGGGACATTAGTTTAATTTTCATTTGAAAAATAATCTGAAGGAGTGATCAGAAAACATAATCAGGCATTTTCATTTTGCCAGGAAAGATCCTATTTTAGGGGGTTAGTTTTACTGATTTCAGGGGTCATTTAAAAATGCATTTAGGTAGAATGATACATTCGTCTTATGGGCATAGCTGCTGTCTCAGGGTTGGGGGTGGGAAAGGTTGAAGGGCTATGCGCTTCAGTCTGAGGTCTGTCACTGACTCCTCTCTGGGAGTCAGGCCAGTCACCCCCTTCTCTGTATCTGAATAGATTATTTCTATCTGGGAGTCATTCACTTATTTAAGCTTGCCTCAAGAAGTTGTGGCAAATATGAATAACAATCATTTGGGAGCACAGTGTCCATGAATGTCAGAAGAATGTTATAATTTTAAAAGTAAGTAAAAAAAAATAAAAGTTGTTTCCTTTAGGCTCTGTTATTGACAATATAAGTGCCTCATGATCTGGAAAATTCTAACAGCATCTGTAGGTTGTCATGGCAATAGCTACTGCTATTATCAGCCTACCTGGAAATCTGAACATAACATAATAATTCAAAAGTCTTTCTCCTGGCTATGAGTAATGAAATGGCGAGTATTTTCCTCCTCTGGTCTATGAATCTTTCCCATTTCCTACTTTTTGCTGCATCATAGGCCATTTCTTGCTGTTTTTCTTCTGCAGAGCTACAGAGTCCCATCGGCCAGTAAGTGGTCTGGGATAATGCTCTTTTTCTTCCTTGACAGATATAAGAAGGGGAAATAAGAGTTTGAGTCATAAAAACTTCTTGCTTGGGGAGAATTAGAAGGAAGAATTCCCTTTTTCTTCAATTAAGAGTAGATAAAAGTGGCCTGTGAAATTAGTCTCATGTAACTCAACAATAATTTAGAGTAACTTATCTAAAATTAAGTCTTCTTATTTTATGGCAGAGAAAGAAATACTGATTGGGAGTTAAATGGGCGGGTATGTAAGTCTAGCATACGGTATTGTCATGTGCCCATGGTTGATTTTTCTTTTCTCTTTCTAAATATGTCCTGGTGGCTCTCAGGTTAGGATGGCAAATGAACCAATGTTAAAACTCCCATCTTCAGCTCAAATGCACACCTCAATTATAGGTAAATATATTTTATAAATTTTAAAGCACAAGGCAATACTCAAAAACAAGAAGGGGAAATATATGGTCTAGAAACCAAGATATTACCATAAACTGGCAAAACAAACAAGATCAGAATAATACAGCTGCAAGCAGCTGACATTGTGGGGTTGGCACATCTGAAAAGAGCTCCCAAAGGAGGCCCAGGGGAAACAGGTGCAAAGCAATACTACAACAGCTAATGCCTGGACTTTCTCAGAACCAGAGCAAGACAAGAGCCCTCAGACTAATAGATTCCACCATGTGGCATATGGAGTAAATGTACTTTAAAAATTCACCTCTAGACACATTGCAGTAATGCAGAATATTAATATAAAGAGAGAAATCCTACAAAATAAAAATCAGATTACCTGTAGCCTATTCTCAGCAAAAATAAATGCCTAAGGAAATAGATTGATATACAAAGAAAAAATAACTGTACTATAATTCTAGAGCCAGTCAAGCTATAATTTATGAGGATATTTTAAAGCTGCTGACACCTTAAAAGTAAAAAACCATTATTAGAATAACTTTGAAAGTCTATTTTCAACTAACTAAATTAATTTATAGAATTAGAAGGAAGTAGTTGTATATAAGAATCAAAAGTAAGCAAATAATCAGGAAATCAAAATAAAAATGCAAATAAATGTTGTTTATTAAAAATATGTAATATTTTTATGTTTAGCAATAAGATATCTCTAAAACTTTAGGCAAAAATTACATTGGAGTTGGGAGAAATTTTAAAGAAAACTGGTGTGCTAAGATTATTGTCTTCTTCAGAAGGAGGAGGAAAATACTGGTTAACTTGGACTTTGTAAAAAAAATATGTTTATGAATGTTAAAAATTATAAGGCTCAAAAATAAAAGGAAAGAAACAAGAAAGAAACAGAAGACATAATTTCTGAGTGAGTAGCAAAGAAAGGAGAAACAAAATCTTGAACAGAGATAGAAAAAGAAAAGAAAAAGTAAGCAAAGAAAAGTATAATAGACAAAAACACAAAATAATATGGCAGTTATAAGAACAAATATATTAATAATCATAAACTATATAAAGCATCATACTTATCTTCTAAAAGATGAGTCTCATAGTTGATAAAAATAAGACCATCAATGTGCTTTTCCCAGAATCATCCAGAAATAGAAAAAAATGGATGAGGATATAGAAACTAATACAGCAATACTAAAATTTTAAAAGTAGAATAGCTTAGTAAACAACATTAAAAGAGTGAAAGAAAAAATAATTTAGAAGTAGTAAAAGAAATAATTCCTCCTCCCCAAAAAAGCAAAAAATGTGTTCCAGAATATGTTCTCCCACCTATCCACACTGTGATACTTTTTAATGAAATTAAACAGAAAAGATATTACCTGAGAAACTCTTTACATTTAAAACTTTAATCACATTCTCTTCAGAGTTTGCATTCCTTATTTTTTTGTTATCCATTTAGTTATGTAAGTTATAAATAAATATTAGAAATGTTTTTCTTGCCTGCATAATTCTAAAATATAATTATTTAAATAGTATTTCAGTGTATTTGCCCCAAAATGACTCTATTTATATATGTAGACATCTCCTGCCCTTAATTTTGTTTGTTCCTTACCTGCTATGGGATGACATTATAGTCTCCTTTAATGATGAAATATTAAATTTTATTTATTAATATCTATATATATAAAAGCCTAAGCAACTATCCAACCATCCAACTGTAGCTATGACATGCACTGACCACGAGGGGGCAGATGTTCAACGCAGGAGCTGCTGAGTGACTCCAGGACCTCTTAGGTGGTGTCAGACTTGGTTTGGGCCTGATCCCCACAGTCCAGGCAAAGGGACCTCACCAACCAGGCAGAGGCATCCCACCTGCTAGAGAGACCCTGCTCACTCCACAAATGCCCTTTGAACCCTGGCACTGCCCCAGGTGCAGCTGGCTAGGGAGGGACTGCAGAAGGTTGGCTCCAGGGTGTGCCCAGCTGTCTCATTCAGTCCTGCCCCACTGGCCACCTTGTAATTAATTTCCTTTCAGTGTGCACAAATCCCTGCACCAGACCTCTAGTTTATATATATATAATTAACAAATTGTTTCTAAGTTTTTTCTCAATTCTTATATTTAAAAGTAACAATTAAACATTAAAGATAGTTCTTCAAGTATTTATATTTTCCCTATAATTAGAATACAGGAAAAAATCAAGGTGATATACAATAAGAAATGGCAGACAACTTAAAAGTTAAGACAAATTATATTGTTTATGTCATTTGAATAATTTTATAAGCACGCCTCATGTAAGAGTAATTATTGACTGAAATGTCTGTTAATTAATTTTTGTTCTATTTGTCTTCTTTTATTGAGATTACATAGGAGTCCTCACTGGGAATAGAAAAATAAAAATGAAATATCCCTTGAGGGACATATTATGGTAAGAGGTTTGTGATGGATTCTTTGGAGTCAATAGATGGCTTTGTATTAAGTATTGGTTTACAACTATTGTGGTCTAGGTAAGTTACTGGATCAGGATAATGGATTTTCCTTGATTGTATGCCCACCTCTATTAATCAAGCCATCTGATTTTCTGAGATTAATGTCATATACAAAAAATTTACTCTACAGCTTAACATGAAGCAGAAGAATGCTAATTCATTGTCATTCCCTTAACACCTGGTGTAAAGAAAACACTCCTTTTAACAACAAATATGCTTCCCCAATGCCTATTTCTTGTCAACAGATGCATTTTAATCTTTGAGAGGCAGATGCACACATCTTTTGGCTGAAAATACAGAGAGCAATTCTACAGCAAACACATCAAGAGGGAAACTGGAAACCATTGCAACATGATTGCTCAGCATCAGAAACCCTTTTACAGCCTGGGACAAAAACTGGCCTCATGCCGGCTCCCAAAATTCCTCTTCTGAAGTGTAATCTCTTAAGAGATTTTTCATTATTGTCTTTACTGCTTAGATCAACACCAAGCAGACTGAGTGAAAATAGCCCTTCAAATTCATTTTTAATCTTTCAAACAAGCAAATTAATTGTGAATTATTTATCAAGACTATCCAGTTGGGCACTAAAACAGTCAAGTCAACATTCTGCACTCTTGTAACCTAGAGTTTTTAGGCCTTGGAAATACTGCTGTCATTCCTGTTGCTTTTCTCTTACCTATATTCAATTTGTGTGTGTGTGTGTGTGTGTGTGTGTGTGTGTGTGTGTGTTTATAATTTGACTAGAGGCCTGGTGCGAGAAATTCATGCATGGCAGGGGATCCCCTTAGGCCAGCCTGCACCTTCTCTAATCTAGGATTCCTCAGGGGATGTCTGACTGCCAGATTAGGCTCAATCCTTGGGGATCGGGCCTAAACCGGCAGTCGGACATCCCTCTCAGAATCCTGCACCACTGGCTCCTAACTGCTCACCTGCCTGCCTGCCTGGTCACCCTTAATTGTCCCCCCCCTGCTGGACTGAACACCCTTAACTGTCTCTGTGTGCTGGCCTGATCGCCCCTAACTGTCCCCTCTGCTGGCTTGGTAACCCCTAACTGCACCCTTCTGCTGACCAGGACACCACTAACTGCACCCCCCCGGGCCGGGGCCCCCTTTTCGGCCCCCCCCCCCGCTAACCTAGTCACCCCCAACTGCACCCCCTCCCTGCCTACTTGGTCATCCCTCATCCGGTTGTCCCTCACTAACCCCCGTGCTGGCCTGGTCATAGGCAGCCAGCCATCTTTTGAAGGCATGAAGGTTAATTTGTATATCACCTCTTTATTATATAGGATATGCTATCAGAGTACTGAAAGTGTTTGGTTTTTTATCCCAAAGTAACATTGTCAACCCACTGGGAAAAATTAAGTAGTACCTGAACCAATAAATGTTTAGGATTCACAGAGAAATGCAAAGTTGAAGTAAGAAAGAAAAAATTGTTAAAGGAAGGTTAAAATTATATAAAACCTTTGGGGAGGTAGAGAAGAGGAATGTAGAGTGTGTACTGTACTAATCCTACCACACCAGTCAATGAATTTGTTGTAAAGAAATAACAAGCCAACTACAATTCCTTGATTTTCAACTTTATAAAGCCAACATTAATTCTCTTTCCATTGCTGACCTAAATCTTTAGTCAATCCAAATATCATTTATCTTGTTTGATACAACACAAGCTTGTACACAATACCAAGCCTTATATTTATTTTATTTCTAATATGCAGGCAAAACTGGCTGCTTCAAAACCTAAAGGTTATAAACTCCAAGGACAAAATTGTAGCATAAACTCAAGCAAAACTGAAGCATTGGGTGGAGGGAAAGGAATCAAGTACAGAATATTAGGAATGAGAGCAATATTATTTGTATAGTTAGAGATATTGTGATGCTGTTAAGTAACAAGACAACTTTTAAAAGATGGGCATAAATTTAAAGGTTTTGTTTTACAAGTTTTAGGGTTGCAGAAGTTAACTTTTATTGAGCACTTATTGTAAAAAAACAATTAATTCTCATAAAAATCCAATGGGTTAAGAGCAAGTAAAGTCCCCATTAATTGATGAGAAAACCAAAATATAGAGAAACTGAATAGCTTGCCCAAAGTTCCATAGCTATCAAGTGGGGTTGAGGTAGATTACACACAGGCTCTGCTTTCAGAGCCCATCATTTCAACTACTTGGCATTTGACCTCTTCCATTCATTATACCTAACATCACTGGAACTATTACTGCAAAACCTTGGGGTGATCCTTTATCAAAATAACAAAAATGCCTTTACAGCAGCTTGCACAAAATTTACATAAGACACTTAAACTATTTGCAACTTTGATGCACACAAAACCGATGACTGTGCTTTTCTTAGAGTATTCCTTTCTGCCATGTGTGCTGTCTGCTCAAGCTGGTGTTAAGCAATATTACTTTAGGGTGGGGAAGATGCCAAAAAGTAGAAGATGGAGAACAAATCAGTTGGGATAAGAGAGACTTGCAAGGACAAGAAATTGTGTGCTTTTTTTTAAAGTCTAACAGAGAAAAACAACATTAAACTTAAAATAGGTTCAAAAAAAAACTTTGGCACCAATGTTGGGCTGCATCCTTTCTTATGTAAAACTCACTGAAATCTCCTAATTACACTGTGAGGTAAGCATTGTTAACCTTTTTAAATGTGAGCAACCTGAAGTGAACCAAACCCAAGTCTTCTCTTGACAAGCCCTTTGCTGTATTTCTATTGCTGTGCTACTCTTTGAGAATGAAATGCAGTATAAATACCAGTTCTATGGCCAGTCCAAATCCTTGCCTTTCACATTATATTGACAATGAGATGCTCCTACAAATTAAAATGACAATTTGATGCTGATAATTAAAAAGGATGACTATATCAAGTGTTGGCAAGAATGTAGAAAAACTAGAACTCTCTCATATTCATGGTGGGGATGGAAAATGGTACATCCTTACTTATTAGCTGTGTAACCTTAAGTCAAATTAGTTAAACTCTTTGTAGCCTGCTTTCATAATTTGTAAAATGGGAATGATAATCATACATAAAGAGCTGTTGTGCCCTGGAGTTACTGTTTAGGGCATATACCCCAGGGCTAAGAAATTCTCAGAAATTGTAAGTTTGATCCCTGGTTAGGGTGTATAATGGAGGCAACCAATTGAGGTTCCTCTTTCACCTTTCCCTTCTCTCTCCCCATTCTCTAAAAAACTTAATAAAGCCATACCTTTTGGGGAGGATAAAAAAATAAAAATAGCCCGAGAACAGACAGCTTGCAGGTTTGATTCCCAGTAAAGGGCATGTAGGGATATATGGTATGTGCAGGAGGCAAACAATTGATGTGTCTCTCTCACAATGATGTTTCTCTCTCTCTCTCTCTCTCTCTCTCTCTCTTGCGCCCCCCTCCCCGTCTCCCTTTTCCTCTCCCTCTTCTCTTCCTTCTTCCTCTCCCTTTCCCTCTCCTCCCTTCCACTTCCTCTAAAATAAATAAAAAAAAATCAATGGAAAAAATATTCTCAAATGAGGATAAATAAATAACTAAATAAATAATTCTAACTTTATGAAGTTCAATTGTTTTGGGGAGGGCATATATTAAATAAGTAAAAATGTAAATTAACAACATCATTACAGACTGGGGTGAATCTTATAATGGAAATAAAACAGGCAAAGAGACAGAGTCAATGTATAAAGAGGCTACTTGAGAGGATGGCAAGGGAGGTTCTTTCTAAGTAGGTGAGCTTTAAACTCATAACAGAAGGATAAGAATAAATGAGTTAAGCAAAAATCTTGGAGAAAAAGAGTATTCTGGGCAGAAAAAAAGGGGCAAGTGCTCTTGACAAATATATGTTTTATAAGTGAATTAATAGTATACATTGATTAACAATATTTTTATGACAATTTACTTTGTAATCTACATTACAATTCTTTGATAGTTCCCTTTCACATGTTGTTCCCAGTTAGCAAGCAAATGAGAACATAAAATTCGAAGTGCATTTTCCTTCTTTAAGAAATTGTGTTATGTATCTGTCATTTGTACACATAAATTCAGGCAAGCATTCCTTGGCAGGCCTACTAAATTGTATACATATGAGTTATGAATGGGTTTGTTTACTGAGTCCAAGAATTACATATATCCCCAGGGCTAAGAAATTCTCAGGAAGTCTCTGCCAACTTCACAAAATTATGGCCTTATATGAATCCCACAAGGAGGAAAAGAAATTATCTTATCATCCCTGTACTTTTTTTCTAAGCATGTAGTAAACAATTGCTGTTAGAGCAGAGAAAAAGAAAATTGATAAAAATAACATTCATACTTCACAGATCTTTTATCTCCAACTCATAAACTCAGAGAACTATATTCAAAATGAAAATGTATAAGTGGTATTGAGAAGTTGGATAAATAAAAGAACTAAGGGACTTGTAAATGAGAGACATACTAGGTGATACCTGCTTCTCTACCTGCTGTGGCTCATTACATGTAAATAGTTCAAATGGACATGGTTCCCTGCAACATATCAGCTTCCCAGGACAGACTGATGAGAAAGAGAAACTCTGTGCTCATTATATGCCAACATTATATTGTTTCAGAGAAGAGCTTGAGGAGATTGGAGGTGACTCAAGGGCTTTTTCCCAGATATTACTCTCTCGTTCTAAATTCAAGAGGGAGGCAGGCTGATTAACCACATATTTGCATATTACCTGTCTAATGCATGTGTAAAAAATACACTCATTAACTGTATTAGTCTATCCATCTTCCCACTTAAGTGCAGGCTCCTATAAAGATAGAATTTCAAGACCTACCCACCCCCCAAATAAAAACCTGCTAATTTTTAAAAGGTCTTTGTATTTACTGGGGGAAAAAAACACACTATTAGAATTTAATTTCTTTAGATGAAAGCTCTGGTCCATGAAAATAACTCTAGTAAATGAGTTTGGACTCTTTTCTTGAGGGCAAATTTTTTTTTAATATATTTTTATTGATTTTTTACAGAGAGGAAGGGAAAGGGAGAAAGGTAGTTAGAAACATCGATGAGAGAGAAACATCGATCAGCTGCCTCCTGCACGCCCCTTACTTGGAATGTGCCCGCAACCAAGGTACATGCCCCCGACTGGAATCGAACCTGGGACCCCTCAGTCCACAGGCCGACGCTCCACCCCCTGAGCCAAACTGGTTTCGGCTTGAGGGCAAATTTTTAAAAGCACTATACATATAAGATAGTAGGAAAGTAGAGAAAAGACACCAAATGGTGAACCTTAATCAACACAAGTAAATTTCCCCTACCTCAAAATTTTCTTTGTATCAAGTTTTGTCTCTGGGTGTTGGTTTAAGTTTCTGGCTATTTGGCAAACTAAGTAAGTGAGATAGAACTCAGTATCCTATCTAATGAAGAAAGAATATGCTAACTGACCATCATGTTCTCACAAAAGATGGTGGCCCACAGCCAATGAGGGAATATGCTAATTGACTGTCACACTCTCAAAGATGGCGGTGCCCACAGCCACAAGATGGCGCCACCCAGTCCCCTCAGTCCCACTGGAGTGGCAGGTGCCCGGCATAGCTGGGCCTGTTCCCAGGGAGGTCTGACTGCTCCTCATGCCTGCCTCTGGAGTCCCCCAGTCTCCTCAACTCCCCAGCTGCCCAGGGCCAGCCTGAGGACAGGCAAGCCTCAGATGGTGGCTGCTCAGCCACCCAGGGCCACCCAAGGCTCAGGTAACCAGGGCCAGGCCAAGGCTTTGTGCTGCCGGCGGTAGCATCAACAGAAGGGTGATGGGGTGTCACCTTCCTCTGATCATCAGGTTGCCTCCTGCCCCTGAGGGCTCCTGGACTGTGAGAGGGGGCAGGCCAGGCTGAGGGGACCCCCCCACTCCAGTGCATGAATTTTCATACACTGAGCCTCTAGTATAAACATAAAACTTCTAAACGACAGTTGCCCAAAAAACTCAAGTTGCTATAATACCCTGGTCCCCTCCTGGTGCTATGAACTGGAAAATCAGGGTCGTAAGATGGAACAACTATAGAGTTCACCTATAGTTGTTATTCTGTCTCTTGGGGATTGCTGTTCTTCATTGCTTAATGTCCACGAAAATCATTGGTTTATATATTTTATCTGTTTTATTATTATTTTTTTATTTATTTGTGGGAGGATTTAATTTTCCATTGATCTTCAGAGACTAGAAGAAAGGAAGGAGAGACAGAGAGAGAGAAACATCAATGTGAGAGAGACATATCAATTGCCTGCCTTCCACATGTACCCTGATAGGGGCTGGGGTCAAGCCTGCAATTGAGGTGTGTGCCCTTGACAGGAACCGAACCTGTGACACATTAAGTCACTGGACTGAAGCCAAATTAGTTAGGGCCTGTTTTATTTTGTTGTTGTTGTTGTTGTTGTTGTTTTGGATAGAAGGGTAAATCGGGTTCCTATTACTCCATCTTGGATGGAAATGGAAGTCTCAGAAATAAATTTTAAGAATACATTGATTATATTTTATCTGAAATGTTAAAGTGTTTTGTAACAAGAATTTTTATATTCTCTAAAGTGGTGGCATCTGCTATGTGCCTTCATCAACATCCAAATTCCCTTTTGTTCTCAGTAATGGAACACTAAATAATGACACACCTAGCTAAAAGGCACAGTTCTCAGTCTCCCATGATATCTGGGTGGCATATTTGGTGGAGTGTTGCTGGTATAGTTGTAGACAGCAATGTGCTGAACCTCTGAGATGCTCCTTAGAGTCTTGCTTTCCCCCATCCTGCTGCTTAGACTGCAAATGCAATGCCTGGAGCACTTGTAGCCACTTTGGGCCCCAAGGAAACTTGTACATCTTTAATGACAGATCAGAAAATTGTAAATGGCCTAGTTCTTGATGATTCTGAGAAGCTACCATAGCAACTTGAGTATGGTATTCTTATTGTATATGTAAAAGGCCATTAACTTCTTTGTTAACTACTGGATATGCTGGCTTCAAGCATGAACTGAGAGTCTGAGCAGATGAAAACAGCTAGAGTTTACAGACCAGAGCACTAAACAGGAGAGAGAATCATAGAGAGAGGACTCTGACATCTTCAGAATCCCCCTCAACTATTTGGCAAAGTACTCTTCAGTTCATTGATGTGAAGAAATTATCCAAGTTTAGGAATAAAAACAAACAAAAAAAAGCATTAGAGAATAGTGTCTGGCACTCACAAGTGGCTGGCAATAGTGTCTGTTCCCACCAGGCAGACTGAAAAAAGAAAACACAACATAATTCACAGGGTAATGTGTAATAACCTCACTAAGGTGCCTCAATAACTAACAATCCCATTGAGCACTACCTTGAACCTGTGAAACAAATCATAAAAGAATCAAATTGTCTGTATTCTTTTACCTAAGTTCACTGAATCCATAACAAATCTCAAAAACATTTATAGCAACACAAACATGTACATCTAATGAAGTAAAGATTCAATATCTGGCATCAAGTCAACTAAGTGAGTTTCTCAAGTTGGAATGGTTATCAAAAAAAATCTAAAAACAAATTACATTTCTATATACCAGCAATATATAACCAGAAATTGAAATAAAAACACCACTTTAAATAACATCAAAAAATATGACGTACATAGAAATAAATCTGTAAAAAAGACGTAAAAGACTGTGTACTCAAAACGGAATGACTGGTTCATTGGCCTGAGAGACACAGAAGCTTGCATCTTCTCTCGCTCCAGGTCTCTTAGAAAATGGAAGCCTTCCAAGTCATCCAATAAACGGGTCAAATAATTCTGCATTACAGTATGTTCCTCCAAAGTCCAAAGGCCCATCAAACATAGTGCTTGTTTTTCTTGTGGCAAAAAGTATGAAGTGCAATAATATATTCTTCATCTTAGAATGGGGTATCCCAGTATTTCCCAGTCCAGGAAACTTTAAAAATATGGCAAACTCATGTATCGCCATGGGGCTATCTTCCACTTTCTAGTACTAGGAAATCATTTAGAGTATTTACCATTATTTGCTCACAAGATTCAATTAGCATGTTGTCATCAACCTAATGAGTCAGTGATGGTTCGTAAAATATCAAGATGACTAATAGTATGCATACACATTATGACTGAGGGCAAGAAAGTTAACATAGGTCTGGGTCAAGACAGTAAGTTTGTCCTTGCCATGCAAAAGCAAACTGCTTTTGACCCTTTCTACTGATTAAGACTAAGCAAAACACAGTTTACCATATCAATAGTTGGCTATGGAAAACCACTGGCTATATCCATCTGCTTCAATAAAGCTACCATATTTGGCATGTCAGCTGCTATTGGGACTACCATCTGTTCAGCATTAAGGTATTCCAATATTATTCTTCACTATCCATATGTTTTTTCCCAGCCAAAAATTGAGCCTTGATCTGATAGGGAGCACCATCCTTGCACCTTTTCAGTCTTGTAGAGTGGCACTAATTTCTGAAATTCCTCTTGGATGGTATTGCTTCTGATGTATTCTCTTTGCCATGGGTAAGTGGCCATTTCAGGGTCTTGCACTTGGTTCTTACTGGCATTATGGTTCTCACTTCACAAGTCTTTGGTCAAATGTAAAAGTTCTGTTTGTGCCAAGGATATCTTTTGCAATTACACATTCAGGACCTGGAAATTTGCCACAAGATGGATCTGTGGTCTCACGGGACCCACTGTAAGATGGACTTGGGCCAGGTTTCTATATATCAACCAGCCTGCATAAATTTCACTTTGTTACTGGCCCTGAAAAAGTCTGAATATTCTCCTTTCTCCAGTGAATAGTCAGCCTGGAAAAAAATCACAGGTCTCTTTGGGGAAGGTTTGGAAAATACATACTAGGGTGATGGCTTACAGGGTACATCCTCAAGGGCAAACATCCTTTGCTTCAATTATTGGGCTCTGGGTCTGTGAATGGCTTAGGTCTGGAGTGTATGAGAAGTTGAGTTGATAAATTTCCTCTTAATAATAGCTGACATTGGCCCACTACTCACCAACTCTCGTTTTTTTTTAATTCCATTTTAAAAATTATTGTTTTTCTACCAATCAGATTAAATCCTAGTCTATTGTCTATTTTTTACTCAAGAAACATTATTACCTATTACCCATCATCCTAGGTCCCTATGGATCAAGGCATCCTGATTATCATCCCACTGTTAGTGTCCATTACTAGGTGACCAAAGATTTATTGTCAAAACCAGGGCACTGTTGAGAGTGAAATCTGGCACTATTGATAATTATAATAAGACAAGAGGCAAAAACTGTCCCAGGCAAACTATGTCATGCATTGATCTTACTTGTGCCACACCAGCATGGCCAAGTTCTGTGAGCCTGAGGAGGGGCAGTGAAAGATAAGAAAGCAGACAAGAGAATACAGTGAGGGCTAGGTTGGATCACTGGATCTGATTGAGGAAAGAATGATCCTGCCTGCAAGCCGAGTATTTATTTTATAGTCAGAGCACACAAAGCAAAACAAGGGAAGTGGCCAACATGTTTACAATGTTCTTGTGATTTTCACCTTGTTTTGGCAGCACTTGCTGTACCTCCCACAGCCCATTAGCTACCTAAGAAGGAGCAAGGGAGGATTATAAAGCTCAGCTTAATTGTGCAGGAAGGGCTTTGCCCTCCTAGCTGGGACTTGTTTGTGGCCCTGCCACAGGTCAGTCTGAGGCTTGGCCCTATAAACACTCCCTACCCTTACTCTTATGGTAATTAGATCCATCTTACCTCAGATGATTTAGTGCTGCCATCTGGCTTCTGCCAAGTCTTAATCCTTCATCTTCCTGAACTCCAAGGAGCACACTTCAATGCTGCATCTCACGCCTTCAGCTCCAGCCTATATAAGACAGCAAACGATTAAAATTTTCAAAGATATTGGTGATTCCTTCGCAGGTACATTTTGTTGCCTTTAGAAAGGAGGCATCCTTTAGGACCTCTCATGAACTGTTAGCTGTGTAATGCTAGAATGAACTTATTGTGTAAAATCTACAATAAGTTCATTCTAGCATTCCCACGTCCTTGAGTCCTCGGAATACTTTCCCAATCTCATGGCAAGAAAATTCTGGCATCTCCATTTAATTTAATATAAGCTATTGCTGTATCCAGACTTCAAAAAACCATGCCAGGTGTCTTTCTCAAAATATTGAGTCCCACGTCAAAGAAGAAAGCCTCCATAACCATGAATTATCCCCTATCTAGTCTTATATTTTACACTCTAAAGATATGGTCACTCACATGTGCCCCTGGTTCATGCCTATATATGTGATCCACATTATTTAATTCCCTCAACATGCAAACTACTTCTTCCTGGAGCAGACTACTTTCTCATTCGACCAGTGCTGAAATATGGCCCAAGTTTTCTATCTAGGGCTTTGGGGGTGGGGGCGGGGAGAAATGTCATGCTAATAAGTGGCACCATTTTATGAGACACCTGCTATAGCTGAGGCCATTTCATAGTCTCCAGGTACCAGAACTCTCGCCCTAGCAAATGTAAGGGTCTGCTTTTGCCAGTTTAGAGAGATTAGAAGAATTTTGGTATTAGAGAACTCTCAGGCTCACCTATCTAAATGCCCTAATTCCAGATCTCAGGACCCTATTCTTTTTTTATCAAAGTCCTATTTACATAGGAAATTTATTCAGTTTGCACAATCAGTCCTCCTTAAATCAGCTCCAAGGCCTAATTTTCATCAAACTACTTTGTGGCTGCAGGAATTGAGCATGTTCTTCCAAACTATTCCAGAAGCTTATTGGTCAAGGTCAGAATATTTCTTTCCCTTAGTGCACAGTCATAATGGTAAATGCCTGCCCTCTCTTTGAGGAAACTTTAGAGGAAGATTTACAGAACATATTGTAGCCCAGTGGCAGGATACTTTCTCAAGGGACTCGCCCTCTGCTTCAATCAAAACCTGTTGAGCTTGTGAACAGGTCTGCAGAAGAATGAGGGGCATTGAATCTCCATATTGGTAACTCAAGTCATTATTTTTGGATATGTGATCTGGATTTTTTTTTCATGTTATAAAGATCAAGAAGGGCCCGAGCCATCTTGCAGTGGGAGGTGGATGTCTGCGGCAGTCTGAAGCCTTCGGCTGGGCACCCATCGAGCAGCCAGGGACCCGGGGACCCAGAACTCCGCTCTCCAATCGGCGCAGACATGTGGCGGAACCAGAGATCCACAGAGCACACGGAAAGGTCAGATTGCGCCTGACTTAAGGGGGAGGTGGATGTCTGCCAAGGTCTGAAAGCTGCGGCGGACGGAGGCACCCACAGAGCAGCCAGGACCCAGAGCGCGGCTTCCCAGGCAGCACAGACGCGCAGGCGGAGGATTCAGAGATCCACATGGCGCGGAAGGGTCAGATTTCGCCTGGGCCAGGGTGAGGTCTCCTACCCCCGCAGGGCAGAGACGCACACTGTGGGAGCCGGGCTGCAGGAGAGCTGCCTCTGGAGAGGTCCACGGAGGTGGTCAGGGCGTGATCCCTGAGTGTGAAGGCAAACCCTCTGAGCTGTTGACAGAGGAGAGCTCTGGAAAACGACTCTTTTTTTTTTTTTTCTGGGGCAGAGGGACAGCCTGGGAGTTATTGCAGTGTCCAGGCTGCAAAACCTCCACAAACTGGTTTTAGGAACCACAGAGTAGCAGGATCTGAGCACAGCCTAGAGAGGTCCTGTGCTTTGTCTCAGAGATCAATTCCAAAACACTGCCACCCAATGGATGACACACAAATTGACTCTCGCATAACCACAAAAGAATAAAGAGATTAAAACACCAAGAGGGGAACACAGGGAACTGCAATACCTCCCCTACTGGGAAACAGGAGTGCCAAGCAGAATAATAGTGGAAGTAAAGGATCATTCTATTTTTCTTCTTTTTTTTATTTTTCCTTTTTTCTTTTTTTAAATTTTTAATTCTTTATTTTTCATTTTCACATATTTTAATTAAAAGATTATTTTTTTCTTTCTGCCTCAATTGATTTTACCTTTATAATTATTACATTTTTGTTTTAAACTAGTATTATTAATTACTACTAGTACTTTACCGTTTTTGGGAAAAAAAAAGTGTCATTTTGTTTTCTCTTTATTTTATTTCGGGATTCGAGTTCTACATTCTATTTTCATCTTTCCTTTAGCATAATTTTACTCCAACTCAACTCTACCTTTATGCCAACACTTTCCTCCTAACTTTCCCCATTTTGCTGTCTTGTTTCTCTTTCCCTTTTCCAACTTTAGATTCTCCATATTTTTCTCTTTACCTGGTTAAAATTTCACCCCATTTATATATCTAATTTCAAATCCCCTACTACAAGTCCACACAAACCTCTCTCCTCCTGTCTTCACTAGCCAAAAAGTTGTTTTTTCTCTATGTCCTTTTGTTGCTATTTGCCTGAAAAGTGATTATATCGATTTTTTGAAAACTTTTTTCTGAGATTGTTTTAGTTTATTCTATTTGTTTTATTTTGCTTTTTGCTTGCTTTGTTTTCTACCTCTCTTTTCCCTCATCTCCCTCAATACCAGTTGCTATTTGCAATTTGCCTTAATCTCTAGGTAGTGGTTGCTGGCCTTTATTGGGATTAGTGACTGCTCTATTGGAGTTGTCTCCTGACATCTATATTTTGTTCCTCTTTTCTCTCTTATACACTTTCTTTTCTCTCTGACTTTTTTCTCTTCCTCTTTCCTTCTCCTTTTTCTCCTTTTTATTTTCTTATTTTATTTTATTTTATTGTTCATTTATTTATCTTTTTTTTCTCACTCTCCCAATTTGATTTTGGCACTTCTTTCTTTTCTTTTTTCCTCATTTTCCTCTTCTTCTTTCTCTATTTACCCCTAATTTCTCCTTCATTGGTGGTCACCTTATTTGTGATTATTAACATCTTGAATACATTTCTACTCAGTGCCTTGTGTGCTGTACCTGGTCATGTTGTAGTTTGTGCCTTTCAATCAACGTAGGAGAGAGAACTACATAAGCAGACACCCAGAGAAGAAAGACCATGGGCAGAAAAAGAAACAGCCCACAAAAGACAGAAAGGCAGGTTTCACCAGAAAAGGAAGTAAACGAAATAGAACCACAAATAAGCCTACCAGAGAAAGAGTTCAAAGAAATTATCATAATGTGGTTGAAAAGAATGGAAGACAAATTTGACAATATTAGTAAGAGCCAAGAGGAAATAAAGAAGACGCAAGAAGAAATGTAGAAGAACCTAGAGGAGGTGCAGAATAAACAAGAAGAAATGAATAATGACATCACTGCTATAAAGAACTCAATAGAAAGCATCAAAAGTAGACTAGAAGAAGCAGAGGACCGCATCAGTGAGCTAGAAGACACGGTAGGAAAAAATACCCAAGTACAGCAGCTTCTAGAAAAAAAGTTAAAAAGCAAGAGGAGAGTCTAAGGGAACTTTGGGATAACATGAAACAAAATAACATCCGCATAATTGGGGTTCCAGAAAGAGTGGAAACTGAACAAGGATTAGAGAATGTGTTTGAAGAAATAATGACAGAAAATTTCCCCAATATAGAAAAGAAAAAACCCACACAAATCCAAGAAGCTCACAGAGTCCCAAGCAAAATGAACCCCAACAAACCGACACCGAGGCACATTATAATTAAATTGGCAAACACCGACGACAAAGTAAGAATCTTAAAAGCAGCCAGAGAGAAACAGAAAGTTACCTACAAAGGAACCCCCATAAGACTAGCTACTGACTTCTCAACAGAAACTCGTCAGGCCAGAAGGGAATGGAATGAAATATACAAAGTCATGCAAAGGAAGGGTCTGAATCCAAGAATACTGTACCCTGCAAGACTCTCAATCAAAATTGAAGGTGAAATCAAAAGCTTCACAGACAAAAAAGGACTAAGGGAATATATTACCACCAAACCAGCAATGCAAGAAATGTTAAAAGGTCTGCTGTAATAAAAAGAAAGAGGAAGCAAAGAAGGAACTCAGGGGTAAGGACTAAAAATGGCAACAGATAAGTACTTATCAATAATAACTTTAAATGTAAACAGATTAAATGCTCCAATCAAAAGACATAGGGTAACCGATTGGATAAGAAAACATGATCCATATATCTGCTGTCTGCAAGAAACCCACCTTAGGAAAAGAGATGCACACAGATTGAGGGTGAAGGGATGGAACATGGTATTTCAGGCAAATGGAAATGAAAAAAAAGCTGGGGTTGCAATACTTATATCTAACAAATTAGATGTCAAAGTGAAGGACATAACAAGAGATAAAGAAGGCCACTTCATAATACTAAAGGGAACAATCCAACAAGAAGAAATAACTCTGGTAAACATATATACACCCAATATAGGAGCACCTAAATATATTTAAAAAACTCTTGGAGGACATTAAGGGAGAGATTGACAGCAATATAATCATAGTAGGAGACTTTAATACCCCACTGTCAACATTGGACAAATCCTCTAAACAAAAAATCAGCAAAGAAACATCAATCCTAAATGACTCACTAGACCAGATGGAATTAATTGACATCTTCAGAACATTTCACCCCAAAGCCACAGAATATACATTCTTCTCCAGTGCACATGGGTCATTTTCAAAGATAGATCATATGTTGGGTCATAAGAAAAGTCTCTTCAAATTCAAGAAGATAGAAATCATATCAAGCATTTTCTCAGACCACAGTGGCATAAAACTGGAAATCAACTATAATAAAAACAATAGAAAGAAATCAAACACATGGAGACTAAACAGCATGCTATTAAACAACGACTGGGTAACCAGAGAGATCAAGGAAGAAATAAAAAACATCATGGCAACAAATGACAATGACAACACAACAATACAAAATTTATGGGACACAGTGAAAGCAGTCTTGAGAGGGAAGTTCATAGCCCTACAAGCCTACTGCAAAAAACAGGAAATAATGGTAATAAATCACCTAAACCTACAACTCAAAGAGCTACAACGTGAGCAACAAGAAAAGCCCAGTGTACTCAGAAGGAAGGAAATAGTGAAGATCAGAGCAGAGATAAACAACTTGGAGACCAAAGAAACAATTCAAAAGATCAACAAAACAAAGAGCTGGTTCTTTGAAAGGATAAACAAGATTGATGGACCCCTAGCCAGGCTCACCAAGAAGCAAAGAGAGAAGACCCAAATAAACAAAATCAGAAATGAAAGAGGAGAAATAACAACAGGCCCTGTGGAAATACAAAGGATTGTTAAAAAATACTATGAACAACTCTATTCCAACAAATTGGACAACCTGTAAGAAATGGACATTTTCCTAGAAAAATATAACCTCCCAAAACTCAATGAAGAGGAAGCCAAACATCTCAATAGTCCAATAACTATGGAAGAAATTGATGCAGTCATCAAAAAGCTTCCAGCAAATAGAAGCCCGGGTCCAGATGGCTACACAGGAGAGTTTTACCAAACATTCAAGGAAGAATTAAAACCTATCCTCCTCAGACTATTCAAAAACATTCAAGAAGAAGGAATACTACCAAACACCTTCTATGAAGCCAGCATCACCCTAATACCAAAACCAGATAAAGACAACAGAATGAAAGAGAATTATAGGCCAATATCTCTCATAAACATAGATGCCAAAATCCTTAACAAAATTCTAGCAAAACGGATCCAGCAGTACATTAGAAAGATCATACACCATGACCAAGCAGGATTCATCCCAGGAATGCAGGGTGGTTCAATATCCGCAAATCAATAAATGTGATACATCACATAAACAAATTGAGAGATAAAAATCACATAGTCATATCAATTGATGCAGAAAAAGCATTTGACAAAATCCAACATCCTTTCTTGATAAAAACTCTCAGCAAAGTGGGAATAGAAGGATCATACCTCAACATCATAAAAGCCATATATGATAAACCCACAGCTAACATCATACTCGATGGGCAAAAACTAAAACCATTTCCCCTAAGAACAGGAACAAGACAGGGATGCCCACTCTCACCTCTCCTGTTCGACATAGTACTGGAAGTATTAGCCATTGCAATTAGACAACAAGAAGAAATAAAAGACATACAAATTGGAAAAGAAGAAGTAAAGCTGTCCTTATTTGCAGATGACATGATATTGTACATAAAAAACCCAAAGGACTCCATTCCAAAACTAATTGACTTAATTAATGAATTCGGCAATGTAGCAGGATACAAAATTAATGCTAAGAAGTCTGTGGCATTTCTATACACTAACAGTGAAATTATAGAAAGAGAAACTAAAAAAGCAATCCCATTTACCATCGCACCAAAAAAATTAAGATACCTAGGAATAAACCTAACTAAAGAGGTAAAAGACCTTTATGCAGAAAACTACAGGACACATCATAGAGGAAGATGTTAACAGATGGAAGAGCATACCATGCTCATGGATTGGGAGAATCAACATCATTAAAATGTCCATACTACCCAAAGCAATCTACAGATTCAACGCACTACCCATTAAAATACCAACGACATATTTCACAGACCTACAAAGAATTCTTCATAGATTCATCTGGAACAAAAAAAGACCACGGATAGCTACAGCAATTCTGAGAAAAAAGAATAAAGTAGGTGGGATCTCAATACCAGACTTCAAGCTATACTACAAAGCAACTGTTCTCAAAACAGCCTGGTACTGGCACAAGAACAGATATATAGACCAATGGAATAGAATAGAGAACCCAGATATTCACCCAAACCACTATGCTCAATTAATATTTGACAAAGGAGGCATGAACATTCAATGGAACCAAGATAGCCTCTTCAATAAATGGTGTTGGGAAAATTGGACAGATACATGCAAAAAATTGAAACTGGACCACCAACTTACACCAAATACAAAAATAAACTCAAAATGGATACAGGACTTAAACATTAGAAGGGAAACCATAAAAATACTAGAGGAATCCACAGGCAGCACAATCTCAGATATATGCCGAAAGAACTTCTTCACTGATACTGCTCCAAAGGCAATGGAAGCTAAAGAAAAAATAAACAAATGGGACTACATCAAAATAAAAAGCTTTTGCACAGCAAAAGAAACCATCAACAAAACAACAAGAAAGATCAATGCATGGGAGAACATATTTGCAAATGCTATCACTGATAAAGGTTTAATCTCCAAAATCTACAGCCAACTCATACAACTTAATAAAAGGAAGATGAAGGATCCAATAAAAAAAATGGGCAACGGACTTAAATAGAACCTTTTCAAAAGACGACAGAAGGAAGGCCAAGAGACACATGAAAACATGTTCAAAGTCATTAATCATCAGAGAGATGCAAATCAAAATGACAATGCGATACCATCTTACACCTGTCAGAATGGCAATCATCAACAAATCAACAAACGACAAGTGTTGGCGAGGATGCGGAGAAAAAGGAACTCTTGTGCACTGTTGGTGGGAATGCAGACTGGTGCAGCCACTGTGGAGAACAGTATGGAGTTTCCTCAAAAAACTAAAAATGGATCTCCCATTTGACCCTGTAATACCACTCTTAGGAATTTATCCTAAGAAATTACAAATACCAATCAGAAAGGATTTATGCACCCCTATGTTCATAGCAGCACAATTTACAATAGCCACAATTTGGAAACAGCCTAGGTGCCCGTCAGCAGATGAGTGGATCAGAAAACTGTGGTACATCTACACAATGGAATTCTATGCTGCCATTAAAAAGAAGGAATTCTTACCATTTGCAGCCACCTGGTTGGAACTGGAGAGCCTTATGCTTAGTGAAATAAACCAGTCAATGAAGGAGAAGCATCACATGATCGCACTCATTGGGGGATAATAAAGAACATTATAAACTGATGAACAAAAGGATAGATACAGAGACAGTAAAGATTCAAACAGACTGTGAAATTACAGCAGGAAGATTAAAGTTAGGTGAGGTAGATAAGAGATCAATCAAAGGACTTGTATGCATGCATATAAGCATAACCAATGAACATAGACACAGGGGAGTTGGGGTATGCCTGGGAGGGAGAGGCGCAATGGGGAGATATGTATAAAAAATTAATAAAAATTAAAAAAAAAAGATCAAGAAGTACTTGACTAGAATGTATATCATTTATGTAGCTGATGGCCAAACATTTTATCCAATCGAAATGAGGGGATCCATGGCAATGGCAGATTTTCATATCATCCTTCCTGGCTTACAGAGGACAAGGACTACTGAGCTTTTCTGTGATACTGGTGGCTGTCTCACCAATGCATTGCTTGATGACTTAGTGAAGGAAGGTTCCTCTGAGGCATCCAGGATGATGTCATGAGGGTGGGGGGTTTAGTGTACATGTCTCTTATGATAAATCCATTCCACCATACTCATCCTTTGAAACCTTTAAATTCCTTCCTTTACATTATTGGGGAAATTTTTGCCTCTCCTCAATAAATACATGTCACCAAGTTCTATCAATCAACCAAGGAAAGGATTAGAACCACTTCTAGATGTGAAAGATAACACATTACATTACTAATCTCTGGAAAGGATAATCCTTTCAATTTCTTTGACTTAAATCAGTTGTGGATCAGAGACAGTGTATCATAAAGAATTCGTTAATTAGATACTGAAAAGGCAAAAGGAAAACATTGAGATAACAGAAATAATGCTGCTGTTCCAAGAGCTGGGGAACAAATTTTTATTAAAACTTAGAAGCTTGAAGAGCCTCCAGGTAGCAGGATACTGGCCTCTGAGGATGGGGACTGGAACACGGTGTTTCTGAAGGGGTGATGATGTCAGGCACTTAACACAAAGCCCAAAGATGCTGGCTGGTTATTTCTCCTCTCCAGGCTCCTAGTCTCCCTCTAGTGTTCTTTTTTGGAAAATCCTAACAGGGAGCTAGCTGCTTGGCCAGCTGTTCATAAAGTATCACAACGCAAAGTACAGAAAGTGGGGAACTGAAAAACCACAGCCTAATAACTAGCAGAGCCCTCAGATTATCACAGTGGCAACTGACTCAAGTAACCCATTATTTGAGTTACCAATGCCATGAACAGGGGCCCGGTCTCTTTCATTATCCTTATGCTTATAATTGTCCTCAGATCTGGAGACATGAGATGTGCTAGAGCCACAGCACATGCCAGAGCCTCAGCCCCTACCCCTCCCTTTACCACTTCATTCTAATTATCCTAGATGAAAGCTTTAGTGATTCTGTCTCTACTGCAAGCAGGAGTTATTACCACCTACACTTATCACCAGCAATAGGGCCCCTATTGCCATCAGACTGGGGAGAAACAAACTCCAAATCCTTTCCCAAGGGGTCTGCTTTCAAGGGTTATTTTGGTTCCAGCAGTCTTAGCCTGAGTGCTCTAGAGCACAGAGCCTGAGGCAAACATTTACAGATTGCTACACTTTACCCAAGAATGCAAGCCCAAAAGTGAAAGAAAAGAGGAAAGTCAAGGAAGTAGAGAAAGGCAGCACAATGTATATTACTGAGCAGGCTACCACCTGGTTTCCAACAAACTCATGGTTTGATCTTTTAAGATCCTAAGAGTCTATGAGCTACTGTGTTTCAGGATAGAGTAAGAAGGAAGGGTGGGTCATTTTTTTTTTTCTGGCTCCCATCTCCCTTTGTTCTACAATTCTCTCTGTGATTATCTTTAAGATTCACTTTCCTGCAATTCTGGTTTAAATGCGTGGTTGCTAAGCCTGTCCTAGGGCATTTATGTCTCAGTTGCAACAGGGAGCCCTAAGTCAGAGGGGGAAAGCCACATGTCTTTGGCAAGGAACAAGCACTATTTGATTGGAGTGAGCCATAGCTCCTGTTGGACAGGTCATTACAAGAGCAGATAGGGGGAAATAGTGACAAAGGATCCTGCTGAGGCTGAAAAGGCCCAAGTGATATCTGTTACAAACAATATGTGTAACAGCAAAAGATGAGAAACGACATAAAAGGAAAATGATTAAACAAGAATATATAGATAACTAGAGGCCCATTGCAGGAAGATTCCTGTAATAGGGCTTCCTGCTGCGGTCTCTGCTGCCCTACCAGCTTCCCTCCCTTTTCCCCCACCCTGCTTGCTTCCCTCCCTTCTTCACCACTCCACTTGCTTGCTTCTCACAGCTTCCTTCCCTTCTGCAGCACTTGGCTTCCTTCTAAGCTATCTTCAGTCTTCGCTCTGCACCAGGATATGCAAATGAACTGCCATCTTGGTTGGGTTAATTTGCATACTCGCTCTGATTGACTGATGAGCATGGCTGGTAAGCATGGCTGGTAGGTGTGGCTTGTGAGTATAGCAGAAGTATGGTCAATTTGCATATTACTCTTTTATTAGATAGGATATTACACAGCAGTTAAAAAATTAAAAAGAATTTAATGTACTGTTGTGGAAACCTATAAACTATATTGCTAAATCAAAAAGAAAGGTATAGCCCTAGCTGGTTTGGCTCAGTGGAAAGAGCACTGCCCATGAACTAAAGGGTCCCAGGTTTAATTCCAGTCAAGGGTACGTACTTTGGTTATAAGCTTGAGCCCCAGCCTTGATCAGGACTCATGTGGGAGGCAAATAATTGATGTCTCTCTCTCTCTCTCTCTCTCTCTCTCTCTCTCTCTCTCTTTCTCTCTCCTCCTCCCTTCCACCCTAAAAATCAGTGGAAAAATATACTTGGGTGAGGATTAAAAAAACAAATCTTAAACTCAATAAAAGACAACACAATTAAAAATTAATTAATTAATTAATTTAAAAAAGAAAGGTTTAGATGAGCATTTATAATCTGCAATTGTTGTCTGTCTTCCCATTTCTCATTGAAAAGTAGAAAAATTAAACCATATATATATATATATATATATATATATATATACACACACACACACACACACACACACACACATACATACTAGAGGCACACTGACTGCAGAAATTCATGCACAGGTAGGGTCCCTAGTGGCTGCTAGCTGCCATCCAGGGCCTCCCTTCCCATGGCTGCCTGCCACTGCCAGCTGGGGCCTCCCTTCACACCCACCTTGGCCTGGTGTCACCTGCTCACCTGCTCCTCCATCCTGCGGTGGTCCTGCTGTAATCGGGGCCCATTGGAGCCAGCAGTGTTTCCACTGTCACCTGCTGCCAGCACTGTGTCACCGATGCCTGCCATGTTTTACGCAGCTCCCTGGTGGACAGTGCACATCTAACTCTAGTCGGTCAGAGTCCCACCCATAGGGACAATTTGCATATTAGCCTTTTCATTATATATACTAGTATAGGAATAAAGAAATTCTGAAATAGCACATGTGAAACTAAGAAGAGTATAACAGAACCACAGTAAAAATCAAATATATGGGGACAAATATGAGAGGTTGGGTTTTGTACTATTGGACTTTTGAGCCATGAGAATATATTTGCTAAGATTCAGTGTTAAAGGTTGGTGTGGGGGGAGCATTAGAGTACACCTAGAAAAACAAAAAAGTAGGGAAATTCTATTTATCTTCTCAGATACATGACACTCTAAAATAGACAACGATGACAATGATAATAAAAATTAATCATTAAAAAAACACCCAGATCTTGATCTTCAAAACGTTTAATGAGATATTCATGCAAGACTAATAAGTACAAGTATAAAAATAAATAAAATACAAAATAAGAAGGGATAAAAATGCAAAACACAACAATATAAACACATGTATGCTAACAAATTTTGAAAACTTAGATTAAGTGGCATAATTCTAAGAAAAATAACATATTAAAATTAAAAAGTGGGAATTTGAAGAAAATATTTACAGAATATGCAGGGAAATTTGGGGAAGTCTCAGGAGGGCAGAAGTTGGGCAGCTCACATAGCACTGTGCACAGAAGACCGACTGCTGATTGTGCTGCTGGCTTTCATAAGAGGGCGGGAGACAAAGCATCCCAAACTGTGACACTTCTAACTCCACTAAACCCCATATTTAGACGAAGTCCTGGGGACCCAGAATCATATGATCCCGGAGTGCAGGGGAGCCAGAAAGGCAGCAGTCTAGAGGCACTGAGAGAGCGCACACACACAGAGAAACCATTCCAGCGATTACCCAGTCGTGTGAGACTCCGGGGCCATGGAGAGCGGGGCAACTAGAAGGAAAGGCACCCTGTTAAGCCCTGAGATTCCACCCATCCCAAGCTCAACAGAGAGGCTTTTGCAGTTTTGCAAGTCTGGTATCAAAAGGTTGAATCTAACACAGAAGTTCTCCCGGCATAGTGAAAATGCCGAGACAAAGGAAGAATCACAAACAAAAGAAATGGAGGGAGCCAAAACTGGTTTGGCTCAATGGATAGAGCATCGGCCTGCAAACTGAAAGGTCCCAGGTTCAATTCCGGTCAACGGCACGTACATTGGTTGCAGGCACATCCCCAGTAAAGGGTGTGCAGGAGGCGGCTGATCGATGTCTCTCTCTCATCAATGTTTCTAACTTTCTATCCCTCTCCCTTCCTCTCTGAAAAAATCAATAAAATATTTTTTAAAAAAGAAAGAAATGGAGGGAAACAAATGACTGGATATAGAGGCCAAAACCACGCTTATAAGGTTTTACAAGAATATCCTAGAAAAGATGGATAAAGTTAGCGAGACCCAAGAGGAGATGAAAAAGAACCAACTAGAGATGGAAAAGGTCCAACTAGAAATTAAACATACACTGACTGAAATAAAAAATATTATACAGAGACCTAACAGCAGACTAAAGGAAGGCAAGAATCAAGTCAAAAATTTGAAATATAAAGAATCAGAAAACACTCAACTGGGAAAGCAAGAAGAAAAAAGAATCCAAAAATGTGAAGATAATGTAAGGAGCCTCTGGGACAGTTTCAAGCGTACCAACATCAGAATTGTGGGGGTGCCAGAAGAAGAGAGAGAGCAAGATACTGAAAACCTACTTAAAGAAATAATGACTGAAAACTTCCCACATCTGGTAAAAGAAATAGACTTACAAGTCCAGGAAGCACATTGAACCCCATATAAAAGGAATCCAAAGAGGACTACACCAAGACACATCATCATTAAAATACCAAGAGCAAAAGACAAAGAGAGAATATTAAAAGCAGCAAGAGAAAAACAGTTCATTACCTACAAGGGAGCACCCATACGACTTTCAGCTGATTTCTCAACAGATACGATGCAGGCCAGACGGGAATGGCTAGAATTATTTAACGCGATGAATAGCAAGAACCTACAACCAAGAATACTCTATCCAGCAAAGCTATCATTCAGAATTGAAGGTCAGATAAAGAGCTTCACAGATAAGAAAAAGCTAAAGGAGTTCATCAACTCCAAACCAGTGTTATATGAAATGCTGAAAAGGTACTCTTTAGAAGAGGAAGAAGAAAAAGGTAAAAGATAAAAAAAAAATTATAAACAACAAATACATATCTATCAACAAGTAAATCTAAAAATTAAGTGAATTAAAAACTTTATCAACAGAATAAACTGGTGAATATAATAAAATCAGGAACATAGAAAGGGAGTGGACTGATAATTCTCAGGGGGAAAAGGGTGAGGGGTGTACAGGGAGAGACTGGACAAAAATCATACACCTATGGATGAGGTCAACGGGAGGGAGGTAAGGGTAGAGGGAGGGTTGGGAGCCGGGTGGAGTGGAGCTATGGAGGGGGAAAAAGAGAAACGAATGTAATAATCTGAATAATAAAGATTTAATTTAAAAATAAATAAATACAGGTGATTGAAAAAAATAAATAAAAATAAAATAATATATAATAAAAATCCCAGGCTTGAACAGCTTTACAGTGAGTTCTACCAATTTTTCATAGAAAAGTTAGTTCCTATTTGATGCAAGTTATCCTAAAGGTAGAAGAAAAGCTGCCCAAATCATTTTATGAAGCTAAATGGATCTGATTCTGAAAGTATAAGGACAAGTCAAGGAAAGAAAATTATAGATCACTTATCTTATAAATATAATTGTTACCTTCAAAATACAAGCAAAATCTAACCACTGTTACCTCCTCAATAGGCCACCATTACCTCTCATCTGGATGTTTAGCAACAGAATAGCCACTGCCACCTATTATCCACATTGGCAAGAGTGTTGTTATTGTTTTAATGTTAAGACATCATTCTTTTAGATATCTGCTCAAATATCTCTTCATAATAGAGGGCGTCATTTATTTTCCACATCCCCATCATTCTTTATCCTTTACCATGTACTAGCAGATATATTATATATTGCTTAGTTTTGTTTTATTGTCTGTCTCCCTACTCCAGAATTGAATTTTATGAGAGCAGGGGTTTTATTATGTCACTACTATTTCCTCTGTACTTAAAAAGAGTAGTTGGCACAGAGTAGATACCAAATATTTGCTGAAGAATAATACTTCCATAAGTATGACTACATGAAAAATATACTGTACATTGTTCAGTATTCTAATACACACACACACACACATACACACACACACACACTAAAGATATGCATGAGAATGATAGCTACCAACGGCAGAAGAATGTGATCAGTACAAGGATAATTTTTATGAGTTGAGTAATAGGTACATGGATCTTTGTTATATCATTATTTCTTTACCTTTTTTAAATAACTGAACAGTGGATATATTAATTATCAAAAGTGTAGACTCCAGAGTTGCTTGGAACTAGGTTTGAATTTTTCTCTGCCATTTTGAAATTGTATGAATTGAAAAGTTGCACTTCACATGTCTGGGCTTCAGTGTCATTCTCTGTAATGTGATAATATTAATGTCCATCATATCACTGAATATATCTCTCTATAAAAGCCTAAGCGACTGGAACGCTGGAACAATCGGTCGTTATGACACGCACTGTCTACCTGGGGGTAGACACTCAATACAGGAGCTGCCCTCTGGTGGTCAGTGTACTCCCACAGCCAACCTCCCACAGCAGGCCAACCTCCCACAGTCCCTCCCCTTGTCTGGCAGGCCCCAGCTGGCAGCTGGCTGCCAGCAGGAAGGTGGGGCCAGCTGGGGAAAGGGGTTACAGGAGGGAAGGCCCTGGCCAGCAGCTAGAAGGCCCTGATAGGCCCTGATCACTGGCCAGGCCCAGGAACCACACCTGAGCATGAACTTCATGCACTAGGCCTCTAGTGTAAATATATTGGCACATACTGCTAGGGAAGTCACTTTCTCATTTCCTACTATTGAGTTCAACTCCAACAGAGGATTTGTAAGCAACAAAATAACAGGCCTCTCGGCATGATCCATCTTTGTATCTTAGTGAGCACAGAATAGAGGAAAGAGACATGTCTATGTTTAAATTTGACCATGCCATTTCCTACTTATGTGACCTTCAGCAAGTTCCTTTTCCTTTTGTGATCCTCAGTTACTCCTCCTGAAAATGGGAATCATAATTTACTATTTTAGCAACAAATGTTGACCAAGCATCCACTACATTAAAACACAATAGACAATCTCTAACACATAATAAGGCAGAAACTATTATTGTTGTCCAGGACAGTGCTAAGCACTGAGGAATAGAGAAAACAAACACATAAACCTTATTCTTAAGGAAGTATTATCCGAGTGGTGGAGACAGTGTGACACCCAGATGAATTATAATGCAATGTGAGAAGTTCAGCACTAGAAATAGCACAGAGAAGGGAGTGGTTAACACCTGGGAGAATCCAGTGAAGTGCTCCAAAATGAACTCACTGGGGATTCTCCCTCTCTGTGACAGAGGGAGCTGTCCAGGGAGGGATGCTACATGCTTTATCTTTTGCGTCCTTCTTCTTCTTTGTGTCTCTGATGGCCTCCACTGATGAAGCTTAATATCATGCAAGCTGTCAAGGAAGAAATATCCCAATATCACGAGCATAGTAGTGAAGGGTGAATTTGGAGCAGAGAGGCAATAGATTGACTATGGTATAAACTAATGAGTCCACAATTATAATAAATGCAAATGAACTAAGTGATTCAATTAAAAGACATAGATTTTCAAACTATTACAACTAGGTACTGTTTACAAGAAATACATTTAGGAAATAAGGACATGGAAGATATAAAAACAAAAGTTTACATTTCAATTACTAAAAATAAAGAAGGGCACTTTATTATGGTAAAAAGTTGAATTCACAAGAAATTAAAACAAATGAAAAATTGTAAGTATCTAATAATTTAGACTCAAAATATATAAAGTGAAAATAGATGAAGTTATAGTGAAATTAAAAGATTCAAAGTAGTATTGAAAAATTGTAACATACATTTTTCTATTAACTGAATAAATAAATAAAAATTAGTAAGGATATAGGAAATTTATGGATTGTTGCAATGATAGGCAATAGATCAGTGGAATAATAAAGACAGCACATAAACAGACCTACATACTAGTATATATCGACTCTCAATTTATCACAGAAGTAGCACTGGAGTGCAGAGACAGAAAAGCTCTTTGCAGAAAGTATTGTTGGGACAAAGAAAAGCACTTCAAAAGAATGATACAGTGGACTAATGTTAAAATTATGAACTTCTGCTCATTAGTAAGAGACTACACAACAAGGTACAGACTGAGAGAAGTCATCTGCAAAACATTTATATTATTTACTAGAGGCTCAGTGCACGAAATTGTGCACAACTAGGGTCCCCAGACCTAACCTACCATCTTCCAACTTCTCAACAGTCCCTAGTCCAGCCCTGCCGCTGCCACCCACCCTGGTTCCTCCTGAGATCAAAAGAAAAGCCCTCTCTGCCTTAAGTGCCTTGTGCCATCAAAGGGCACCTGGCCCTTTGCTTCCTTTAAAGAGGTAAAATAAACACCCTCTTTCTGCACCTGTCTCTTCTGTCCCTTGTGAATCCTTTCACATCGGGCGTCACCAGCCAAAACCCTAACAATGATGTGGGAAACTCAACCAGGAAGGGCTATACCTGTGGGAGGAGGTGCAAGGAACCAGGGCTGCCCACTTGCTCCTGCCCCTCCCTTACTCCCTGCATCCCTCTGTCCCTATACTAGACCAGCTGCCTGGCTCAGCCCCACCCCTATCTCGGAACCACTCAGCCCAGGCTCTGGTCCCACTCATTTCACAGGGAGGAGCATGCGCAGTTTCTTGCAGACCCAGAAGCAGCTATAGAGTAGGAAGGTGGCGGTTCTTCTTGAGGAGGGTATTTGTGCTTTAGAGCTGGTGTTCTCTGTCCATCTCCCAGCAGTGAAGGCTGAGGGTTGCTGCAAGCACTGAAGTCTTTGTTGAAGTCCCTGCTCCAGAGCCTCCCACAGCAGTGAGTCCACATCCCAGGAGGCTGCAAGTGGAAGTACTACGTTCCTTTTGGAAGAAACAAGATCAATGAGGGTCTGGGAGCCAGCAGGAAGGGACCAAGAGGTCTGCCTCCCACCTGATAGCCAGTCCCCAGTCCCACCCCACCACCACCCAGCCCAGTTCCCCATGATTCCCTGTTAGCCATCCAGTCATCAGAGCCTGCCCCTTGCGGGGAGGGACCGAGAGGTGGTCAATGCACCTCATAGCAACTGGCCCATCTGTCCTTCCAATCATTACACCGTCATGATCACTGGCCTTTTATTATAGGATACTAACCACATGATCCTATTGAGAGCATTTGAAAAAGTCAGACAACATAATGAAAAAAAAGAGAGAGAGAGAGAGGATCAAAATTTTAAACTGCCATTTTACTTAAGAGGTAAGCCAAATGGCTAATAGAGGTGCTCGATCTTATTAGTAATCAGGGATGAGGTTTAAGCTAAAATGAGATCTACATACTCAGTGGAATAGTTAAAATGAAGAGTCTGACAATACCAAGAGTGGTAAGGAGTAGTGCAAAAGCAATTCTTTTTTTAAAAATCAATATGTTTATTCATAAATGTTTTGAATACCTATATGTTTATTTTTTTCTCTATTTTATTTTATTTTAAATAAATCTTTATTGTTCAATTTATTACAGATGTTCCTCCCCCTCCCCATAGTTCTCCTCCACCTGATTCCTCACTCTCTACCCCATGCCCTTACCCCTCAACATTGTCCTCAACCATAGGTGTAAGACTTTTGTCCAATCTCTTCCTGCACCCCTCATACTCCATTTCCCTCAAGAATTGTTAGTCCATTCCCTTTCTATGCCCCTAATTCTATTATATTCACCAGTTTATTCTGTTCATCAGATCTTTTATTCACTTGATTTTTAGATTCACTTGTTGATAGGTATGTATTTGTTATCACCTTATTGTTCATAATTTTTATCTTTATTTTTTTCTTCTTCCTCCTCTTCTTAAAGAAAACCCTTCAGCATTTCATGTAATCCTGGTTAGGTGGTGATGGACTCCTTTAGTTTTTTCTTATCTGTGAAGCTCTTTATCTGACCTTCAATTCTGAATGATAGCTTTACTGGGTAGAGCACTTTTGGTTGTAGGTTCTTGCTATTCATCACTTTGAATATTTCCTGCCACTTCCTTCTGGCCTGCATAGTTTCTGTTGAGAAATCAGCTGAGAGTCATATGGGTACTCCCTCGTAGGTAACTAACTGTTTTCTCTTGCTGTTTTCAAGATTCTCTCTTTGTCTTTGCCCTTGGCATTTTAATTATGATATGGCTTGGTGTGGTCCTCTTTGGATTCCTTTTGTTTGGGGTTCTGTGCACTTTCTGGACTTGTAAGTTCATTTCTTTCACCAGGTAGGGAAAGTTTTCAGTCATTATTTCTTCAAATAGGTTTTCAGTATCTTGTTCTCTCTCTTCTTCAGGCACCCCCATAATTCTGATATTGGTACGCTTGAAGTTGTCTCAGAAGCTCCTTACACCTTCTTCACATTTTGGACTCCTTTTTTCTTTTTGTTTTTCTGGTTGGGTATTTTTTGCTTCCTCATATTTCAGATTTTTAGTTTAATTCTTGGGGTCCTCTAGTCTGCTGTTGGATTTCTGTATATTATTCTTTATTTTAGACAGTGTATGCTTAATTTCTGATTGGTCCTTTTCCATTTTTTTTTTTTGGCATTCTCATTAAAATCCCTAAAGGTCTCACTAAGTTTCTCAGAGTTCTCACTAAGTTTCTCAGCGGTTTCTAGAAGATTCTTGAGTAACCTTATGAATGTAAGGTTCATATGTCCAATTGTTTGCTTTCCTCCATTTCTTTCATTTGTGACATATTTCTTGGTATCCGAAATTTGGCTGCTTCCCTGTGTTGATGGAGTGGCTTTGTGTGCTAGTTGTCCCTAGGGCCCAGTAGCTCCACCTCCCTAATCACCTGAGGTGGACACTCTTGGTGCACCCTTTGTGGACTGGGTTCACAGTCTTGTTGTAGTTAAGCCTTAATTGCTATTGGTACACTGGGAGGAATTGACCTCTAGGCCAATTGACTGTGAGGATTAGCCATGTCTATTAATGGAAGAACTGCTGTGCTGGAGACACGGCTATGGGGCAGGACTTGCTTCAGTGGGACTTTGGTGCTCGCCAAGTCTGCCTCTTGAGTATGTCACTTATGTATGTAAGGAGTTGAAATCTGGTGTTGTCTCACACTGACCTCTAAGTACACTGGTTCCTGGATCTCCAAGGAGGTGCCAGTCAGCTAGTGTCTGAGGCCACCCAGCAGGTGCTGATGAAATCTGCAGATTTCTCCTCTTTGCTTAAGAGTTTAGAAGTTTTGGAGTTGTCTGACCCAGTTACAATTTGTTAGGTTAAGCTGCTAGAGGGCAGGCCATTCATATGCAAAAGGCGCTGCAACTGGGTGGGTTTGTAAATTGAGGGGGAGGCGGGGTCTCAGGAAGTCACTAAGCTAGGACATGGCAAACAGCAATGGCTGCCAGTCAGCCCTCTCTGCCGCATTCTGTTCAGTGTCACATATCCTTTGTCCCAGGGCAGTAAACAGTGATTCCTGTGCACAGTTCTGCGAGAAAGCCACCCTCCCTTTCAGACCCGATGTCAGACAATCCAATTTCTCCCTGTATGAGTCTGGGTCCCCAGAATATCTCTGGAAACTGGAGTTCAGAGAGTTGGGAACTTGTAACTCCCAATTGAGAAAAACAGCACTCGCCAGCCTGATTCGAGAGCCATACCTCTACCTTTCTGAGCTTCTGCATGTCCTTCCAGGTCTCAAGGCACTTTTTTCTTTCCTTCTAGTTGCAGAACTTCTACTCCACCAGCTTTTCCATGGTTCTGGGTAATAGTCGCTTTGTCTTTTAGTGTAGTTTTGATGTGGTTGTGAGAGACAGCACGTATAGGTGTATACCTTATACTGCCATCTTGATTCTTTCCAAAAGCAATTCTTACCCAAGTGTAAATTGGTGCAAACAGACATTATCTAGCAGGAATGAGAATACATATGTCCTCTGACCCAGCAATTCTTCTTCTAAGTATGTACTCTACAGAAATACACTTAGATGTAACAAAAGACATGTATAAGAATTTTCATTGCAGCATTTTGTATAATAGCCACATAGTGGAAACAAACCTAATGTTCATCAGTGATTGAGTGACTTAAAATTGAAAATGTGATATATTTATTCGGTTGAATATTATACTGAAACAAATTAACAACTCACATTGACAATGTGAGTAATTTACAAAATAATGTGACATGTAAAAAAAGCCAAGGAGAACAGATTGTATATAAACTGCAAAACCAGCCTAAATCAAACTGTAATGTTTAAGGTGCATACTTAAGTGGTAAAAAAACAAACCAACATATAAAGAAAAGTAAAATAGTATGTGAGTGGCTACCTTTAGTAGGAAGTTGAGTTTCTGAATGGATGAAGCAAGTAAGCATTCTGGGATAATAGCAATAGATATTCTATTTCTGTATCTGGGTGACAGTTACATGAGTGTTTGCTTTTAAATAATTCATTATTCTGAGCATAATATTTTTTTGCACTTTTCTAAATGTGTTCTGTTTCACAATCAAATACAGAAAGAGACAAACAAATAATCCTAACAGGATAAAACATTGTGCTGGATGTTTCCTATTTGTTCTGTCTTTTAATTCTGACAGTAATACTAAAGAACAGTATTAGAGTATTGGTCCTTCATTTTAAGGGTATGTATTATATGTTAGTATCTTTATCTTCAAAATCTAACACCATACGTGGCATATGATATGCACTCTATATGTTTATAACCTTGGGCTCTGAGAAGTTACATGCTTTTTTCCCAAGACACCATAACCCATAAGGAGTGGAACCTGCAGCCTTCAGTTTTCTGAGTCTAACCTTCATCAAAGCACCACAAATGCCTCTCTGCATTTCTGCTGTGGCATACAGAGGTTCTTTCAATTCTAGCTGCCAACTACACATGCAGCTCTCTATAAAAACCGATTTCTAACCATGGACTGCAAATAGACTGCAAGATTAAAAACAGCTAGAAAATGGAGATGGGAGGAGTCTTGTCTGTCCCCGAGAGGATGAAATGGGAATTGTACACCTTCAATTGCTGTGTTAAATTGACATCAGAGAAGTCACAAACATCCCTTTCTCCAGGCAAGAGGCACTGGCCTCTTACCTATGCAGCATATTTGCCAGTGTCATTCTGAAAGCAGCAGAGATAATATTAATATTTTTATCCTAAAGCATGTTGAACCCCCCCCCACCGGTCCCCATAGCTCACAGGATGTTTAACAAGTTCATCATAATGTAGTCAAGAAGTATTGGTGTAAAAATTTATTGAATAAAGGTACACAGACTTCAGGCCTAAGTCTCTGGACATATTCACTCTTGTGAAGGTAACAAAAATCTGTTTCCTACTGGTTTCTGACATATCTAAATGTTTACCAGAACAAAAAAAGGTTTTACCCTGGGTACAAACAGTGACAAACTCAGCAGATTCTCAGCCAGAGAGGCAAGTTCTAGGGACTCTTCTGAGAAGGGGAGTTTTTCCACGTCAAGTTATGATTCATGAATGGCTCTCAACCATCTAGGAAAGCATAAAATAAAATAGATCAGAAAACATTGGAGTGCTTTGCCTATAGTAAGAATGAGTACTGCTTTATGAAACCTTTATTTCACATTATCTGGGTGTGTGAGGATACATGCTCTTTTTTTGTTCCTGGGCCCAATCCCAATGTTTGGGGATGAGGGCTTCCTACATCACCAAGGAATTCTTGGCCCACCAACTGGGTGTCCTACAATTTAACTCAACTGACACTGCCTACCAGAGATAGAGTCAGATCCCACAGGCAAGTCCTACAAGATTGCTGCCCCAAACTCTTCAAACACCAATTGCAAGTCCAGGATACATCGTTTGAGCTTCTGACCAACTGGCTATAGATAACCTTCCTTGGGTTTGATTAATTTGCTCCAGTGGCTCACAGAGCCATTTTAGTTACTAGATCACAGCTTTATTATAAATGGATATACTTGGGAACAGCCAGATGGAAGAGATGAAGGAAAAGACATGGGGAAAGGACAAGGCGCTTCCATGCACTCTCCAGATGTGTATTCTAATGTTTGTTCACTCAATCTCTTTTTTTCTTTTTTCTTTTTTTCTGAAGGCTTCATCACAGAGGCATGAATGGTTAACTCATGGGCCATTGGTGATGGATTCAACTTCCAACCCCTCTCCCCTGTGTAGTTGGTAACCAAGTCACCGCATTTACGTGACAAAAGATACCTTTATTGCTCTCTTTACTTAGGAAAATCCCAAGGGTTTAAGAGTTTCTGTGCCAGAAACAGGGGTGAAGACCATATTTCTGATTATAAACCACAATATTGCTTACATATCTATATCTATATCTAATTTGCATGTACTGAGTTGAGATATAAAATGTTTTTCTTAATACATACCATGGTCAAAACGTGGCTGAAAAGCCGCTGCTTTAGATGATACTTTTCTTCTGTACTCTACAAGATTCATGTTAAAGGCCTGTAATTATGTGTTCACTTTTGTGATTGATTACAAAAATTCAGATAGAAAAAAAAAAGAAATATTGGGGAATGGTACATATAGCCTATGACCTAATTCATCTGGATCAGTAACTTGATGTGGCCTAAAAGCAAACAGATAGCCAGCTGACCAGCAGAACTACGAAAATCTATAAACTCCAGCAGGGAGGAATTCTGAAGTGTTGTTTTAACCTTATCCAAAGGCAGCACAGGGGAACACAGCTGAATGCAAGGTCTGTGCCCAGGCACACTGAAGACTAACCCTCTAACCACCACCAGACTCTAGAATTAATCTAGTGGCCGACCTTCAGTTACAGATGTTGACTAAAAAGTCAAATGAGAAAGCAGAAACTTCATCATTTCTCCTTCTTTACAATAACTCCTCTTATTTCAGTGTTTTCTGTTTGTCTTTGTCCCTAAGAGATTATGTAAAAGAGATTATAAATGTACTTCAACTATTTCTCTTTTTGGTATAGTGACCTTGTTTCTGTATTGATTGGATATATGAAAAAAAAACACTCTTTAATATTATTAAAACAAATAAACAAATAGGCCCAGAAGTATCCAGAAGTAAATCTGCCTTAAACCACTTTATTAAAAAAAAAAAAAGTTTGCTAAATTGAATTATTTTTCCATTGCTTTATTGCTCAGAGCCCTGACATTTTAGCTACATGCTTCACTGCCAGCCTTGTTTTCTTCAAGAAGCTAATGCTAGTCCTAACCAGTTTGGCTCAGTGGATAGAGAGTTGACCCTTGGACTGAAAGGTCCCAGGTTTGATTGTGATCAAGGGCATGTACTTTGGTTGCAGACAGCCAATCAATGTGTCTCTTTCACATTGATGTTTCTGTCTTTGTGACTCTCCTCCTCCCTTTCATCTCTCTTAAAAATCAATGAAAAAATATTTTTGTGTGAGAATTAACAAAAAAGAAGCTAATAATAAAGGAATTTTGATATGAATAACCACTCCCTAAGATATTTTTGACACATTTAAATGTTCTTTTATTGTGATTGCTGAAAATAATGATGAAACTATATTCAATTATAACATTTTTTTTTGTAAAAACTTCTTGTCTATCGGCCCAAAGATTTACTACAAGTGCAAAAGCATATATGTACATTATGAAGATTTGTGAAGTGGTCTGTTAGAGATTAGCAGGAACAAAGACATTCTGCTTGGAAACATAGATAGGCTAGGTATCTTTCTAATTTCTTAAGAGTCATGCCAGAACAAGTGATGGCCTGGCTGAATCCTGGATGGGTGTGGAAGGGGCAGACATAAATTGAAAAGCAGTGAGTGCTGAACTTCATATCTGATTCTAAGAATCAATTACCTTGATCAGCATGACTTCTTTTCCTCAGAAGTTTCCATGGGAATGACATTCATAAAACATTTTAACTTCTGAGAACAGCTTACTCCTTTTCTGAACTATGGGGACTGAAAACTGCTGATGGGAGGAGAATAAACATTTGGAAGGGAGATTGTCTTTTTCCAAAATATAAACACTACAGTATTTTCCCTTTTCCATGGCTTCACTGTGTACAGTTTCAGTTACCTGTGATCAACTCTGGTCTGAAAATATTAAATGGAAAATTCCAGAAATAAACAATTCATAAGTTTTAAATTGCATGCTGTTCTAAGTAGTGTGATTAAATCTCTTTCTCTCTCTTTTCTGCTGCATCCCTCCTGGGATGTGAACAATCCATTTGCCCATTGCATCCTGGCCCTTAGTCACTTAGTTGCCTTCTCGATTATCAGATCAGCTATTGTGGTATCTAGTAATCCTATTTTATTTTAAGAATGGCCCCAAAGACAAAGAGTAGAAATGCTTGGGATTCAGATGTGTCAAGAAAAGCCATAAAGGGCTGCCTTAAAGTGAAAAGGTGTTAATGTGTAGAGAAAAAAAACACATAGTATATACCTAGGGTTTGGTTCTATCATTGGTTTCAGGCATCCACTGGGGGTCTTGGAACATATTCCCTGAGAATAAGGGGAGACTACTACTATTATGTTGCTAATTTCTCACAATCTTTCTCTCAATCTTCAGGAAGATCATAACATTTTCACAGTATATTCAATTAGATAGTTCATAAAATATAAATAACATTTATATTATTTGAGTAACATTTGAAGAATGCAGTCAGATTAGCACGGCATCACTATTAGTAGCCATTTCCCACAGAGGGTTCACTGATGTGCCAGATGCTGGGTAAAGTTTTGAATCTGCATATTTCCATTTTGTCTTCACAAAAGACCTATAACCTAAAGGTTGTTACTCATTTAAATAAGGCTAGTTAATGCTGGGTTATGTTTTCTAACTTATGCATTTCTACCCAACTCCAAGTGATCACTGCATATGCAGCTAAATTTTCTGAGAAGAGCCAGAAAACAGGATCGGAAAGAGTGTTAAATGTTTTATTAGCATAAATGTTTGATTCTTCCAAGATTTATTTTTTAAGGTACTAGCCGCTCAAAGGATTGCTCAAACTAAATTAGACTGTGCACAAGGAGAGGGGATGTCCCCTCAGCCCAGCCTTCACTCTCTCCAATTCGGGACCCCTCGGGGGATGTCTGACTGCCAATTTTGGCCCGATAATCCCTGGGTGTGAAACAGGCAGACACAAATTGAAAAGCAGTGAGATCAGGCCTGGGATTGGGCCTAAACCAGCATTCGGACATCCCTCTCACAATCCAGGACCGTTAGCTCATAACTGCTCACCTGCCTGCCTGCCTGATCGCTCCTAATTGCCCTCTCGCCAGCCTGATCACCACTAACCACCTAACTTACCCCCCTGCTGGCTTAGTCATGCCTTACTGCCCCCCTCTGCCAGCCTGGTTGCCCCTCACAGCCTCCTCTGCTGGCCTGGTTGTCCCCATCTGCCCTCCCCCCTGGCTGGCCTGGTCACCTCTAACTGCCTTCCCTGCCAGTCTGGTCACCCCTCATTGCTTCCCCCACTGCTGGCCTGCTTGCTGCCAACTGCCTCCTCTGCCAGTCTGGTCACCCCTCACTGTTCCCCCTACCAGCCTGGTTGCCCCCCACAGCCTGCTGTTCAGTCATTTGCTCATCCCTCACTAACCCCCATGCAGCCTGCTATTCAGTCGTTACTGTGAAGGTGTCCTGACCAACTTGCATATTACCCTTTTATTAATATAGATAGTGAGTTTAAAAATGTATATATTTTGAGTTCTGGGAGATCATAACATTTTCACAGCATATTCAATTAGATAGTTCATAAAATATAAATAATAAAATGGCATATTTACATGTAGTCGTAAAATAACATTTATATTAATTAAATGTTTTTAATTTATTTTTATTGATTTCAGAGAGGAAGGGAGAGGTAGAGAAAGATTGCAACATCAGTGATGAGAGAGAATCATTGATCGGCTGCCTCCTACATGCCCCCTTCTAAGGATGGAGCCCTTGTCTGGCATCAAACCAGGACCCTTTAGCCTGCAGGCTGATGCTCTATCCATTGAGCAAAACCAGCTAGGGCAAATTAAATGATTAAGTAAAATAATAAGACAAGTACTTTTAAACTTTGTATATTTTATTTATAAACCAAGAAATAGTTTTCTCTCCTGACCCTGATCCAATTCCACCTTTGGTAGTCCTACCCATGTTTCAAAACTTCTCTCTAATTCCATTTCTTTATCAACTATTTTGAAATCCATTCGCACTATAGTAAGAACTAGTCACTTCCCTCCAGTCCACATGTTGCATATTTATGTCACTTTTCATCAGCAGCCTGAATAATAATAGCTATTTTGCCCTACATCAGAGTTTGTAAATGGCTAAGAAGAGTTCAAATCTATCTAAATTCAAGTCTATGTCCCTCTGCCATGCTGCATCTTATGAATTATAATAACTAGACTGGGGTCGCCAACAGGCTGACATAGTATTGCAACCTTTAGCATAGTACCTTGTACAAACTGGGAAATCACAAATGTTTGATAATTCAAATTGTTAAATACAAAACAGCTATTCTGAATATGCGTGTTCAAATTATATATATATATATATTAACATATATAATAATTACATAGGCACTTAAATTCATATTATTCTTCAAATTTATTTTTTTTTAAAGAATATGGAGCTGAGACCAGTTTGTCTCAGTGGATAGAGCATTGACTTGCAGACTGAAAGGTCCCAGGTTCGATTCCGGTTGGGGGCATGTACCTTGCTTGCGGGCACATCTCCACAGTGGGGAGTGCTGGGGCGGCTGATCGATGCCTCTCTCTCATCGATGTTTCTGACTTTCTATCTCTCTCCCTTCCTCTCTGTAAAAAATCATAAAAAAATATATTTAAAAAAAATACGTCTTAAAAAAAGAATATGGAAAGGAACGTGGGGAGAAAGCAAGTGGACATAATAATATACTATTCTAAAGAAAATATATCAGAAGACAAGAGAATACAATTTAAGAGGAAATTACTGAAGAGAAAATAAATTCATTACTTGGGTTTGATTGTGCAATCTGTATCTAAAGGTTTTGTTCTTCCACTGTTTCCAATCCACAGTAGATGGTTAACAATGCACATTAAAAATAGATAAGACTACAAAGGCAATTCACTGCCACTTGTAATATTTGAATAACCTTCTCAAGAATTCTAGGACATCAGGATAGGCCATTGGAAATCCTGTATGAGGTTTCCCAGGAAAAACCGTGAAGATTCCTTCGTCCAAACCCAAGGGAATTCTAGTGGAAGGAATTGTAGGATCCTAGAAGATGCCTGAGAAAGACAGCCTATCCCTCCTGAGACAGGAGGAAAACCAGTCTGGCCTTGGGAGCTTATTCAGTGTGGTTAGAAAAGGGCCCTTTTGAGAATGGCTCTGAATAGTTTCTGAATGCCTTCCAGAATTGTTCTAAATTTCCTATAAAGAAGCTTCTAAAGCTAAAGAATAGGGCTACTCTTTGGAGTCCAAAATAGCTGTATTTATCATTTAATATCAATTCAAGGTTTTCTAAGAAAAAATAAAATAACCAATTCTGTAACAATTTATTAAAAGCCACAACACTTGACAGGTTAGGGAAGTTCTCAAAAAAAAAAGTTCTGACAATAAAATCATAAATGACTGATATAGAAGAACACTGCTTTGAAATATCACCTGGTATATTTTCTTTTCTCAACAATTTGTCTTTATCCTCTGTAGTCCTTCACCTTAGGAAGAGTTAGTTGTTCATGGTAGGAGACACATTGTCTATGGAAAAAAAGAAGAGAACTTAGAACTTTGAAAGGAAAAGTCATTGCCCAGCCCTGAGACCCAAGATTGACTCTTTTTTTAAAAATTAAATCTTTATTATTCAGATTATTACATTTTTCTTTTTTCCCCTCCATAGCACCCCTCCACCCAGCTCCCACCCTTCCCTCTGCCCTTACCTGCCTCCCATTGATCTCATCAATAGGTGTATGATTTTTGTCCAGTCTCTCCCTGTACACCCCTCACCCCTTTCCCCCTGAGAATTATCAGTCCACTCCCTTTCTATGCTCCTGATTCTATTATATTCACCAGTTTATTCTGTTGATCAAATTTTTAATTCACTTAATTTTTAGATTCACTTGTTGATAGATATGTATTGGTTGTTTATAATTGTTTATCTTTTACCTTTTTCTTCTTTCTCTTCTAAAAGAGTACCTTTTCAGCATTTCATATAACACTGGTTTGGAGTTGATGAACTCCTTTAGCTTTTTCTTATCTGTGAAGCTCTTTATCTGCCCTTCAATTCTGAATAATTGCTTTGCTGGATAGAGTATTCTTGGTTGTAGGTTCTTGCTATTCATCACTTTGAATATTTCTTGCCATTCTCATCTGGCCTGCATCATTTCTGTTGAGAAATCAGCTGACAGTCATATGGGTGCTTGCTTGTAGGTAATGAACTGTTTTTCTCTTGCTGCCTTTAATATTCTCTCTTTTTCTTTTGCTCTTGGTATTTTAATTATGATGTGTCTTGGTGTGGTCCTCTTTGGATTCCTTTTATATGGGGTTCTGTGTGCTTCCTGGACTTGTAAGTGTATTTCTTTTACCAGATGTGGGACGTTTTCAGTCATTATTTCTTTAAATAGGTTTTCAGTATCTTGCTCTCTCTCTTCTTCTGGCACCCCCACAATTCTGATGTTGGTACGCTTGAAGCTGTCCCAGAGGCTCCTTACATTATCTTCACATTTTTGGATTATTTTCTCTTCTTGCTTTTCCAGTTGAGTGTTTTCTGCTTCTTTATATTTCAAATTTTTTACTTGATTCTTGCCTTCCTCCAGTCTGCTGTTAGGACTCTGTATAATATTTTTTATTTCAGTAAGTGTCTCTAGTTGGTCCTTTTTCATCTCCTCTTGGGACTCGCTAAATTTATCCATCATCTCTAGTTGGATCTTTTGCATCTCTAGTTGGTCCTTTTGCATCTCCTCTTGGGACTTGATAAATTTATCCATCTTTTCTAGCATATTCTTGAAAAACCTTATAAGCATGATTTTGAACTCTCTATCCAGTCATTTTTTTTTCCTTCCATTTCTTTTGTTTTTGATCCCTTCCCTTGTCTCGGCATTTTCACTATGCCAGGGAAACTTCTGTGTTGAATTCAGCCTTATGATACCAGACTTGCAAAACCAAAGAAGCCTCTTTTGAGCTTGGGATGGGTGGAGTCTCAGGGCTTAAGGGACCGCCTTGCCTTCCAGTCGGCCCCACCCGCCACAGCCCCTGAGTCTCACGTGACTGGGTAATCGCTGGAGCGGTCCTTGTGTGTTCAGCGCCCGCAGTGCCTCTAGACTGCTGCCTTTCCAGCTCCCCTGCGCACCAGGACCACACGAGTCTTGGTCTCCAGGGTTTCGCCCGAAATAGGGGCTTAGTGGAGTCAGAAGTGGCACAGTTGGAGGGTCTGTCTCCCGCCCACTCGCAAAAGCCAGTGGCACAATCAGCAATCTGTCCTCTGCACAGTGCCGTGCGCACCAGGAGACCTCTGATCTTTTGCGACTCCCCTAAATTTCCGTGCATCTCTCCCTTTTCACAGTCCAAACTCCCCCCGTATGTGTTTTGGCTGGATCTGGGGTTTAGTGTCGTAAGATAAGGGGTTCAATGCCGTTGGGATTCTCCGTTTCCCTCCCGCCAGAGAAAGCCAGCCAGGTAAGGTACTCCGGCACCCGCTCTCTCAGTGCGAGCGTCTCCGTACCTCAGCTTTTTGCAGCTCCTCTGGGTTTCTGTGAGCCCCTCTCTTTCCCTCTAGTTGTAGAATTTCCACTCAGCCAGCTTTCCTGTAGTTCTGGATGATGTCCGTTCTGTCTTTTAGTTGTAGTTTTGAAATTGTTGTGCGAGGCAGCAGTGTAGGTGTTTACCTATGCCGCCATCTTGGATTCTCTAGGACCCAAGATTGATTCTTAAAAATTAATAAGGAAACAAGAGCCTTGAAAGATGGCTTTTAGAGAGAAATACAGATTTTTCTCAACAACATCAAAGTTTGGACTTCATTCTAGAACCAAAGCTTGAAGAGTTTAACATAAGTGAATATAGAACAGAGGCAATCAGAATATGGTATGTGAAAGTTCTTGCAAAACGGAAAGATAGCATCAAGAGAGAGTGGTTTTCTCTATCCCATGCCTAGAATCAGTTTCCCTACCTAGAAGTGAGTTTCTAAGGAGGACACATAAATAGAAACACCCAGATATGTTTAACATCATTTATAAGGTAAATGGTTTTGTTTCTGTATTAGTTTTCTAGGGCAGCTGTAACAAAGTACAACAAACTAGATGACTGAAAACAACAAATTTATTCACACACAGTTCTGGAGGCTAGAAATCTGAAATCAAGGTGTGGGTAGTACTGTGTTCTCTCCGAAGGCTCTAGAGCAGTGGTTCTCAACCTTCCTAATGCCGCGACCCTTTAAGACAGCTCCTCATGTGGTGGTGACCCCAACCATAAAATTATTTCCGTTGCTACTTCATAACTGTAATTTTGCTACTGTTATGAACTGTAACTTAAATATCTGATATGCAGAATGTATTTTCATTGTTACAAAGTGAACATAATTAAAGCATAGTGATTAAGCACAAAAACAATATGTAATTATATATTGTGAAATATTTATTTCTAATTACAAATAAATGAAATTTTGTCTTCAATTGTGGTATAGCATGGGTAAACTACATTGCTACATTTTGCTACACCGAGGAGCGGGTGTGTTAGTTCCTAAGACCATGGGAAATAGGTGTTTTCCAATAGTCTTAGGCGACCCCTGTGAAAGGGCCATTCGACCCCAAAGGGGTCGCGACCCACAGGTTGAGAACTGCTGCTCTAGAGGAAAATGGTTCTATGCCTTGCTCTTAGCTTCCAAGGTTGCCAGTAATCCCTGGAGTTTCTTGAGAAAGATATGGCAGGGAGTTTCCTCTGTAGGATTCTTCTGCTTCACTAACCACCTACTGTGAATTGGGAAAAGTCAAAGAAGGATAAAAATGTTAGCTATAGAATATAAAATAAGCTTATTCTGCCAAGTAATGAATATTTTTCAGTATTTTTCCATTTAAATTGTATTCTTTGTTTTTTAATATTTTTCTTTAGAGTAGTACATTGTTGTAGTCTACTGTCTTTCTCCCTATATTCTTTTTTCATAAAAAAACAAAAAACAAAAATATATTTAAAGAACAATATGGATTTAAAGGCCAATGAAATGACATTAAGTTCTATGAGTATATATAATTTGAATACATACTGCTGTATTCAGAGTAGCTGTTTTGCAATTATTGATTCAAATTAGCAAACTTTTGTGATTCCATGTTTTGTGCAGGGTGCTATGCTAGACAGTACAATACCACTCAGCTCTTTAGGGACCCCAATATAGTCATTATATTTCATAAGTACCAGACATAGTGCTTTGCATTTTTAAAATATATTTTTATTGATTTTTAGAGAGGAAATGAGAAGGTGAGAGAAAGAGAAACATCAATGATGAGAGAGAATAATTGATCGGCTGCCTCCTGTATGACCCACACCAGGGATTGAACCCGCAACCCGGGCATGTGCTCCAACTGGAAATCAAACCATGACCCTTTAACCCATAGTTCAACATTCAACAACTGAGCCACACTGACTGGGCATCATTTTTTGAGGGGACATAATTCAACCCACAATGGTTCCCAGTGAAAATGTGGGTTTAAGAGCTAATTCAGTTCATTTATGAGATTACTTTTATTATCATTTTCTTACTGATTATAGTATATGGCAATACTGTATGGCAGTGAATTTCGTCTATAGGATTCTCCTGCTTCATTAACCATCCATTGTGAATTGGGAAAAGTCAAATAAGGACAAAAATTTTGACCCCTCTCTGACAGGCTGATGAATTACAGAATACATGTTAATTTCATCCAACCACTTTTTGTTTTACTAAGGTGCATCAGCTTTCAATTATTTTTTAAATTTTTAATGGTCTTAAACAAATAAAAGAAAAAAGTATTTTATAACATGTGAAATGTATATAAAATTCCAAACTAGGTATCCACATATATAGTTTTATTAGAACACAGTCACAAACATTTGTTTATGTATTTCCTATGGCTACTTTTGTGCTCAGTGTCAGAGATGAGTAAATACAATGAAGATTGCAGGCCCACAAAACTTAAATTTTTTACTATCTATCTCTTTACAGAAAATGTTTGCCAACCTCTGATCTGTGGCGATGAAGGCAAAAAGGAGAGAAATATAAAGTGATGAATACAAATGAATGGAAAAACCTTCAGCGAGTTCACCTTTAAAAGACTTTTCCAAAAAATGAGAACAGAAATATGAGGAAAGGCACAAGGAGGAGGAGGAGGAGGGGGTAGAGGAGGTAGAGGAGGAGAATAAATATTTGGAGAAGTAGCAAGGATTATATAGAAATGATGTCAGTGAAGGTAAAAGCTCAGAAGATTTTGAGGCTTGTGAAAATAATTAATAACAAGAAAAATTACTTTTATTTGTGAGTAAGGAAACAAGAATGATATATAAGGCTACCATTCAGGATAAATGGCCCAATGTTACTGAATAAAAGAAACCAATTTGAAATACTTAATCTTATTCAATACTACTAACTTCTTAGCTATATTTCCTTTCATCTTTTCTGTGAAGATTTATCATCATTTGGACAGAACAAAATAAATCCTATCTAATAAAAGAGAAACATGCAAATTGACTGTATCTCTGCTATGCCCACAAGCTACGCCCATCAGCCAATCAGGAGCAAGTATGCAAAGTAACCAAATCAAGATGGCAGTTAATTTGCATATCCCAGTGCAGAGAGAAGACTGAAGACAGGTAGAAGGAAGTCAAGTGCTGCAGAAGGGAGGGAAGCAGGCGGGGTAGTGATCACCCCAGGAGACCCTATTCTTACTAGGGGCCTCTAGTAGTAATAATAAAAAAGAAAATCAAAGTCAGAAGAAGGCTGTGTGAGAGAGCCCTGGGCCTCTCCCCATGAAATGACAACAAATTAACTAGCTATAATTAAATAAAGAAATCCCTGCTCAACAGATGCATGCCAGAGAAACCTGCACATTGAAATATTTAAAGGTGGGCAACCAGGAATAATCAGGGATACAAGAAGGGAAGAAAGCTCAGATGGCATGCCGATGGAGCCCTGAAGCCAGGAGCTCAAGGCTCAGCCAGGAGATGGAGGAAGAGAGCAGTAGAAGGCACTTCCTTCAGCCAGGAGGAACAGAGAGCTGTAGGAGACAGGCCAGAGGCAGGAGTGGCAAGGGAATGAAGAGTGTCTGAGATAGCAGATGCCTGACAGAGTGAGGAGTTCCGCTGTGCAGTTCCCCACTGTCTGGAAGGATGATGGGGTTTCAGACAAAGAAATGGAATCATAAAGTTCTGCAGCCATTTGGACTCACAAGAGTTGGATCCAAGAGCATATTATCAGTAAACCAAGAGCTATTGCAGTAGAACCACTTTTTCCCTCATGTAAAAAAAATCCTGTGATTCAATGCCATCTACTGGAAAATAGGAAAGACTTCTCTGTTAATATAGGCAGATATAAGTGCCTAGGCAAAGAAGAACAGCAAAACCACGAATAACTATGATTACAAGGATGATCAAAAAGAAAATGAAAAATTCCCAGAAAGTAAGCTGGAGCACATGGAAATATGTGATATAAATGACAAAGATTTCAGGATTGCAGTTCTGAAAATAATCAGAAACAAGAAAATATAGACAGGCAATTCAATGCATTCAGAAAATAATGAACAATATGAGTACTTTATTTAAAAAAATTGAAACTTAAAAAAAAATACCAATCACAAATCCTGGAAATGAAGCAGACAATTAAGGAGGTTAAGAGTGAACCAGCTTGGTGTGGCTCAGTGACTAAGCCTCGACCTATGAACCAGAAGGTCACAGTTCCATTCCTGGTGAGGGCACATGCCTAGGTTGTGGGCTTGATCCCCAGTGTAGAGTATGCAACAGCCAGCAAATCAATGATTTCACTCTCATCACTGATGCTTCTCTCTCTCTCTTTCTCTCTCTCTCTCTCTCTCTCTCTCTCTCTCTCTCTCTCCCTCTCTGAAATCAATAAAAACATATTTTTTTTAAAAAAAGAGTAAACTGGGAAGCTTGAAAATCTACAGCTGCAGCACCCACTGAACACCTACAAGCCCCAGAGCACTGCTTCCCAATTGGCGCAAATTCAGAGGAGCTCCACATGCCAGACAGAAAGGAGAGAGAGAACTACATAACCAGACATTCAGAAAAGAGAGACCCTGGGGAGACAAAGAAACAGACTGCATATGAAAGAAAAGCAGGAATCACCAGAAAAAGAAGTAAATGAAACAGACTGCATATGAAAGAAAAGCAGGAATCACCAGAAAAGAAAGCAAATGAAATGGAGGCAAGAAACCTCCCAGAAAAAGAATTCAGAGAAATTGTCATAAGGTGGCTAAAAAGAATGGAAGACAAATTCGACAATATGAGTCAGAACCAAGAGGAAATGAAGAAGAACCAAGAAGAAATGAAAAATGACATCCCTGCTGTAAAGAACTCAATAGAAAGCATCAAAAGTAGACTAGAAGAAGCAGAGGACTGCCTCAGTGAGCTAGAAGACAAGGTAGAAAAAAATACCTAAGTACAGCAGCTTCTAGAAAAAAAAATTAAAAAGCAAGAGGAGAACCTAAGAAAATTTTGGCATAACATGAAACAAAACAACATCCACTTAATAGGGGTTCCAGAAAGAGTGGAAACTGAGCAAGGAATAAAAAACCTGTTTGAAAAAATAATGACAAAAAACTTCCATGACATTGGGAAGAAAAAACCCACACAAATCCAAGAAGCTCACCGAGTCCCAAGCAAAATGAACCCCAAAAGACCAATACCAAGGCACATTATAATTAAATTGACAGAGAGAAACCAATTGGCGGCATAGGTGAGAACCTAAACTGCTGCCTCACACAACAATTTTAAAACTACAACTAAAAGACAGAATGGACACCATCCAGAACTATAGGAAAACTAGCTGAGTGAAAACTCTACAACTAGAAGGAAAGAGAGAGGCTCACAGAGACTCAGAGGAGCTGTAAAAAGCTGAGGTACAGAGACAGGTTTTCAGAGAGGATGGGTGGTGGCAGGTCTCCTGGCTTCCTCTAGTGCAGTGGTTCTCAACCTTTCTAATGCTTCGACCATTTAATACAGTTCCCCATGTTGTGGTGACCCCCAAACATACTTCATAACTGTAATTTTGCTATTGTTATGAATTATAATGTAAATACCTGTGCTTTCCGATGGTCTTAGGCGACCCTGTGAAAGTGCCGTTCAACCCCCAAAAGGGTCGCAACCCACAGGTTGAGAACCACTGCTCTAGTGGGAGGGAGATGGAAAATACTGACTGGACTGAACCCCACTTCTCACTAGTTCTAGCCGAGACTCATATAGGGGAGTCTGGACTGTTGTGAAAAGAAAGGAATGCAGGAAAACTTAGGGGAGCTGCGAAAGACAGATCTGGAGGCACGTGAAAGTGTGCATGAAGGTCTGATCAGAGCACTGACTGCTGATTGTGCCACTGGCTGTCCCTAGCGGGAAGAAAACAGAACCTCCCAACAGCACTAAAATCCAGGTCCGACTGCATAGAACCCGAGTTTCAGGTGAGACCCTACTGATCTAGACTCATACGGGTCCCTAGAGTGCATGGAAACTCAGGGGAGCCAAAAAGGCAGAGGTCTGGAGGCTTGCACATGTGTGCAAAAGGCAGAGGTCTAAAGACGTGCATGTGTGCACACAGAAAGGCTATAGCAATTACCCAAAGGCACTGAGACCCAGGGACAGCCATGTAGAGCAGGGCTAACAGGGAGCCAAGGCTGTCTGCTTAGCCCTGAGATTCCACCACATCCAAGCCCAGCACAGAGGTTGTTGCAATCTTGCAAGTCTTAAGGCTGAATCCAGCACAGAAGTTCTCTGGGTGCAGACACAGCTGATCCTCACCACCAATTGGCTTGGAGGTCAATTCCCCCAGCGATACCAGCAACAATCAAGACTTAACTACAAAAAGACTGTATACACAGTCCACAAAGGGGTGCACCAAGAGTGTCCACCTCAGCTAACTGGGGAGGCAGAGCTACTGGGCTATATAGGACACCTAGCACACAAAGCTACTCTACCAACTCAGGGAAGCAGCAAAATATGCAGAGACCAAATAACAGATCAGAAATGAAAAGAAAATGGAGAAAAACAAATGACTGGATATAGAGTTCAAAACCACGGTTATAAGGTTTTTTAAGAATGTCCTAGAAAAAAATGGATAAATTTAGTGAGACCAAAGAGAAGATGAAAAAAGACCAACTAGAGATGAAAAGGGACTAACTAGAAATTAAACATACATTGACTGAAATAAAAAATATTATACAGAGACCAAACAGCAGACTAGAGGAACGCAAGAATCAAGTCAAAGATTTGAAATTCAAAGAAGCAGAAAAAACACAAATGAAAAAGAAAAAATAATCCAAAAATGTGAAGATAGTGTAAGGAGCCTCCGGGACAACTTTAAGAGTACCAACACCAGAATTCTGGAGGTGCCAGAAGAAGAGAGAGAGCAAGATACTGAAAACATATTTAAAGAAATAATGACTGAAAACTTCCTCCACCTGGTGGAAGAAATAGACCTACAAGTCCAGAAAGTGCACAGAACCCCAAACAAAAGGAATCCAAAGAGGACTACACCAAGACACATCATAATTAAAATGCCAAGAGCAATAGACAAAAAAAAAGAATATTAAAAGCAGCAATAGAAAAACAATTAATTACCTACAAGGGAGCACCCATATGATTGTCAGCTGATTTCTCAACAGAAACTATGCAGGTCAGATGGGAGTGGCAAGAAATGTTCAAAGTGATGAATAGCAAGAACCTACAACCAAATTACTCTACTCAGCTATCATTCAGAATTGAAGGTCAGATAAAGAGCTTCACAGATAAGAAAAAACTAAAGAAGTTCATCAACACCAAACCAGTATTATATGAAATGCTGAAAAGTATTCTTTACGAAGAAGAAGAAAAATGTAAAGGTAAAAATTATTAACAACAAATACATATCTATCAACAAGTGAATCTAAAAATCAAGTGAATTGAAAATCTGATGAATAGAATAAACTGGTGAATATAATAGAATTAGGGGTGTAGAAAGGGAGTGGACTGATAATTATCAGGAGGAAAGAGGTGAGGGGGTGTGCAGGGAGAGGATGGACAAAAATCATGCACCTATGGATGAGGATAATGGGGGGAAGGAAAGGGCCCAGGGTGGGGTGGGAGTGAGGTGGAGGGGAGCTATGGGGGAGAAAAAGAGGAACAATTGTAATAATCTGAACAATAAAGATTTATTAAAGGAAGGAAGGAAGGAAGGAAGGAAGGAAGGAAGGAAGGAAGGAAAGAAGGAAGGAAGGAAGGATGAAAGGAAGGAAGAAGAAAAATAATTAAATTGGCAAACACCAACAACAAAGTAAGAATCTTAAAAGCGGCCAGAGAGAAACAGAAAGTTAACTACAAAGGATCCCCCATCAGACTAGCAACTGATTTCTCAACAGAAACTCATCAGGCCAGAAGGGAATGGAATGAAATATACAAAGTCATGCAAAGGAAGAGTCTGAATCCAAGAATATTGTATCCAATAAGGCTATCAATCAAAATTGAAGGTGAAATCAGGAGCTTCACAGACAAAAAGGACTAAGGGAATTTATTATCACCAAACCAGCAATGCAAGAAATGCTAACGGGTCTGCTGTAAAAAAAAAAATAAAAGAAATATAAAGCGAAGAAGGAACACAGGTAAAGAATAAAAATGGCAACAAATAAGTACCTATCAATAATAACTTTAAATGTAAATGGATTAAATGCTCCAATCAAAAGATATAGGGTATCAGATAGGGTAACATGACCCATATATCTGATGTCTACAAGAAACCCAACTCAGAAAAAAAGACACCCCCAGAGTGAGGGATGGAAAAAGGTTTTTCAGGCAAATGGAAATGAAAAAAGAGCTAGGATCACAATACTTATATCTGACAAATAAGAAGTAAAGAAGGCCACTTCATAATACTAAAGGGAGCAATCCAACAAGAAGAAATAACTCTGGTAAACATATATACATCCAATATAGAAGCACCCAAATAAATAAATAAATAAACTCCTGGAGGGTATCAAGGGAGAAATTGACAGCAATACAATCATAGAAGGAGATTTTAATACCCTACTATCACCATTGGACAAATCCTCTAAACAAAAAATCAGCAAAGAAACATCAATCCTAAATGACTCACTAGACCAGATGGAATTCATTGAAATCTTCAGAACATTTTCCCCAAAGCTACAGAATATACATTCTTCTCAAGTGCATATGGGTCATTTTCAAAGACAGACCATATGTTGTTGGGTCATAGGGAAAGTCTCTTCAAATTCAAGGAGATAGAAATCATATCAAGCATCTTCTCAGAACACAGGAGCATAAAACTGGAAAGCAACTACAATAAAAGCAATCCAAAGAAATCAAACACATGGAGACTAAACAGCATGCTATTACACAATGACTGGGTTACCAGAGAGATCAAGGAAGAAATAAAAACCATCATGGAAACAAATGACAATGAAAACACAACTATCCAAAATCTATGGGACACAGCGAAAGCAGTTTTGAGAGGGAAGTTCATAGCTTTACAAGCCTACTATAAAAAACAAGAAACAATAGTAATAAATTACCTAACTCCACAACTCAAATAGTTAGAAAGAGAGCAACAAGAAAAGCCCAGTGTAAGCAGAAGGAAGGAAATAATAAAGATCAGAGTGGAGATAAAAGACATAGAGACCAAAGAAACAATACAAAAGATCAACAAAACCAAGAGCTGGTCCTTTGAAAGGATAAACAAGATTGATGAACCTCTAGCAAGGTTCATCAAGAAACAAAGTGAGGTGATCCAAATAAACAAAATCAGAAATGAAAGAGGAGAAATAACAACAGACCCCACCGAAATACAAAGGAGTGTAAAAAATACTATGAACAACTCTAATCCAACAATCTGGAGGAAATGAACATATTCCTAGAAAAATGTAACCTTCCAAAACTCAATCAGGAAGAATCTAAACATCTCAATAGGCCAATAACTATGGAAGAAATTGAAGCAGTCATCAAAAAGCTTCCAGCATACAAAAGCCCAAGGCCAGATGGCTTCACAGAGGAGTTCCACCAAACATTCGAGGAAGAATTAAATCTATCCTCCTCAGACTATTCAAAAAAAATATAAGAAGAAGGAACATTTCCAAGCTCCTTCTATGAAGCCAGCATCACCCTAACACCAAAACCAGATAAAGACAACACAATGCAGAGAATTACAAGCCAATATTCCTCATGAACATAGATGCCAAAATCCTCAACAAAATTCTAGCAAAAAGGATCCAGCAGTATATCAGAAAGATCATACACCATGACCAAGTAGGATTTATCCCAGGGATGCAAGGATGGTACAATATCCACAAATCAATAAATGTGATACATCACATAAACAGTGAGAGATAAAAACCACATAGTCATATTAACTGATGCAGAAAAAGCATTTGAAAAAATCCAACACCATTCTTGATAAAAACTCTCAACAACATGGGAAGAGAAAGCTCATACCTCAACATAATAAAAGCTACATATGATAAACCCACAGTTAACAACATACTTAATGGTCAAAACCTAAAACCACTTTCCCTTAGAACAGGAAGAAGACAGGGATGCCCACTCTCACCACTCCTGTTCAACATAGTACTAGAAGTATCAGCCATTGCAATTAGACAAGAAGAAGAAATAAAAGGCATCCAAATTGGAAAAGAAGTAAAGCTGTCATTATTTGCAGATGACATGATATTGTACATAAAAAAAAGACTCCATCAAAAAACTAATGGACTTAATACATTAATTTGGCAATGTAGCAGGATACAAAATTAATGCCAAGAAATCTATGGCATTTCTATACACCAATAGTGAACTTACAAAAAGAGAGACTAAAAAAGCAGTCCCATTTATCATTGCACAAAAAATTAAGATACCTAGGAATAAACTTAACTAAGGAGGTAATAGACCTATATGCAGAAAACTACAGGACACTGAAAAAAGAGATAGAGGAAGACATAAACAGATGGAAGAACATACCATGTTCATGGATTGGGAGAATCAACATCATTAAAATGTGCATACTACCCAAAGCAATCTATAGATTCAAAGCATTCCCCATTAAAATACCAAGGGCATATTTCACAGACCTAGAAAGAACTCTCTAAAAATCCACCTAGAATTAAAAAAAGACCCTGAATAGCCACAGCAATTCTGAGAAAGAAGAATAAAGTAGGTGGGATCTCAATTCCAGATTTCAAGCTGTATTACAAAGCCACTGTTCTCAAAACAGTCTGGTAATGGCACAAGAACAGACACATAGGCCAATGGAATAGAATAGAGGATCCAAATATTGACCCAAACTACTACGTTTAATTAATACTTGACAAAGGAGGCATGAACATACAATGGAGTCAAGATATTCTCTTCAATAAATGGTGCTGGGAAAATCAGACAGATACATGCAAAAAAAATGATACTAGACCACCAATTATCACCATATACAAAAATAAACTCAAAATGGATACAAGACTTAAACATAAGACGGGAAACCATAAAAATACTAGACGAATCCACAGGCAACAAAATCTCAGACATATGCCGAAGGAACTTCTTCACTGATACTGCTTCTAGGGCAATGGAAGCTAAAGAGAAAATAAACAAATGGTTTACAGCAAAAGAAACCATCAACAAAATAAAAAGAAAGCCCACTGTATGTGAGAACATATTTGCAAATGTTATTACTGATAAAGGTTTAATCTCCAACATCTACAGCCAACTTATACAACTTAATAAAAGGAAGATAAATGATCCAATAATAAATAGGCAATGGCCCTAAACAGAATCTTTTCAAAAGAAGACAGAAGGGGGGCCAAGAGACACATGAAAACATGCTCAAAGTCATTAAATATCTGAGAGATGTAAATCAAAATGACAATGTGATACCATCTCACGCCTGTCAGAATGGCTATCATCAACAAATCAACAAAGGACAAATGTTGGCAAGGATGCAAAGAAAAAGGGACCCTCATGAACTGCTGGTGAGAATGCAGACTGGTGCAGCCACTGTGAAGAACAGTATGAAGTTTCCTCAAAAAACTAAAAATGGAACTCCCATTTGACCCAGTAATCCCACTCCTAGGAATATATTCTAAGAAACTAGAAACACCAATCAGAAAGTATATATGCACCCCTATGTTCACAGCAGCACAATTTACAATAGCTATAATTTGAAAACAGCCTAGGTCCCCATCAGCAGATGAGTGGATCAGAAATCTATGGTACATCTACACAATGGAGTACTATGCTGCCATTAAAAAGAAGGAATTCTTACCATTTGCAGCAACCTGGATGGAACTGGAGAGCATTTTGCTACATGAAATAAGCCAGTTAAAGAAAAAAAATACCACATGATCTCACTCATTTATGGATAATAAAGAACATTACAAACTGATACACAAAAAGAGAGATACAGAGGTAGTAAAGCATCAAACAGACTGTCAAATTACGGTGGGAAGATTAGGGCGAGGTGGGGTAGATGAGAGATCAACCAAAGGATTTGTATGCATGCATATGAGAATAACCAATGGACACAAGACACTGGGGGGTTAGAGGATACACAGGAATGTGTGTGTGTGGGGGGGCAATGGTAAGATATGTACACATGTAACACCTTAATAAAAAATAAAAATTAATTAATTAATTAAAAAGAGTAAACTACTAAGCATAGAAAACAGAGATAATGAGAAGGAAGAAAGAATTAGTGATATCGAAGATAGGAATCTGGAAATGACCCAGAGGAAAGAAAAGAGACCTGAGCATAAAGAAAAATGAAAGTGCTCTACAAAAACTATCTGACTCCATCAGAAAAAGCAATATTAGAATTATAGTCATGCCGGAGGAGGAGGAGAGGGGGCATGGAATGGAGAGTCATTCAAACAAATAGTATATCAGAACTTCCCAAATCTATGGAAAGAACTAGATCCTTGAATTCAAAAGCTGGGGGAGAATCCAAGATGGCAGTATAGGTAAACACCTACACTGCTGCCTCGCACAACAATTTCAAAACTACAACTAAAAGATAGAACAGACATCATCCAGAACCACAGGAAAGCTGGTTGAGTGGAAATTCTACAACTAGAAAGAAAGAGAGGGAAGAAATAAAAAGCATCATGTTTAATTTCTAGTTGGTCCTTTTCCATCTCTAGTTGGATCTTTTCATCTCTAGTTGGTCCTTTTTCGTCTCCTCTTGGGACTTGATAATGTAAGGAGCCTCTGGGACAGCTTCAAGCGTACCAACATCAGAATTGTGGGGGTGCCAGAGGAAGAGAGAGAGCAAGATACTGAAAACCTATTTAAAGAAATAATGACTTAAAACTTCCCACTTCTGGTAAAAGAAATAGACTTACAAGTCCAGGAAGCACATTGAACCCCATATAAAAGGAATCCAAAGAAGACTACACCAAGACACATCATAATTAAAATACCAAGAGCAAAAGATAAAGAGAGAATATTAAAAGCAGCAAGAGAAAAACAGTTCATTACCTACAAGGGAGCACCCATAGGACTGTCAGCTGATTTCTCAACAGAAACGATGCAGGCCAGATGGGAGTGGTGAGAAATATTCAACATTATGAATAGCAAGAACCTACAACCAAGAATACTCTATGCAACAAAATTATCATTCAGAATTGAAGGGCAGATAAAGAGCTTCACAGAGAAGAAAAAGCTAAAGGAGTTCATCAACTCCAAACCAGTATTATATGAAATGCTGAAAGTTACTCTTTTAGAAGAGAAAGAAGAAAAAGGTAAAAGATAAACAATTATAAACAACCAATACATATCTATCAACAAGTGAATCTAAAAATTAAGTGAATTAAAAATTTGATCAACAAAATAAACTGGTGAATATAATAGAATCAGGAGCACAGAAAGGGAGTGGACTGATAATTCTCAGGAAAAAAAGGGTGAGGGGAGTACAGGGAGAGACTGGACAAAAATCATACACCTATGGATAAGGTCAATGGGAGGGAGGTAAGGGTAGAGGGAAGGGTGGGAGCCGGGTGGAGGGAAGCTATGGAGGGGGAAAAAAGAGAAACAAATGTAATAATCTGAATAATAAAGATTTAATTTAAAAAAAGAATAAAGAAAAAAATAATAAAGGGTGAAAAGAAGGAAAAAAAAAACTAAAGCTGGACACCTAGCTACCTCTATCAGAAGAGGTTCTCTCCAAGGCACTGGTTATTAAAGCTGTCAAAAATTAAGGACAAAGAAAAATTCTCAAAGCAACCAGGGAAAAGAAGTGACCTACAAAATAAAACCCATCAGAATTTCATCCAACTTCTCAGCAAAAATTCTACAAGCAATAATAAAGTGGAGCCAAATATCCACACATCTGAAATAGGGAAATTACCAGCCACGAATAATACATCCAGTCAAATTATCTTTAAACATGAAAGAGAAATAAAAATATTCCCAGAAATGCATAAGCTTAGGAATCTTATCACCAGAAAACCTTGATTGCAAGAACTACTCAAGGGAATTATTCTACCTGAAACAAAGAACATAAGGTCACAACACTATGAGTAAGCTCATCAAAAAACTTACAGCACAAACAGGGATAATTTGTGACAACAAAATCATAAAAGGGAAGAGAATAAAGTCCTGAACTGACTAAGGAGGATGAAGATCAGATACACTAAACAAACAAACAAAAAAAAAAACTATGCTATATGCCACTTCATTTTTTATAAATCTAATGGTAACCACATATAAAAATCCTCAAACCAGAACACACAGCTGAAGAAAAAAAGTAGAAAAAGAAAAGGAAAAGAAAAAAGAAGTGTGGAATACTACCAAATAAAAACAACAGATAGAAACACAAAGGAAAAGAACCAATGGAAACATAATACTACCAGAAAACAAAAGATAAAATAGCTATTGGAAATCCTCACACATCAACAATTATCTTAAATGTAAATAATTATTCTAAATGTATGTGGTCTGTATTCACCAATAAAGAGGCACAGAATAGCAGAGTGGTTAAAAAACAAACAAACACATAGCTATATACAGCCTATACAAGACACATCAAAGCTGTAAAGACAAAGATACATTCAAATAAAAGAGCGGAAAATGATTCTCCAAGCAAGCAATATCCATAGAAAAGCAGGTGTAGCCATACTTATATCTGACAAATTAGATTTTAAGATAACAAGAGATAAAAATGGACACTTTATAATAACAAAGGGATACTACATCAAGAAAACATAATATTTCTTTATATGCACCCAACCAGAGAACACCAAAATATATAAAACAACTACTCACAGAACTAAAGAGGGAAACAGATCAAAACACAATCATAGTTGGGGGCCTTAGGATTCCATTGACAGCTCTAGATGGATCAATCAAACAGAAAAACAATAGAGAAATATCGGTCTTAAATGAAACACTAAACCAAATGGACATAATTGACATTTACAGAACCTTTCATCCCAAAATATCAGATTACATCTTCTCTGATGCACATGGAACATTCTTAAGCATAGATCATATATTGAGTCACAAAACTAGCAGCAATAAATTTTAAAAGATTGAAATTATGCTAAGCATATTCTCTGACCACAATGCCTTGAAATTAGAAATAAACTGCAAAAATGAAGTAAAGAAAGTCACAAATATGTGGAGATTAAACAACCTACTATTAAAAAATGACTGGACAAAGAAGAAATAAAAGAGGAGATTAAAAGATACAAATGAGAAGATATAGATACAAATGAGAAGGACAATACAACATATCAAAACTTCTAGGATGTAGAAAAAGCAGTAATAAGAGGGAAGTTTATATTATTATAAGCCTATCTCCAGAAACAAGAGAAATCCCAAGTGAACAACCTAAACTTACATCTTAAAAAACTAAAAAAAGGAAAACAAAAGCAACCCAAAGTCAGCAGAAGAAAGGAAATAATAAAAAATGAACCAGAATCAAATGAAAGAGAAAACAAGATGACTATACAAAGTTATTAAAACAAATAGTTGGTTCTTTGAAAAGATTAATAAAATTGACAACCCCTTGACTAGACTCACTAAGGAAAAAAGGGAAAAGACCCATATAAACAAAATCAGAAATGAGAGAGAAGTCACCACAGACATCATAGATATACTGTACAAAGGATCCTACTAGAATATTATGAAAGGCTATATGCCACCAAATTCAATAACCTAGAAGTGGATAAGTTCCTAGAAATATATAACTAAATCATGAAGAATTGGAAAATTTAAATAGACTGATCATTAGTGAGGAAATTAAAACAACCATCAACAAGTTCCCAAAATTTAAAGTCTAAGACCTGATGGCTTCACCAGTGAATTCTACCAAATATTTAAAGAAGATTTTAAACCTATCCTTCTCATACTCTTCCAGAGGAGAGGCAATACTTCCTAACCCGTTCTATGAGGCCAGTACAACCCTGATATCAAAACCTGGCAAAGATAGCACAAAAAAGAAAACTACAGAGCAATATCTCTGATGAATACAAATGCAAAAATCTTAAACAAGATACGAGCAAATCAAATACAATAGTACACCCAAAAAATAACGCATCATGATCAAGTGGGGTTTATTCCAGGGGCACAAGAATAGTTCAACATATGCAAATGAATCAACATAATATATCACTTTAACAAAAGAAAGGAAAAAATCAGATGATCTTATCAATGGATGCAGAAAGAGTATTTGATAAGCTATAATATCCATTTATGATTAAAACACTCAATAAAATAGGAGTAGAGGTAAAGTGTCTCAACATAATAAAGGCTATATATGATAAATGCTCCAAGAATATCATATTCAATGGTGAAAAACTGAAAGCTTTTCCTTTAAGATCAGATTTCACTCTCACCACACTTATTTAACATAGTGCTGGAAATCTTAGCCAGAGCAATAAGGAAAGAGAAAGAAATAAAAGGCATCCAAATAGGGAAGGAAGAAGTAAAACATCATTTTTTGCAGATGATATGCTTCTGCATATAGAAAACCCTAAAGAACTCCACCAAAAGGATATTATAAACAACAAGCAAATAGTAAAATTGCAGGATACAAAATCAATGTGCAAAAAAAATCATTGCCTTCCTGTATATTAACAACAAAACTTCAGAAAAAGAAATGAAAATAAACAATTCCTTTTGCAATTGCAACCAAAAGAATAAAATACCTAGGAATAAACTTAGCAAAGGACATGAAAGACCTCTATACTGAAAATTACAAAACATTATTAAAAGAAATTTAAAAAGACACAACAAAATGGAAAAATACCCTGTGCTCATGAATTGGAAGAATCAACATAGATAAAATGGCAATATACAGATTTAATGCAATACCCATCAAAATCCCAATGTCACTTTAAAAAGAAATAGAATGAAAAATCATCAAATCTGCATGAAACTACAAAAGAATCTAATAGGTAGCTGATCAATGATTCTCATCATTGATGCTTTTCTCTCTCTCTCTCTCTCTCTCTCTCTCTCTCTCTCTCTCTCTCTCT
>JAAGEH010000304.1:10103004-10207036 GCA_011751065.1 Lasiurus cinereus
TCTCTCTCTCTCTCTCTCTCTCTCTCTCTCTCTCTCTCTCTCTCTCTCTCCCTTCCTTCTTCCCTCCCTCCCTCCCTCCCTCCCTCTTTCATTTCCTCCCTCCCTTTCTCTGAAATCAATAAAAAACATTTTCTTTAAAAAAGAGCCTGAATAGCCGAAGCAATTTTGAGAAAAAAGAATGAAGTTCGAGGTATCACGCTGCCTGACTTCAAATCATACTACAGCCTTATAATAATCAAAACAACATGGTATTTGGCAGAGAAACAGACACACGGATCAATGGAAAAGAATAGAGAGCCCAGCTATAAAACCACATGTATATGGAGAGATAATTTTTGACAGAGGAGCCAGAAACACACAATGGATTAAATATAGTCTAGTCTTTTCAATAAATGGTGCTGGGAAAACTGTAAAGTAACATGCAAATGAATGAAACTAGATTACAGTTTGTCCTCATGTACAAAATTAATTCAAAATGGATCAAAGCCCTAAATATAAGACCCAAAACAGTAAGTTACATAGAATAAAATATAGGTACCAAACTTATGGACCTGGACCCTGTTTTAAAAAAACGGAAAAAGAAAACCAACAGAGTAAAATAGTAAAGAAACATCTATCTGCCCTAGTTCATTTCCAGGCCTGGATGAATATCTCAGGATATCAGAAAGATACCATCAGTCCTAGCGAGTTTGGCTCAGCAGGTAAGCCTTAGCCTGCAGACTGTAGGATCCCAGGTTCAATTCCAGTCAAGGGCACATGCCTGGGTTTCAGGTTCAATCTCCAGTGAGGGGGGTGGGGTGGGGGGGGTGGGGGTCGGGGGCGTGCGTGCGGGAGGTAGCCAATCAATGAGTTTCTCTCATCATTGATGTTTCTATCTCTCTCTCCCTCTTCCTTCCTCTCTGAAATCAATAAAAATAGATTTTTTAAAAAGGTACCATCATCTCAATATATCAAAAAACTATTGACTATTGCTAAGTGGCTATTGATAATCTTAAGAAATTTGGAGAGAAATGAAAAGGTGCTTAAATATAGAGTTAGTAAAATAAAGCCTCAAATTTATTAAGAAAAAAGATGCTGTAAACTATGGGATTGAGAATTTGCTATGACTGCTGGTAGGATTCTAGAATGAATTATTAAGTCTTTGAGAACTGAGAAAGGAAACTTGTGATCGGGTTTACTAAAAATTCATGTGAGATAAGCCTCATAATATTTTTGATGGGATTTTAACATATATCTTGATTTTGCAAACTCCTTTGACAGGTTCTCTCATAATATCCCTTGTAGAAGATTTATAAGAAGTGATGTTTGCAGATTAAGAAGTATAATTAGTGCAGTTATATGGATTTGTAAGTAGAGTACTTGATTAATGATATTCTCCAAAGGGCTGATTAATGAAATAAAGCCAAGTCATGAAGAATTCTCCAGGGCATATTACTGTCTTATATTCTCCCTCCCTCTCTCTCTCTCTCTCTCTCTCTCTCTCTCTCTCTCTCTCTCTCTCTCTGTCTCTCTCTCATGATTTGCTTAAGGATATTGCTTAAATGATTTGCGTAAGGATATTGCTGACATATGCCTAAATTTGCAGAAACTTAGTAAGAGGTAGCTAGCATGTCTCATGGTAAAATCAATATTCAAAAATATCTTCAGAAACTGAAGCAAAATTCTACAATTAGATTACAAACAAAACAAAGCAAAACATGACCAATAAAACAAAGGAAAACAAAATGTGGGTCTCAGTTTCCCAATGCTGGTTGCACAGTAGAATTATCTGGGGAGATTTTTATTTAATTGGTCTGGGTGCAACCTGAGCATCAATGTTTTTTAGAAGCATCTCAGTGGATTCTAAGCTCAGCTGGAGCTGAGAATCACTTGCAATACACTAACAGTGAATGTACAGGAGGGGGTGGCAAGTGGGATAACCCAGGTCAAGTGCATGTACTAAAGTGTTTAGAGGATTTTGCAGGACAAAAGATCAATGAAGCAACAGTGAGATGTGACAGCTGCAAAAGCTGAAATGATCTTAAATTGTAAATATCGAATAGATAATTAAGAAATGTTAAAAGTAACTCCCATTTGTCAGGCAATTACTCTTATATCAGGCACAGTAAGAAAAGATTTCTAATGCATTACATAGTTTAATCCTCACATTATCTCTATGAGGTAGATATTATTATCCTCAAATTGTAATGGAGAACACTAAGGCTTTGTGAGGTTAACTAATTTGCCTAAATCACTCAGCTAATATATAGTGTGGCTGGAGTTTATGTATTTACTATATGAGTAATGAATTGAAGAGGGCCTAGAGAGACTAATTGTACAGGGAATTATTTGAAAGGAAAAATCTAAGTGATATTTTAATGAAGAATTGTTGTTGAAGTGAATATAGATAATGAAGGAAATGCAAATTTTAAATATTTTCCCAAGATTTATACTCTAGGAGACTGGAATATTTGTAGGACCTATCGAAAAAAATGTAATAGGGAAGACAGTTTTTTGGAGAAAAATAATTTTGCTTTTTAATAATAGTAGGTAATATTTATAAAGTACTTACCTTGTACTAAGCATTTATATTCATTTCATTTAAGTCTCATATAATCCTAGGGATCATTAGTATTAATCTCCTTTTAGTGAAGTTGCCCAAGAATACAGAATAAGTGGTATAGTAAGAATTTGAACCCAGCTCTCTGTGAGTTAGAGACTGCACTCTCAGACACCTCGCTATACAGTATCACAGGCTGAGTTTACAGTGACTGTGCAATATCCAAGCAGAAACATGCCAGCACAGTGGGAAACATGGGAGTACAGCACAGGCAACATGATTGTATTATATGTTCAAGTAATTAAGAGTTTATAACTATGCCTAGCAAGTAATTTTAAATGGAGCATCAGCACATAAACATTTTTATGTGTCTAAAAATTGTTCTTGTAGATACACATGGGAAATATATACCCTATACTCTCTTTTATACAATTCCTGGTTCTCCTTTCTAGTTACTATCTCTTGCTCTCCAGAAGTGACAATTCTGAGGTTTTATTTTTATGTCTTAAATCAAGCACTCTCTTTTGGGAAAAATCCATAAAAGAAAAGTAAAATTTATTTTTACTCTTATTCTAACTAAGTTTGTTGTTAGCTAACTTGGCTTCTATTTTTATCATTATTTTGTCATTTTTATTGAGGCATAATTAACATCTAACAAATAGCACACATTTCAAATGTACACATTTGTGAATTGTGACACTTGTATATACCCATGAAAACATTATCACAATTAAAATAACACTTTTCTATCAATTTCAAAACTGTTTTGCCACCAATCATAATCTGTCCTTCTCATCCCTCTGCAACCACTAGTCTGCCCTTGTCCCTGCAGATTAGTTGACAATTTCTAAAATTATATATAAACTAGAGGCCCAGTGTACAAAATTTGTGTGGGGAGGAGGGGTGAAGAGGGGGATCCCTCAGCCCAGCCTGCAATCTCTCACAATCTGGGACCATTGGGGAATATCCAACTGCTGGTTTAGGATCAATCCCACAGGGTTCCCGATCCCACAGGAATCCTTGTGGGATTGGGCCTAAACATGCAGTCTGACATCCCTCTCACAATCTGGGACCTCTGCCACCTAATCGCTCACCTGCCTGCCTGCCTGCTTGATAACCCCTAACCACTAGACTGCCTGCCTGATCATCCCTAACCCCTCTGCCTGTCTTTCTGTTTGCCCCAAACTGTTTGCCTGCCTGCCTGATCACCCCTAACCACTCAACTGCCTGCTTGATCATCCCTAACTGTTCACCAGCCTGCCTGATCATTCCTAACTACTCACCTGCTTGCCTGATCAACCCTAATTGCCTCTGCCTCAGCCCCTGCCTGCCATGGTGATCACCTCTGCCTCAGCCCCATCACTGTGGTTTCATCGGAAGGACATCTGGAAAGATGTCCAGATTGATGTCCAGAAGGTGGTTCAGCTGTCCAGTCTAATTAGCATATTACACTTTTGTTATTATAGATTCACCAATTGTGTACTCTTTTTCTCTGATTTCTTTCATTTATATGATAACTAGAGGTCCAGTGTATGAAATTCACACACAGAGGAGTCCCCTCAGCTCAATCTTTATCCTCTCCAATCTGGGACCCCTCAGGAGATGTCTGACTGCTAGTTTAGGCTCAATCCCAAGGATCAGGCCTAAACCGGCAATCGGACACCTCTCTCACAACCCAGGACTACTGGCTCCTAACTGCTCACGTAATCTGTCAGCCTGATCATCCCTAACCGCCTCTGCCTGCCAGTCTGGTTAACCCTTACTCCCTCCTCCCTGCAAGCCTGGTCACCCCCAACAGCCCTCTCTGCCTGCCTAATCACCTCCAACAGCCTCCCCTTGCCAGCCTGGTTGTCTCCAAGGGCCCCCTCCTGCCAGCCTGGTCACCCCACACAGCCTGCTGTTTAGTCATTTGGTTGTCCTACACTAACCCCCCTGCCAGCCTGGTAGCCCCAAGCAGCCTGCTGTTTGGTCATCCATTTGGTCATTTCAGTTGTGATGGCCCCTGGCTTTTTATATATTAGGATTTTGAGCATCATTCATGCTGGTTATGTATCAGTGGTTCTCTCCTCTTTATTCTAGGAAGTATTCCCTTGAATGGATTCATCACAGTTTGTTTATCTGTTCACTTGTTGGTGGACTTTTGGATTATTTTAGTTTGGCACTACTACAGATAAATCTGATACAGTGGTACCTCGAGATATGAGTGCCCTAACATACAAGATTTTTGAGATATGAGCCCTCGAGCGAGCAATTTTTGCTTTGAAATACGAGCAACATTTGAGATAGGAGTAACCTCGCAGATCGGCTGGCTGCACACAACCCACCAGTTTACCTCGACTCAAGCGTCTCATAGTTTCCCATGCCTCAAGGTTACAGAACGAATTAAACTCGTATCTCGAAGTACCACTGTATGAACATTTGTGCTCTTTGTCTTTGTATAGATGTATGCTTTCATTTCTTTGGGGTAGAAAACATAGAAATGGAATGGCTAAGATATATGGTAGATAGATGTTTAGCTTTTTAAGACAGTTTTCCACCAGCAATGTAGAGGAGTTTCAGTTGTTCCATGTCCTCACCAACACTTTCTATGGTCAGCCTTTTTAATTTTAATTCTTCTAATAAGTCTGTAGTGTTGTCTCATGCTCACTTTTCTAAACAAAATAAGTTTTTATTTATTTCAGAGAGAGGAAGGGAGAGGGAGAGAGAGAGAGAGAGAGAAACATCAATTGGCTGCCTCCTGTTCTACCTACAGGGATTGAGCCCAAAAGCTGGGCATGTGCCCTGATTGTGAATCAAACCTGCAAGTCTGCGTGCATGGGAGGATGCTCAACCAACTGAGCCACGAATGCCCAGTTTATGGTAGCTTTAATTTTTCTTTCCCGAATACTAATGATATTGAACACTTTTTCATGTGTTTATGTATCATCCTGTAGCTTCTTTAGTGAAGTATTTGGTCAAATCTTTTGCCTCTTTTAAAATAAGAATCCATCTTAATATAATTGTGTTCTGTGGAGTTCTGAATACAAGTCCTTTGTCAACTACATGTTCAGCAAATATTTTCTACTGCTTTAAGCCTGGGTTGTACTGTTAAAAGTAATAGTTTGAGCCCATCAATAATCATTATTTGCTAAGTCAATTCTAGATTGTGATATATCCTAATTGTTAATAACAACATCCATTATAATAAAGTTCTCACACTTGCTAGGACTTAATGCAAAATATTTCATGTATTCACCATAAAATACAAAGAGAGTTTACCTAAAATCTTTTACTTAAGTTATATAAAAATGTTTGTATTTTCCAAAGTTATATAAATACAGTAAAAATATCTATTTCATTTAATGAGCAATTTTTTTCTAGAATATTTTAACACGTCCCTTATTGGTATAAGTAATAATGATGGACTGATTTCATTGCTGAATATCCATTGTTGAAAAAATCTCAGCATCATTTCATTATTTTCACTAAAATTACTATCTTCCCCACTTTGTTTTACTGTAATTTAAAAAAAATTTTTTTGAACCCTAGCTGGTTTGACTCAGTGGATAGAGTGTTAGCCTTCAGACTGAAGGGTCTGGGTTTGATTCCTATCAAGGGCACATGCCCAGGTTGTGGGCTCAATTGCCAGTAGGGGGCATGCAGGAGGCAGCTGATCAATGATTGTCTTTCATCTTTATGTTGCTATCTCTCTCTCCCATCCTCTCTGAAATCAATAAAAATATATATCCTTAATCCTGTTGGCTCATTTGCCTTTAATTTCTTTTTCACACCTTTTCTCAAAAATAAAAATTTGCACCTGTTAGCAAGCAGATACTTTTATAAGTAACAGGACAACACATCATCAGCACATCTGTATTTAAAGCAAAATGCAGCATTTGCTGAATTCTGGCACTTTCTTCTGTATTCTTCTGCCAAAACCGATAACCAGCTTTTACATTTATAAAGTTATTTTTAGTTGCCTGAAAATTCTGGACAGTGATCTTATAAATTTATATCAGAAAATGTCATGATTTTTAAATGCCAGATGATGGTTAATCCTATGTAATAAAAGCCTAATATGCAAATTGACCAAATGGCAGAATGACTGGTGAAACAACAGGTCACTATGAGGCACACTGACCACCAGGGGGCAGATGATCAACACAGGAGCTGTCCCCAGCCTGCAGGCCCCAGGACAGCCACGGCTGGTGCCAGCAGGGACCCCCCTCAACTGCCCTGCCAGTTGCCCCACAGATTAGCCCTCAACACTGACCAGGCCTAGGGACCCTACCCATGCACAAATTTTGTGCACTGGGCCTCTACTATTATTATAAAAGTCAAAAATAAGAATTGAATGGTAGATGGTTTAAAGGCAATACCTTAGTAACAAAAATAATCTTTGTAATTTTCTCTAATATACTGCAAATGTATTTCTAACTCTAAAAGAATGATCCCTTCATAGAATTTCAATAAAGTTTGATTTAGAGTGCCACTAAAAATTAACAGAGTGCCTAGCAGTTGTTTAGAAGAAAGTAGATCATAGGAAAAACTCTAGCTGTTGGGCTGTTTCCAACCAATTGAAAATAAATCTTCTTAAGATTAGTCATATATAGCATTTACTTACTTTTGCATCGAAGTTGAATTCAGTATTGACAAATGATCTGTAAAAGGAAGCATTTTATGTATTTATATTTGCATGCAAAGCATACTGAAACACAAATCAGAATTGCCCTTTCTCTTCTCTATTAATATATCAGCTTTGACATTCAACAAAGAATTGTATTTCAGAAATTAATGACTGGTTGAATAAATATAGCTTTATTTTCTTTATTTCCTTTAACTCAATTTACAACAAATGTATGAATTAAGCCCAGTCCACATTTACTTGGCAGAAGGCTATTTTAAAATAAATGTCAAATAAACTCATTTTCTATTAAGACTTTTTGCCATCACCCATTGAGAATTCAGTTCAGAAAAAAAATAAAAATAACCAATGGAACAATGATATCCAAATCATGTTTCATGGTTCTCTGATTCCTTGAAATGGAAGTAGAACTTTAAAAAATTTCAAATGTGTCAAGGAGAGGGGAAGGAAACACAATTCAATTCATAGGGATCCTATATATATATTCTTGTTATGGATTCACAAGACTTAGCATATGAAATGTTCTGAGATGTCCCACAGTTAAGAAACCTACTTTTTAAACTCTTTTTCTCAACCACTACTCTACTCTCTATTACATACTTCCCCACCAAGAGTATCTGTTTCTGCTGAGTTACAAGAGTATCTTATGTAACTATTGTCAGGGACTAGTGCAGTTTGGGAAATGGTACAGTGAAGTTTCCTTGTAATAATAGTGGAGAAAGATGGAAATTGATATAAAGCCCTCAAGCATCTCTTGGGAAAATAACCTGGACTCAGTAATATTCCTCTCAAATAACTGGGGAATTATATGTTATCTATTTAGGCTTCAAGAGCTATAAAACCAACAAAGAAAATTTTGTTCTTTGTTATATCACTCCAGACCTTTCTCTTATCTCTACAAGAGTCACTGCCATTCTAAACGTATCCCTCTTTATTGCACGTCCACATTCTTAGAGGTCTCCTTCTTCACATTCCCTCCACATATATATATAAATGAAACATTTATTATTGTTTTAGAAGTTCCCAAGATGAAGATGTTAGGCACAAAATATCCTATTTTTAAAGAGACCCATTAAGGAAGTCCAGTCTCACCTTCCAGGGTGACTTTGTTCTATGGTCCTACTAACACCCTTCAGTTTGTGAGCTGACTACCTTGGGCAGAAAGGATTTCAGAGAAATGTGACTAATTTGTTCACAGAGTTCTGGGTGTTGAACCATTCCTTCCCTTCCCAATTCAAAAACAAAAACAAAACAAAACAAAAAACAAACAAAAACAAAACAAAATAAAAAAAACATATTTGACAAACAGAAAAACCCCAGCACTCAGAAGAAATGAGAATCTCTTAATTAATATTTATCCCTAAATATTTAATTCACCCCAGTCTTAACCATATTTAAACATTTTAAAGACAATTTCAGGATCTACTTCTCATTACAAATATAGATTATAAATTTATTTTAATTTTATACTTATGGTAAACAATTTTCTCAATTTTGCCTAAAATTATACACACACACACACACACACACACACATACAATTTAAGATTTGGTCAACATGAATGTTCCTCAAGGTTAAGGAATATGTCTTGTTCATCTTCAATCCTCCGCTTCTAGTACCTGCCACAGTGTAGGCACAAAATAAATGTTCGTGAATTAAGCTAAACTACTGGTTGATATTTGAAGAACCTTCTAACAGCTTAAGGGACTCCATTTTTTCTTCCTCTCTCAAATTTGTCTTAGTTTTCCACTGTGACCATTGACTAGAAAGAAACCTTTTAGAGGATAGTCTTACCTAAGCTTATATCTTTTGCACTTAAATTCATTTAGCCTTTACAGATCCTTAAAGGAAAGGATTGCCCCACTATTTAGTAATCAGCCATGTTCAATGATACACAAATCAAGCCTCTATGTGGTCAAGAATACTAAATAAAATAGATTGTTATGAATTTGTCATGGGCTAAGTACTTGAAAGAAGCAGAAAGGGTTTAAAGTTGGTAGTATAGGCTCTTAAGGAACTTACACTCTTACTGGAGGCTAGCCTATTAACACTATGATTGATTTGAGGTTTTTGAAAGGGAGATGGGGGATGTGAAAGACATCCCAGGTAGGGGGAAGCATTCCAGTATAGAGATTTGGGTGATAGGTCCCTAAACCACACTGCCTGAGTTTGAATCCTGACTGTAATTTATTGGGTGACCTTAAGCAAGTTGCTTAAACTCTCTGTGCCTCTTAAAATGTGGTTCAAATGAGTTAATGCAGCACCTGGCCTATAAGTAAGTGCTTAGGATAAAAATGATGTACAAAAATGTGGTGCTTGGTCTTAGAGGGACTCTACTAAGAAATTGATGGGAGCAATTCCTATCTTAGAAGAGTGAGAGAAAGGTTGGAAAGAAAGGTATAGTGACAGATGAAGGAAGCCACTGACTGCCAAAACATTTGGATTTTATTTGGTAATAATTTTAAAATATATTTTTTTATTGATTTCAGAGAGGAAGAGAGAGGGAGATAGAAACATCAATGATGTTTGATTGGCTGCCTCCTGCATGCCCTCCTGCATACCCCCAGAAACCCAGGCATGTGCCCCAGAATTGAACCCAGGCCCCTCAGTCGCAGGCGAACACTCTATGCACTGAGCCAAACCAGCCAGGGCAGTCAGGGAACTTTGAAGCCTGGCTGGCATGGCTCAGCGGTTGAGGGCAATGTTAGGACTCTAAAGTATTATAATCTTAACGGCCACTTGTAAGCTTCCCACCACAACATCAGAACTCAAACCATGTAAGGAATGGAAACTATCCTAAAGACACCTGATTACACACCTGCTTTCTATCCCTATTCCAAGCCGACCAACTCACCCCCAAAACTAACTGACGGCAAAAGTTTCCTGCCAGTGACTGCATGTAAGGATGAAACTCCAGCTCCTGGGTGCTGCCATCCTCGACTCAATTTCCCCTTGACATACTGCTGTGCAGCCTTCCCTCTGGATATGCCATCGCCCACCTCCTTCCCTTAAATAAAGTAAATTTTTCTTAAATCACCATCTGAGATGGCTATTTAGCCCGCCCACATATATCATCTACCATGTTAACCTTTCAAATATGAAATACAGTATAGGGAATGATATTGTAATATATATATATATATGATATTGTAACTATGTATAGTGTCAGATGGGTGATCGCTTCTTAAATTATATGCGTATAATCACTGTGTTGTACACCTGAAACTAATATAATACTGTATGTCTGTAATTGAAAAAAAAATTTTTTTATATATATATTTTTTTTATTTTTTTATTTTTTAAATTAAATCTTTATTATTCAGATTATTACATTTGTTTCTCTTTTTTCCCCTCCATAGCACCCCTCCACCCAGCTCCCACCCCTCCCTCTGCCCTTAGCTCCCTACCATTGATCTCATCCATAGGTGTATGATTTTTGTCCAGTCTCTCCCTGTATACCCCTCACCCCTTCCCCCCTGAGAATTATCAGTCCACTCCCTTTCAGTGCTCCTGATTCTATTATATTCACCAGTTTATTCTGTTGATCAAATTTTTAATTCACTTAATTTTTAGATTCACTTGTTGATAGATATGTATTTGTTGTTCATAATTTTTTGGCTTTTACCTTTTTCTTCTTCCTCTTCTAAAAGAGTACCTTTCAGCATTTCATATAATACTGGTTTGGAGTTGATGAACTCCTTTAGCTTTTTCTTCTCTGTGAAGCTCTTTATCTGCCCTTCAATTCTGAATGTTAGCTTTGCTGGATAGATTATTCTTGGTTGTAGGTTCTTGCTATTCATCACGTTGAATATTTCTTGCCACTCCCGTCTGGCCTGCATCGTTTCTGTTGAGAAATCAGCTGACAGTCGTATGGGTGCTCCCTTGTAGGTAATAAACTGTTTTTCTCTTGTTGCTTTTAATATTCTCTCTCTTTTGCTCTTGGCATTTTAATTATGATGTGTCTTGGTGTAGTCCTCTTTGGATTCCTTTTCTTTGGGGTTCTGTGTGCTTCCTGGACTTGTAAGTCTATTTCTTTTACCAGATGTGGGAAGTTTTCAGTCATTATTTCTTTAAACAGGTTTTCAGTATCTTGCTCTCTCTCTTCTTCTGGCACCCCCACAATTCTGATGTTGGTACGCTGAAAGCTGTCCCAGAGTCTCCTTACATTATCTTCACATTTTTGGATTATTTTCTCTTCTTGCTTTTCCAGTTGAATGTTGTCTGCTTCTTTATATTTCAAATTTTTTACTTGATTCTTGCCTTTCTCTAGTCTGCTGTTAGGACTCTGTATAATATTTTTTATTTCAGTCAGTGTATGTTTAATTTCTATTTGGTCCTTTATCATCTTTAGTAGGACCTTTTCTATCGCTAGTTGGTCCTTTTTCATCTCCTCTTCGGTCTCACTAAATTTATCGAATATTTCTAGCATATTCTTGAAAAACCTTACAAGCGTGGTTTTGAACTCTATATCCAGTCGTTTTTTTTTCCTCCATTTCTTTTGTTTGTGATCCCTTCCCTTGTTTCGGCATTTTCACTATTCCGGGGAAACTTCTGTGTTGGATTCAGCTTTATGATACCAGACGCAAAACCGAAGAAGCCTCTGTTGAGCTTGGGAGGGGTGGAGTCTCAGGGCTTAAGGGACCGCCTTGCCTTCCAGTCGGCCCCGCCCTCCTCGGCCCCTGAGTCTCACCTGACTGGGTAATCGCTGGAGCGGTCCTTGTGCGCAAGCGCACCCCCAGTGCCTCTAACCGCTGCCTTTCTAGCTCCCCTGAGCACTAGGACCACACGAGTCTAGGTCCCCAGGGTTTCGCCCGAAACAGGGGCTTAGTGGACTCAGAAGTGGCACAGTTCGGAGAGTCTGTCTCCCGCCCACTCGCGAAAGCCAGCGGCACAATCAGCAATCTGTCCTGCGCGCAGCACCGTCCGCGTGTGAGACCAGACCTGATCTTCTGCGACTCCCCTAAATTTCCGTGCATCTCTCCCTTTTCACAGTCCAAACTCCCCCCGTATGAGTTTCGCTGGATCTGGGGTTTAGTGTCGTAAAATAAGGGGTTCAATGCCGTTGGGAGTCTCCGTTTCCCTCCCGCCAGAGAAAGCCAGCCAGGTACTCCGGCACCCGCTCTCTCAGTGCGTGCGTCTCAGTACCTCGGCTTTTTGCAGCTCCTCTGGGTCTCCGTGAGCCCCTCTCTTTCCTTCTAGCTGTAGAACTTACATTCCGCCAGCTTTCCTGTGGTTCTGGATGATGTCCGTTCTGTCTTTTAGTTGTAGTTTTGAAATTGTTGTGCGAGGCAGCAGTGTAGGTGTTTACCTATGCCGCCATCTTGGATTCCTCCTCAAAAAAATTTTTTTTAAAGATGCTTCCCTTTTGAATAGAAGAAAGGGAGGGTGGATACTGGTCAAACCAAGTCTGATGGCATGGAGGTATGTTTTCTCTGTGAAATAAGGTGCAGTCATCTGATAAGAAAGAGAGGGTTGGTGTCAGAATTAGAGGGGTGACAAAATGTTTACAATAGCTTCTAGTTTCATATAGAAAAAAAGCAGAGACCCAGCTGGAATGGCTCAGAAGTTGAGCCTCAGCCTATGAACCAGGAGGTGGTTTGATTCCTGATCAGGGCACATGCCCAGGTTCTGGGCTCAATCCCTGGTGTGGGATATTCAGGAGGCAGCGGATCAATGATTCTCTCTCATAATTGGTATTTCTATCTTTCCCTTCCTCTCTGAAGTTAATAACAAATGTTTTTTAAAAATTGGTAACAGTATTTTGAAAAACTGGCTATGTAGGATGGTTTGGGATAGGGACAAGTAAAAGATAGAGAATATAATAATAATAGTCAACTTTTATTAAATGCTTATCATGACCTTTGTAAATGTGCAAAAAATATTAGTTATAAACATTATTATTATGTTCCAGAGCATGTGCTGAGTACTTTATATGCAATATCTTATGACTGAATTGTGTTCCCCCAAATTCATATGTTGAAGCTCTAATCTCCAATGTGAAGGTATTTAGAGATAGAGCCTTCAAAGAGGTAATTAACATTAAATTAGAACCCAGTTAAGGCTAAATAAGATTAACAAGGTGGGGCCTAATCCAATAGGACTGGTTTCCTTATAACAAGAGAGAGACCAGGGGTGGGAGCACACAAGAGAAAAGGCTATGTAAGAACACATTGAGAAGGTGGTCATCTGCAAGCCTAGGCCTTAGGAGAAACCAGCTTTGCTGGTACATTGATCTTGGACTTTCAACCTCCAGAACTATGAGAAAATACATTTCGGTTGTTTAAACCACACAGTGGTATTTTGTTATGACAACCCAGTCAGACTAAGCTCATTTGACTCTTAAAACAGTCCCCTCCGCATTTGTTACCCATGAAGAAAACCAGGTTTAGAGAGCTAAATGTGAATTGCCTAAGACAGCTAATAAGAGGCAATAAACAGGATTTATACTCGTCTGACTACAAATATTATAGTTCAGTTGGAAACTGATAAATGAAAAGGATTTACACATAGTTTGCAGTCAGGCTAAAAGAAAGGGTTATCACCAGATGGCAGATTTTAAGTCTTGGGGTCCACAGAAGATAAATGACTGGATTATTTGTGTGTGATGTGTATGTGTATAGTTTATATTAACTACCGAGGAAAGGTCGTTCAGATCAGAAGGGAATTGTGGCCGAAGCTCTCAGGGGACCTAATAATGGCTGACCGGCAAAATGAGGAAAGGGATGTGGTACTACTGGAAGAAAAGCAGTATTAAAGTAAAAGGATGCATGGAGGTAAACAAGAGTAATGAGGGAAAATGTGAATATAGATTAAGAAGTCAAAACCTGTGTTATCTGTTTTAAATTTTTTTAAATGTTTTTACTTATTCCAGAGAGGAAAGGAGAGGGAGAGAGAGAAACATCAACGAGAAGAGAATCTTCCGCCGGCTGCCTCCAGCACGCCCCAGCTAGGATTGGGGCTTTTAACCCTGGCACATGCCCTCACCAGGAATTGAACCGTGACCTCCTGGTTGATAGGTCAACCATTGAGCCACACTGGCCAGGTTGTTTTAACATTACCTATAACAATGCCTTGCTTTAATTATTATTATTTTATTTTATTGTTAATCCTCACCATTGATTTTTAGGGAGAGTGGAAGAGGGAAAAACAGAAAGTAACATGGATGTGAGAGAAGCACATCCATTGGTTGCCTCCTGTGAGCCCTGAACAGGCCGGGACAGGGGAGGAGCCAGCAACCTTTGACACAGCTGTAGGATTATCAAATCCAAAAAAAACTGACTACAGGGGGTAGTCATTCAGCTAGCTGTTACGAATAAAACGAGCAGGCTATGAATACAATCATCAGTCGTTGCCCCATTGATCTGATGGCGGCCTTTCTTGCTTTATGGTTCTTAAACACATAAAGGAATATGCCCAGCAGAGAGGATCGGCTGTCTGTAGAGGAGGCTACCACCACTTTTAAGTGTTAGTGGTAGAAAGCTGCTGCTAGGCCTTTGTCAAGAACACCAGCTGCTCTGTAATAAGCTTGCCCAAAGGCGGCAGCCTCGCTCTGCAGACATCCCTTAGCAGCGAAAGCAGAGAAAATCCGAATCAGCGGCAGAAACCCAGAGCGCGGCGATCTAAGGTTTTCTCCACCACAGCTGCCTTGTCAGACTGCAAATCCCAGCATTCCTTCCTTCTACGGAAGCCAATAAAGGGACGTTGCTTCAGCCAATCACATCTTGACCCACTGTGACTCCCCCTTCAACTGAATTCTGGGATTTGTGGTTTTTCACGTCCCAACTGGATTCTGGGATTTGTGGTTTTCACGTGGCAATATTATACCACGGTGGTTAAAGCAATGTAGGCCACGCATCCGATTCAAAATGAAAGCTCCTTTGAGTCATTCTGTTGGTCTCCAGACTAACTCGTTCATTAGCATTATTTCTAGGCCTTATACTCGTTAAAAAATTGTAAACTTTTTCTCCATCACACAGGACAAAAAAAAAAAAATCAAGTTATTTTTAGATTAAGGCACACTGATCCTATTCGTCCCCCATCCTTTAACCGTCGCATTTAAGTCTCGCGAGAACAGCCCCTTTGGGCCGTGGTCTTGCCTCCTAAAAGGCGGTGCTCGTGAAGACTGACAAAAGCCTCCTCCAACAGGATTGCCCTTCGACTGGCGTGGCGACAGCGTGCATGGGGAGACCTCCGTGAACCCTGACCTCAGCTCGCCGTAGCGTCCCGCGTCCACCGCCCCCGCCCCCGGAGCGAAGGAGGCGGGTTTTGGCCTCTTGCCCTGGGGAGAGACCGCGGAGAGAGTGGGAGCGCGCTGAGCCCGAGTGGAAGGTCCGGCGTACTCCGTGCTTCCCATGAGCCCGTTCTCCGGCGAGTTGCACCGTCGTTAGGCCGGCCTCGAGCCTCCGCTTTCCCGGGGACAGGCCCACGCCTCGCCGGGGAGGGGGCCACCCGTCGAGGCGCCTCCTTCGTCAGCGTCGGCGTCGCGCTGCGACCCTGGAAGCGAGACCGCCGCGAGCGAGAGGAGCAGCAGCGGCGGCGGCGGCGGCAGCGGGCAGCAGCAGCAGCAGCGGCGGCGCCAGCGGGCGGGATCGAGGCCGTCAATATGGCGAGCGCCTCGTACCACATTTCCAATCTGCTGGAGAAAATGACATCCAGTGACAAGGACTTCAGGTGAGGCCGAAATCCGACCCCAAGCCCGCCTCGGGGTCCCCGGTCCGCGGCCGCGGCCCTCAGGCAGGCCGTGCCCCACCCCTTTGGCCTGAACCGGTTTCTCCGCTTTTCCCCGGTCGCCTGCGCACCCCTCGGATCCAGCATCCCGGGCCGCCCCCTTGCCTTTCCCCCCTGGCCACCCCCTCCCCCCTCTCTTTTCTCCGGGCCGTTGCCCGCCGCTGCCCCTTTCGGTGTCTCCGAAAGTCCCCTCCGCATTCTCTGCTGCACTTTCCCTCCCCCACACCCGACAGGGTTTTCGAGTCCCGGGTGGCGAAAAGGGGCGAGACCCCTCCCATTGGGGGAAGGGAGCTGCTTTGGGCGGGGAGACCCGGAGGCCGGGCCTACTCGCCGGGCCGCCGGAGGCGCTAGTCCGCCTTGGTGGTGCGGCCCGAACGCGGCCCGCTCGGGGGGACCTCGGGCCGCCTCCCCCTTTCCCGCCGCTGTAAGCGGGCCTGGGTGCCCGCACCTGGCGCGCTCTGCTTGCTTCGAGCTCTTGTCAGGTTCGGTTATAAACTTTTCCTTTGGGCTGTTTTCTTCCGCGGGGATGGGAAGGGGGGGGGGGGGAGGGCAGCCCGGGCGGAGGAAACGAGCCTCGCAGGGTTTTCCCGCCCGCACCTCTGTCATTCTCCCCCTGGTCACGTAAAACCCGAGCGGGGACTCGGGGTTTCAGCCCTGTTTGCTTATACATCCAAAATTTGCTGCCAGAACGGTGGCTTGCTGAACCTTAGACAGCAAAGCAAGCCCAGCGAATGGACCTTCCTGGAGAAGAGGAGCTTCTGATGTGGGGATGGTAAATCTGATAGCAGTTCTGCTCCAGAAGACTTCTGCTGTGGGTTCCAAACCGTGGTAACATGCATATTGACCAGCTGTTCCATCTTCACGGATTAATTTGATTTCTCTGTCATTTTTGCAATACGGTAAAATTGCCCATCCTTTCTCCCTGCCTCCCATCCCATCACAAACTAAAAAAAAGCTCTCGATGGTAAAACAAAAGTATTTTTATTTCTTTGATGCTCATTTTGTTCCGTAAGGTTTAGTGGTTGTATTTTGTGTGCGTTTTAAAAGAACATAGAGTCTTCCATTAACATTATGGCTGAAGAGCTTATTTACTTATTGGTGGTATGAACAGTATGATTTAACACCTGATCTACCAGGAAGAAATTTCCTGATTTGTGAAACAAGAACAATGAAAAATGCAGAATTCCTGTTCCTAAATAAATTGATGTGCTGGCATATTAAAATGGCCAATGAAATACAGTTTTATTCAAAGCCAAGTGATTTTAGAAAGTTGCTACCTAGGGAGTTTTTTAGTATCATATTTGAAACTTTTAAAACCTAGTTTGCTAATACTGAAGATTTTAGCGTTGTGACTTTTTGGAGGGCACTTGTTTGTTTTGGGTATTTTGATATTAGATTTGTGTAGTTCTAGTGCCAAAAGCAAAATTTTTAGGGGAAATAAAAGTTTTTGGTTGTTTTTCTTTTAAAAAAATAGTTTGAATGCTTTTTACTTCCATTTGCAGCTTTGCTTGCTCCCAACTCAAGCCATTAAAGTTAAATAAAACTAACTTTCAGTTATTGGAGTGTATGGTGTGATTTTTCCCTCTCCCCTTCTTTTTCTATCAAGTTGGCTCATTCTGTAAAAGTACTAAATTTCATTTTGATTGTGTTCAATTTCAGTATAAAGATAGCACTTTCCCTATAATAATAATACGGTTTTGTTCAACTAGTCAGACGTGTGGGTAATATGTTTAGAATACAGAAATCAAATGTAATATGCATATGTGATGATTGACTGAAGCTTTCTTGAATTTCTTGTAAAGAAGAAAATACACACATGCTTTTTGATTTTTGTTTTTTAAACTGAAAGATTTAATGCTCTGATGTTAAACTACAAGTCAGTATTGAACTTGGTAAGGATTGTTTTATCTATTTGAACTGGAGTAAATCAAAACATTGCTTGGAGGATTATTCTCCAAAAAGTGTAATATTGAAATATTTCTAATAATGTGTAGAAATATTATAGAAGAAAATCTTAGGTAGGAGATACGTTTAGGAACAATGATTGATTCTAGTAATATGGCATCATTAAGAATTTTTATTAACTCTGTTTTAAAGACTTGTGATATGCTCAAACCATCCAGTTAACAGACAAGACAGTCTTTGGAACTAAAGCACTATGTATATTAAATTTAAGAGATTAATTAAAATAGTATTTGAAGTAGAGCATTTTGAAAGTTTTTCTGTACATTTTCAGTATAGGCATTTACTTGAATGGAGGACTGGACACTTAGCATATTAGGCTTTTATTATGTAGGATAGGACAGTGGTCGGGGAACTCATTAGTCAACAGAGCCAAGTAATACATTCTTTTTTTAAAATTATGCCTTCTAATTTCTCATTAAAAATTTATTTATTTTGATGTAAATATCAGAATTTTTCTACTATATGTTTTAAAGTACCTACTACCAGAAGGTTGTGAGGACAAGGCAGGTTAACATTATAGAGTATCTAACATGTGCAAACCACTCTACCTTTTGCTAAGGGGAAAAGAAAAAAAATCATCTAAAAGGCAGAAAAATATGTATTCTTCTCATGGTAGACTCCAAACGGAAAATTTACTAGTCTCAAGATAGGAGTTCTGGTCATGTAGGATTTTTTGTTGTGAAATATCTGTGAGATCTTGGGCAGGCTATATAACTTGGAATTAAATTTTCACTTGAGAAACTTGTACATGGGTGATTACATAAGGTCCCTATAGGCCAGGAATTTCAGGTTTCTGTGGATAACTACTTCGCCCATCAATGCAAAGAAGGTAAAAAAGTATGCAGGTTTCAGAGATTTGAAATGTCATCACTTTAAAAGAATTGTTTTGTGGCACTTAAATCATAGGTTCAATTTATTGAAAAAAAAACGGAACTAATGCCATTCTTCTCTATCGTTAGTATTTTGTATTTTTTGAAGATGGGATCTGTATTAACGTTCAGTACCAGTAGGTAGGTGATTTCTGTAGATACTATACTGAAAACTTCAATATGCATGAATCATGTGAATGCTACACTTATGAATATTAATATTGAATATTCAGTGGGTTGAGATAACAAACTTCTGCTTTTATTTTTATATTAGAGGTCTGATGCATGAAATTCATGCACTTTGAGAGAGGCCCCTCAGCCTGGCCTAAACCCTCTCACAGTCCGGGAGCCCTTGGGAAATGTTCTACTGACAGCTTAGGCCTGCCTGCTCCTCGCTCATTCTCAATTGGCTGGACCCTAGCAGCAAGCTAACTTACCTGTTTGAGCATCTGCCCCAATACAGATCATAGTGAGCGGTTGAATGGCCTTAGCATATTACACTTCGATTGGTTGAATGGAGGACTGGACACTTAGCATATTAGGCTTTTATTATGTAGGATAGGACAGTGGTCGGGGAACTCATTAGTCAACAGAGCCAAATATCAACAGTATAATGATTGAAATTTCTTTTGGGAGCCAAATTTTTTAAGCTTAAACTTCTAATGCCACTTCAAAGTAGATTCACCCAGGCTGAGGTATTTTTGTGGAAGAGCCACACTAAAGGGGCCAAAGAGCCACATGTGGCTCTCAAGCCACGGTTTGCTGACCACTGGGATAGGATATTTCACCCACCACCAACTGAATTAAAGTATTCCAATGAATCAAGAGCTAAAGAAAAAATTTACCATTCTTTTATCTTTCTGTTCATAATCTTATATCATAAAAGGCTAATACACAAATAGACCAAACTGCAGAATGTCTGGTCACTATGATGTACACAGACTACCAAGGGGCAGATGCTCAGTGCAGGAGCTGCTCCCTGGGGGTCATTGTGCTCCCACAGGAGGAGTGCTGCTCAGCCAGAAGCCCTGAGCTGGGCTCATGGCTGGCAAGCACAGTGGCAGTGGTGGGAGCTTTTCCCTCCTCCACAGCAGTGCTAAGGATGTCCAACTGGTGGCTTAGGCCTGCTCCCATCAGTCAGACACCCCCCCCCCCCAAGGGCTCTCAGACTGTGAGAGGGTGCAGACTGGTCTGAGGGACCGCTCCCCTCCCAGAGTGCATGAATTTTGTGCACCAGGTCTCTAGTAGTTGTTAATGGCTAGTGTGGGCTTTTATGCGCTTGATACAGTTTGTTTATTTTTAATCTTCATCTGAGGATATATTGTTTTTCTGTTGTTTTGAATTTGTTTTTGTGTTTTGTTTTTGTGTTTTGTTTTTGTGTTTTGTTTTTGTTTTTAAGGGAGAGGGAGAGATAAAACGTTGGTTGCCGCCCTTCCATGCCCTGACCTGGAATCGAACTCACCCACCTTTTGGTGAATGCTCCAATCCAGGCCCCTCTATCCCCCCAGGGTGATTTTATTTAGTTAAGTAGATACTAACAATCTCTATTATAGCTGAGAAAATAAATGGTGATGTTAATTACTTGCCCAAAGTCATTTTGACAGTAGTGGATCTGGGCTTTCCAGATACCCCCAGAACATGAACATTTTATGCTACTTCTCCAGGGTTTTGACTAGGGGACATTAAGAGTAAGTCCTTAAATTTCAGTTCTAAGTAAGATTTAGGGAATATATTATGCTGGAAGAAGCTTTTAATAATTCCGTAGGAGAGAATACAAAAAGTTGAAGATCTTGTACTTGCCCGCAATAATACCTACACGCTTGTTTGAAGGGTTAAGACACTACTGTAAAAAAGATAAGTACTCCATGGCAATATGTCTTTGCAGGCTCAAGTGGCAGAGATGAAAAAAGCAAGGAGTTTCAGGTTGTGAAATGTCTGAGGGTCTAAGCTAGTTTTTTAAATTGTATGTAGAGAAAACTGTGTGACAGCACATGTACAGCCTTAGCTGGTTTGGCTCAGTGGATAAAGCATGGGCCTATGGACCAAAGGGTCCCAGGTTCAATTCCAGCCGAGGGCGTATACCTCTGTTGCAGGCTTCTCCCTGGCCCCGACCCTGGAAGGGGTGCTTGCAGGAGGCAACCAGTTGATGTTTCTCTCTGTCTTTGCCTCTCTCTAAAAATTAATGGAAAAACATCTTTGGGTGAGGATTACAAGTGAATAAATAATAATAATTAAAAACTTTTTTTAAAAAAAGGAAAGCACATGTACAATATTTCATTGGGGAAAAGGAAGTAGATTATCTTGACTACTGGTACCTAGCTTGGGGTGAATACTGTTCTGGAAACTCTCTTGAGAGTAAGGAACCTTGTCTTTCTGAATTGAATTCTTTACTCTCTAGTGCCTTGTCCATGTAGGCTCCCAATAGCTACTTGTTTTAGTTGAATTGGATTTTAGTTCAAGTTAAGAAAAAAGCATGTAGGGATTTGGGGGAAGTTTCTTCCAGAAGCCAATATAAAATCTACCAATCTTTTTTTTTTTTTTCCAAGAGGAAGTGTGAGAGGGAGAAAGAAAGACAGCAATGTGAGGGGCATTATTGGTTGCCTTCTTCACTTGCTCTGACCGGGGTGGGGATCGAAACTGCAAACCAGTTACAGTGCCCTTGACCAGGCATCGAAACCAAGACCCTTCCTTACTTGGACCAACGCTCAAACCATTTTGACACACCAGCCAGGGCCAATGTATTTTTTTATATACCATTTTATACAATATAAAATAATTTACTGCATTATAGAATTTCCTAGCTTGATAATGGTTGTGTGTTACCCAATGTACTTGTGTTTTGGATATTGGAAATCATTTTCTCTTGTAAGTTGTTTAAATGCTAATAAAAACTTCAGTCCTGTTGAATGGAATCAGGCTTTCAGAGCTGGAAGGGACATTAGAGATCCTGTAACATAGCTGACAGTACTGTGTGGGCATTTACAGAAATGTAACAGGAAATACTAAGTGAAGTTATTTGGACTGCCTGTGTTTGGAAAAAAAGTAGGCTTAATCAGAATAAATGGGTTTATAGAGAATAAGATGGTGATTTAGGGCATTTTTAAGTACTTTGCAGGTTGATGGCAGTAAGTTACTTGCTTTCACTTACATGATTTTTCTTGATATAGGTATACTGGTAACACTGATTATATTGCAGCTCACCACTGACTTCATTGAGGGAACTGGGAAGAAGAAAGATGCCAAAAAATTAGTTTTATTTACATGAACAATATTAACACGGTCGCAAGTTAATTCTTAGGTCAAAGGGAATAAGAAAAAGTTAAATTGCAGTGGTGTATGTACAAGATGTTTGAAAAAAGAATTGATTCACTGGGTGATGCAGGTGGTCCATAAATTTAGAGTTTTGATGCAGTTGACCACAAGGGTAAAATTGTGTTTACACATGAGGGAAAGGTTGTGGTGTGTTACTCATTGTGCAGTACAAGGTATTTATTTCTGCCATTTAATGCTTCTTTACATTGAATAATTTCTCTCAAGGGATTTTCAGTTTTATAGAATAAGCCAGGTGTGGAAATTCCAGACCATGACTGTTTGTTCATAACTGTTTACAGGGCTTGGCATAGTTCCTAATGATAATATCCCCCAAATATTTGTTGAATAAATGACCTGTGAGTTATATCCAAGTGTGGTATTCCTTAATTTCCCCCTTTCACCTTAAATTACACTTTTTTTAAAATTCTAATTTTGTCTTATTACCATCGACCAAATGTCCCAGTTGGAAAGCTTTGATGTCACCCTTTTCCTTTTTTTCTCAACTTAGACTCCCTATAGGGCCTTTTCATTATTACTGCTGTTATTATTGTTGATTTTAGAGAAGGAGGAAAGGAAGGGAGGGGGCACCAATGTGAAGGATATATCAATCAGTTGCCTCCCTTACAAGACTGGGGTCAAACCCACGACCTAACTGGGAATCAAACCCAAGATCCTTTGATGCATGAAATGAAGTCCTGACCAACTGAGCCACACTGCCCAGAGCTCAGACCTCTTCTTAATACGTACAATCTGTTGGTAACTCTTCCATTAGAATTTTCTCCTGCCCTGATCATGTCCTTCCCTACTGATTCACATTGATTACAAGATAAACTTTAAACTACTTAGCTGTTGCCCTCCTAAGTTCGCTGAAATTACTTTTCCCCCAAATTCATAACAGTCTTCATGTTTAGTGAGTATTTTCTTTACTGATATTTGATATGTAAGCAGCTTACTCCTTTTTCCTTCTTGAAATTCTTTTATATAGTTATCCCTGACACAACTTGGGTTTATTACTATTTTAGAGAAAGAGCACACACACTATGGGTTGTGTCTCAGCAAGAGGGTTGGGACCTATTTATTTGGGTAATTTGGGGAAAGATCTAATGAAGTGAGACTTGCTTTAGATTGGAGATTGTCTGAAACTGGGGCACTTTCATCATTTGACATCTTAATATTACAGGTAGGGCAGACTAAAGCAGAGACAGAGCTGTTATTGGTCAATAAGTAACAGTCACTCAAGAGAGGAGGAGGTTTTTGGTATTTTATGTTGCTTAGTGACCTTGTCTGGTACGGTTGTTCTGTGAGATGGTTTATGTTGATGAAACAATATGTTTATGCTATAAACAGATCAGTTTGGAGTAACATTGAGGTTTAGATATCAGCCTCAGATCAATTCTTGGACTTTAGTGGCGGCTGTTTTCGTGTCTTTCTCAGTCTTCATTTTTGCCCAAGGCAGATGAATTTGGTCTGCAGGACATTAATTCATGATGTTCAGATCTTTTACTTATTGTGGGTATTTTGTTGTTTCAGATCAGAAGAGTAGCCATTTATGTAGTTTGTAGTTGAACCAGGCTTACTAATCCTTTCTTTTGTTGTAAGATGAGAGGTTGAACCATCTGATGTGTCAGTGGCTATTTAATAACCTTAAGACTCTGGCCAGGATACCTATTCAACTGTCACACCTGATTCCTGTGGTTTTCTTCTCTGTCCATTTCCTAATTCATGTCTTTTTATTATTTTTTTTAAATATATATTTTATTGATTTTTTTACAGAGAGGAAGGGAGAAGGATAGAGAGAGAGAAACATGGTGTGCTGCCTCCTGCACACCCCTACTGGGGGTGTGCCCGCAACCAAGGTACATGCCCTTAACCATAATCAAACCTGGGACCCTTCAGTCTGCAGGCTGATGCTCTATCCCAGTGGTTGGTAAACCGCAGCTCGTGAGCCACATGTTGCTCTTTGGCCCCTTGAGTGTGGCTCTTCCACAAAATACCACAGCCTGAGCGAGCCTATTTTAAAGAAGTGGCGTTAGAAGAAGTTTAAGTTTAAAAAATTTGGCTCTCAAAAGAAATTTCAATCATTGCACTGTTGATATTTGGCTCTGTTGACTAATGAGTTTGCCGACCACTGCTCTATTCACTAAGCCAAACTGGTTAGGTCCCTAACTCATGTCTTACCATACCCATATCTAATAAATTTCAGAGTCCTCTTAATTTTAACCTTGTAAATCTCGGGGTTGGTTCTCATTATTCAGAGTTACCATGAAGATTCAATTAGCTATTCTGAATCATTGCTTTTAGGGGAAATACAGGGTTTGTAACTTGGTGTTATATGTACATATTTCTATACTGAGGGAGGGGTGTCCCTCAGCCTGGCCTGCTACCACTCGCAGTCCAGGACCCCTTGCTCCTTACTGCCTGCCTGCAAACGTTTTACAGTTTAACCAAACTGCCACCACCACTGCACTCGCCAGCTGTGAGCCTGGCTTCTGGCTGAGCAGCACAGCCCCTGGTAGTCAGTGGCTGTCATAGCAACTTATCATTCTGCTATTTGGTCAATTTGCATATTGGGGTTTTATTATACAGGATGTTGATTCATAATATTTAACTTAAGGCCAACAGCACTATAACTTATGCCTAAACAAATCTGATACGTGTAGTTTTTTTCAGAAAGATGCATCACAGCTTTCTTGTACTTAGGAATACTAGACAGTACTTTTGCACTACTGTTGGGAGTCATTTTAAATAGCACAATTACCAACAAAAAGCACAAATATGTATAAAACCTGACGCTAAGGAGACTGAGAAGATATACATTAGTGCCTCTTTCTTCACAGTTTCTCTACCTGCAGTTTCAGTTACCCCCAGTCAAATGTGATCCAGAAATAAATAGTTAATAAGTTTTAAATTGAGCACTGTTTTGAACTCTCTCACCATCCAATTCTGTCCACATGATTATGAATCATCTCTGTCTAGTATATCCACACTGTATACCCTACCTGCCTTCTTGGTTATCAGATGAACTTTCCACTGCAATGCTTCTTAGTGCTTTACAATGAGGTACTTATTTAGCACTACCAACTTTACCACCCACACAAAGATAAAAAATTTAAAATTCCAAATCAGTTTTCCCAATGAAAAAAAACCCTATTAATCTTTTTAAACCCAAATTAACCATCAGTTTTTTGGAGTGATCATTGCCAAATGCCTTTAGTGCTCTTAAAAATTTGTAAGATTGAAATTTTTCTTTACTGGTCTGCTCATTAGTAGATGAAAGATTTAAGAGAAAGAGACTGAGTCTGTGTTTATTATCCAAGCCATTAGTATCATGCCTAACAGAGTAAATACTCAAGAGACGTTTTACCAATTAGCTTTTGAATCTGCCATAGAGAACATTCAAATGGTCAATTTCCTTGTAAGAAGATTTTTAATACAATTTCTTACATTAAATTAACATAAGGAATAAATATTCAAGGATAACTTTTATTGTAACCTCATACTATATCCAATTCTGATTTTTAAAAGTATTAACTATTGCTAATTTTGCTGGTGGTCTTTCTAACTTTTTAAAAAATATATATTTTATTGATTTTTTTTATAAGAGGAAGGGAGAGGGATAGAGATTTAGAAACATCAATGAGAGGGAGACATCAATCAGCTGCACACCTCTTACTGGGGATGAGCCTACAACCAAGGTACATGCTCTTGACCGGAATCAAACCTAGTACCTTTCAGTTTGCAGGCCAACACTCTACCCACTGAGCCAAACCAGTTAGGCTCATTCTCTTTTTTAAAAAAAGTTAACCATTACTAGTTTTTTGAAAATTAGTAGACTTCTTTATTAGAATACTAGAGTCTGATGCACAGATTTGTGTACATTGAAAGGAAATTAATTAGAAAAAAAATATTTTAATGTCACTATTCGTGTCTTGCTAATGGAAAGAAAATAGAATGCTACCCAGTCTCCTATCTACCTACTCTAGGACTTCTGTGAGTATCAAAGGAAATGAGGCACTGGAAAACACTTCACAAACATTTGGTTAATGTTTGCACCTGGCTATAAAGCAAGTCAGGTTCCTGGGCTGAAGAAACTCCAATTTGCCAGGGGAAAGAAGCCGGGACTGCTAAGTGATGTCATTACCCGGCATCCATGGTGACCATTTCCAGGCTGGGTTGGGCTGTAGGCTGCATTTTGTGCCATGGGGTCTTGGCAGCATTGGTTGCAATTTAATGGAGTGTTGCTCCGGGGTGGTGGCGAGGCCTGTGTCCCACTTGGGGTAATCCGAGTGTTTATCAGCAATGGGTCCGTGGTGCCATTTATATTTAAACTGGAGGCCCGTTGCAGGGAGATTCCTGCAAGAATAGGGCTTCCTGTGGCCTTCTCCGCTTCCCACCTGCTTTCCTCCATTCTCCACAGCCCTGCTTGCTGTCTGCCCCGCCTGCTTCCCTCCCTCTTTCTGCACCCCTGCCTGCTTCCCCGCTTGCTTTTCCATAGCTTTGCTCCCTTCTGCAGTGCTTGTCTTCCTTCTATACTGTCTTCAGTCTTTGCTCTGTGCCTGGATATGCAAATTAACTGCCATGTTGTTTGGGTTAATTTGCATACTCGCTCCTGATTGGCTGGTGGGCATGGCTTGTGGGTGTAGCGGAGGTACAATCAATTTGTATCTTTCTCTTTTATTAGATAGGATAGTATGGCCAGTGCATGTCATGGCAACTGTTGTATTGAGTGTCTGTCACTGGTGGTCAGTGTGCATCAGAGTTACTGGTCGGACACAGCCTTTTTTATCTATCTACCTATATAAAACCCTAAGCAACTGGTTGATCCTTTGATCAGCTGCCTCCTGCACACCCCATACTGGGGATCAAGCCTGGAACCCAAACATTTTTTTACATTGGACTTATCTGCTTTTTACTGAAATTAATGGTCATCGTGTTTTTCTTTAACCAGATGATTAGTATTTCAGGGATTCTTAGAGGTGCTAACTATTATGGTTATTTAATTAATTTTATCTAAGTAAAATGGTTAAGGTGCTTTTATTTTATGTATAGAAGTGCCTGCCTTCATGTGCTATTCAGTTTGTTTTATTTTACTTTACAGAGTATTATAGTTTTAATTTACTTTTTGTCATATAAAATGGGGAGGGGCTTCCAATTAGGAGAATCATGACATACTTAGTACACCAGTGTTGGTCCGTAGTTGAGTGTGACCCAGGAACCAGGATATCACAATTCCATTCTTGGTCAGAGCACATGCCTGGTTTCAGGCTTAATCCCCCAGTAAGGGGCATGTAGGAGAGAGCCGAACCACATTTACAAAATTTGGTAAGAATTGTGCTTGCATGTAGTTTTAAACTGCGAAGTTAGCATTAAGTGAACATACTAATTACTGAACTTATCCTTAAATTGTCTTATAATTAATGACTTGCTAAATTAATTAATTTCTTTTGCCAAATTCTTGCCACATAATTTTTTGCCTAAGTTGTCAGACTATCTGCATAGCTGTTTATCATTTTAGCTCTAATTTGTTTTTCATTCGATTTAAACATGAATCTTTGACACTTCTGAATGTAACATAAAATATTGAAGTTTTGCTCAAACCGGATCTGGTTCAAATAAAATAAGGCATTAAGTAAGTAATTATTTCTGTTAGATTCTTTGTTTAGGTAGAGGGGAGCCAAGAATTGGGAGGAAATTCATTTGGTCTTTAAACAGATTTTTAGAGCTTAGTAGTGAGAGTTGAGATGGAGATGAGAATTGGTAATAATTTGCAATCTGTAATATGTAACACACAGTATTACTTAAGAAGGTATTCTTAATGTTTGTAGTTAACAAATTAAGTGCCATGTCAATGGAAAGGAAGACAAAACAGGCTTGGCGCTTAATGTGTTAAAGGCTTCCTAGGTAAAATTCAAATCACATTTCTCCCCCTAAAAGCAGTGATGCAATTAATTAGAATGAAAGATCACTCACTGTAGTTCCTGTCAGTAAATGTGAAATCAAGATTAACCTGGGAAAGGTAATTTTGGATAATGATACCTTATTGAAATTAACAAATTTTAATTTTTTGGTAGGTTTATGGCTACAAATGATTTGATGACAGAACTGCAGAAAGATTCTATTAAGTTGGATGATGATAGTGAAAGGAAAGTAGTGAAAATGATTTTGAAGTTACTGGAAGATAAAAATGGAGAGGTACAGAATTTAGCTGTCAAATGGTAAGTTGTTTTTTTTGTTTTGTTTTGTTTTGCTTACTATGCTCTCTACCATATTTAAAATACTGTAATAATTGATAAATTATCTTAGTCTTGTATTATGTCTTTCTGAATTAGGTGACTGGTGAATGTTTAGTATTATACTTACTATACTACATTCTCTATAGTATCTATATTGACTAAATGTAGCCTTTTATGGTATTTTGTTGTTGTTAAAAAGTACATATAGGAAACTCCAGGAAGAGTGATTCTCTCACTTGTTTGACCCAATTTTTTTTAGCTTTATTTAAAAGGCTTACCTGCCTTTATCCATCTCTATTCCAGTGTTCAAGGAAAGTACAGATGAAAATAAGACTTAAAGAATAGCAGCAGTTAAAACATCATCATTAACACAAATCAATACTGATGATAAAATAGTTAGTTACAAAGAACCTTTTTTTTTAAATTACTGATTTTAGAGGAAGGGATAGGTAGAGAGAGATAGAAACATCAGTGATGAGAGAGAATCATTGATTGGCCGCCTCCTGCACACCCCCACTGGGGATTGAGCCTGCAACCTGGGAATGTGCCCTGACTAGGAATCTCCTGGTTTATAGGTTGATGCTCAACCACTGAGCCACACTGACCAGGCTACAAAGAACCTTTCTTTAAAATTGTGAGAATTCCAGTTGTTTTTGTTTGTACAGTACAATAGAAGCATTGAGTCAGATGATGTTAAGAAAACTTGAAAGTTGGACTTACTCTGTTAATTCATCTATTCAATTTATACATATCAAATATTAGGAATCCTTAATTTACAGAATAAGATATTAATAAGTATAACCTGTAGTTACATATAAAAATTAAATTATGTAATTTTATGTTATATAATATTTGATCATTTAAATGAAGTATTGTCTAATTACTATCCCTTTATTGGATTCCTTGTAAAGATTTTTAATTTGTTTTGAGCTAAGCCTTTAGATTCTTGCTATAAGAGTAGGCAAAAACGTGAGACTCATAGATCAATATAGAATTTCTATACATGCAGTACAACTTTTTATAAGTTTCTTTAACTTGGTACATTTTCATCTTTTAAGTTTTTTTGCCATGTGCTTAATAAACAAAGTTTTGTTCAAAATATATACTAAGCATTCTCCACCCTTTAAATACAATAAGAAAATGAAGTCTTTGTTCTAGATTGCGAGTTGTGAAGTATGAGGTCTTTTATCACTTGAGTATGAATCTTAACTCATAGGAATCTGAGACTTTTGATTTTTGATGATCTTTTATACTTAAAATTAATGGGTTGGGGAAGAAACTACATATTAAAAAATAAAAGAATTAAGATTAAAAAAAAGATAATAAATTACATAAACCTCAATATCTGCTTCTTAGAAGAGGGAAAATCCCAATAGATACATAAATTACTAAAGTAGTCTGATCAAGAAATTGGGAAAATTGTCAAAGAATTTATCATCCAAAGGACAGTCAGGCCCAGAAATCTTTCACATACTCTTTGAAAACTCAAAAGAGTATATAATTCTAGTACACATAGTTCTAGTACTATTCCAAAACACAAAGTATGAAAACTATCTAGTCTTTTATTTTAGCTAAATACTGATAAACTTAGATGAAATAAAGATAACACTAAAAAAGAAAACTACAGACCAGTTTAAATGTTCAAAATAAAATTAGACATTATATTAAGTGTAACATACCATGATCAAATGAGGTTCATTGCAAGAATATAGTGCCGTTCAATATTATGTGCTTTATTAATACATTTGTTTCATCAGGTTAATAGATCAGAGGAAGGAAAAACTGCCTGGTTAATTGTCAAGGTACTGTGAGATTCTACCTTGATTTTGATTAAAAAAAAAACACATGCACACACACAAAAACATAACTCAACACTTAAGTTACTTTGGATAATTAGAGGAGTGAAGCACCTTCCAAACACCAGCATCACATTTAATTTGTCCTTACGGGGGAAGAACAGGTCAGGGATGCTTTATCTCACTAGAGAGAATTCATCACCAGTTTGAAGTAAAACTTTTTAATAACATGAATTTGATAGTATCTTTTTAACATTAAAAGTTCACAACACACATTTACATCTTAACACAAATACCAATAAATTACCAGATACCTCCACACAAAAATCAAGTAGAAGGCAAAAATGTGTATCTCTGTCCCAGCTATATTTATTTTATTTTATTTTTTTATAGCAAAGGTGGAGATTTATTGAAGAACAAGTATAGACTCCCACATGGGGAAGGGGAAAGAATCTCACAGCACAAACTCCCACATGGGGAAGGGAAAAGGGTCCCACCAATTTCCTGTTTCTGCGGTTTATAAAGGCTGCAAGTCCCTGTGTCCTGATTTTTCTTCTGATTGATCAATATTCCCTTTTGAATTGATTACTGTAGTAACTCCTGAGGCCCTCCCCCTCATTGTCATATTCCTTCTGGGCTTTCTTCCTCCTTTATTTTGTCAATTATAGACCTTTTGGCTACTCACAATTCCCTTGTCTTTTTTTTTTTTTTAAATAAATCTTTATTGTCCAGATTATTATAGTTATTCCTCTTTTTTTCCCCCCCATTGTTTCCCCTCCACCTGGTTCCCGCTCCATCCCATACCTTTTCCCCCCGCCCCCATCCTCGTCCATAGGTGTAAGATTTTTGTCTAATCTCTTCCCACAACCCCCTCACTCCCTTTCCCCCAGTATTGTCAGTCCACTCCCTTTCTATGTCCCTGTTTCTATTATATTCATCAGTTTAGTCTGTTCATCATTTTTTATTCACCTGATTTTTAGATTTACTTGTTGATAGATATGCATTTGTTTTTTCTTCGTTGTTCATAATTTTTATCTTTACCTTTTTCTTCTTCTTCCTCTTCTTAAAGAATACCCTTCAGCATTTCATATAATACTGGTTTGGTGGTGATGAATAGTTTTTTCTTATCTGTGAAGCTGTTTATCCTACCTTCAATTCTAAATATAGCTTTGCTGGGTAGAGTAATGTTGGTTGTAGGTTCTTGCTATTCATCACTTTGAATATTTCTAGCCACTCCCTTCTGGCCTGCATAGTTTCTGTTCAGAAATCAGCTGACAGTCATATGGGTACTCCCGTGTAGATAACTGTTTTCTCTTGCTGCTTTTAAGATTCTCTCTTTGTCTTTTGCTCTTGGCATTTTAATGATGATGTATCTTGGTGTGGTCCTCTTTGGATTCCTCTTGTTTGGAGTTCTCTGTGCTTCCTGGACTTGTAAGTTTATTTCTTTCACCGGGTAGGGGAAGTTTTCAGTCATTATTTCTTCAAATAGGTTTTCAATATCTTGCTCGCTCTCTTCTTCTGGCACCCCCATAATTCAGATGCTGGCACGCTTGAAGTTGTCCCAGAGGCTACTATCTTCATATTTTTGTATTTTTTCTTTTTGTTTTTCTGGTTGGGTGTTTTTTGCTTCTTTGTATTTTAAATCTTTGACTTGATTCTTGGGATCCTCTAGTCTGCTTTTGGATCTCTGTATAATATTCTTTATTTCAGTCAGTGTTTGCTTAATTTCTGATTGGTTCTTTTTGATATCCTTGAGAGTCTCACTAAATTTCTCAGAGGTTTCTAGAAGATTCTTGAATAATCTTATAACCTTGGTTTTGAACTCTATATCCAGTAGTTTGCTTTCCTCCATTTCTTTCATTTGTGACATCTTTCTTTGTCTCCAAATTTTGGCTGCTTCCCTGTGTAGATAGAGTGGCCTTGTGTGCTAGGTGTACTATAGGACCCAGTGGCTCAGCCTCCCCAGTTACCTCAGGTGGACACTCTTGATGCACCCCTTTATGGGCTCTGCACAGCCTTGTTTTAGTTAAGCCTTGATTGCTGTTGGATTATCTCCAGACCAGTTGGCTATGAAGACCAGCTGTGTCTACAATGGGAGAACTACTGTGCTGGAGACACCCTTATGGGGCAGGACTTGCTTCAGTGAGGCGTGGGTGCTCACTGAGTCCGCCCCTTAAGTTTTTTGCTTATGGATGTGAAGAGTTGTAATCTGGTATGGTTTCACACTGACCACTGGGTACACTGGCTCTTGGATCTCCAAGGAGGTACAAAGTTAGCCACTGCCTGGGGCCACCCAGCAGGAGCCACAGAGAAATCTGCAGATTTCTCCTCCTTGTTTGGGATTAGGAAGTGCCCAGATGAGGTCCATCTGTGAAGCAATGCAGGCTGCTGCTCCATGATGTTAGGCTTTCATTTGGAAGCTTTGGAGCTCTCTGACCCAGCTGCAGTTTGACAGGTTTTAAGTGAAACAAAGGACATATGCAAAAGCCAATGCACACAGCTTGAGTGGTCTTAGGGAATCACCAGGGCAGAGCAAACAACAGTGGCTGCCAGTCAGCCCTGTCCCGAGCCCCCATGCAGGAGCAATGATCGCTGCAAGCACCTCTGATCGAAAACTGCCCTCACATTCTGGCCCAATGCCAGACAGTCCAGTTTCTCCCCTTATGAGTCTAGGTCCCCAGAGCCTCGCCTGGAACTGGAGTTCAAAGCAATTGGGATCTTGTATCTCCCTCCTGATTGAAAAAAAAAATAGTGCACCCAGTTGCCAGCCCATTTCTTGTGTGCTTTCATACCTCCGCACTTGTGCAACTCCACACCTCCTACAAGTCTCAATGCACTTCTTTCCTAGTTGTAGAATTTCCACTCAACCAGCTTTCCTGTGGTTCTGGATATTTGTTTTGTCTTTTAGTTGGAATTTTGAAGTGGTTGTGAGAGGCAGCAAGTACAGGTGCTTACCTATGTTGCCAGCTTGGTTGTTCCCTCCTAGCTACATTTCTTTTGAAGATATTAGCCACTGTAAGACAAGGTACCTGGGAAAAATTAAGTCAATATAGAAAAAATATTAATGTAAACAATGAGAATTCCATGAAGTAACAGAATGTAAAATTAATGAACAAAAACGAGTAACTTTCATATATGCAGGTAATAGCCAGTTGGAAGATATGGAAACAAATGTCCATTTTTTTTACAGCAACAGAAAGACAAAATTACTCAGAATAAATGTAACAAGACATATTACAATGGTGACCTTGAGTGAGGCTATTGTATAATATAAGAGAAACAACAATTTTATCAAGGAAAATTTTAAAATACTCCTAATGGATAACAAAAATGTACTTGTAACGAATGGAAAGACATTCGGTATTCTTGGATCAGGATAACTCAATTTCTCCAGATTAATTTAATGCTTACCTAATTATAAAAATCAGTGCTTTTTGCCACAAGATAGACAAGTTGATTCTAAAGTAAAATTTGATGGGAAAGAGAAGAGGGCAGAATGTTTGCTCAAGATAGCCAAGAAAACCCTATTAAAGTATAACAAATAGTAGAGTTGGTGTGGGAGTGGGAGTGTTGATTAGCTTTATTTGAAAAGAAAACATGTTTCTCTAATCAAAGCAGTGAAGTAGTGAGGCATTAATAGAACAATGAAGTTAAATAGAGTAGAAAGTACAGGATGAAAGTGACAGGCAGATTTTTTTTTTCCAGAAGACTAGATAAACCTTTGAAAAAGATAAAATTATACTTTTACCTCACACACAACATCCCTACTTGAGATCACCATTGTTTTGTTCACCTTAAATTAGTTTTGCCTGTTGTAGAGCTTGATTAAATAGTCATGCAGTATGTGTAGGTTTGTGTCTGGCTTTTTTCACTCATATAATCTGTGAGAGTTATCTATGTTGGATGTATTGGTGTTTCATGAGTTTATTACTGATTAATAGTCCATAATACCACATTCTGTTATATATTTGGTTATTGTGAATAGAGATAAAATATAAACATTCTTGTATGAGTCCTTATTAACTTTAGTTCCTGTGTATTTCTTTTGGATAAATATGAGTATGAAATTGCTGTTGTCCGTTTTGATTTTTTTAAGAGCCTGCTAAATTGTTTCTTAAAATATTTGTACCATTTTACATGAAAGTACTAGTTGTACCACATTCTCACCAACACTGGTTGTGTCACTCTTGAATTGAGTCCTATTCAATTGAGTCCAATTCCCATGGGTATGCAGGTATAGTTTTAGTTTATATTTGTGTAATAACTAATGATATTCAGTGTTATTTTGTGTTTATGGCCATTTGTTTATCTTTTGCTGACTTTTCCCCCTGATTATTTTTATTTTTTCCCATATAAAAACACATTTTTTTAATCAATTTTGAATACCAATGATCGTCACTTTATCACAATATCTTCAACAAGATAAAGCAACCCAGTATGAAAATGAGCAAAGCATGAAAAGATAATTCACTGAAGAAATACAAATGGCCAATAAACATAGAGTTCAACCTCACTCTTAATTGGAGAACCAATTTTTAAAATTGAGTTTATCTTTTATTATCAAATTGTAGGAGTTCTTCATATATTCTGGATATAAGTCCTTTGGCACTTAAGTGTTTTGTAAATATTTTCTCCCAGTTTGATGAGCTTAAGTTTTTAATTTTAGATTTGAATTTAGTTTAATTTAAAAATTACTTTCAATTTTTCTACTATGGTTATTACTTACTGTTTCCTAAGAAATCTTTATTTATGTTAAGTTACAAAGATTTTCTCCTGTGTTTTCTTCCAAAAGTCTTATAGTTTCAGCTTTTACTTTTAGTTCTATGATCTATCTTGAAGTAATTTTTTAAAAATGTTTTTACTGATTTTTAAAGAGAGAATAATGGAGAGGGAAAGAGAAACATTGATGTGAAAATGGAACATCAATTAGCTACTTTTTGCACACCCTCTAGTAGGGATTGAGCCCCAAACTGGGGAATTGTCCTGACCAGAATTAAACTGGCAGTCTCTTAAGTGCACAGGATGACACCCAGACATCTGAGCCACTGGATTAATTTTTATGAAGTAGGAAATGAGTTCATTCTCCCCCCAAAAAGATATCCAGTTGTTGAAGTGCCATTTACTGAAAATACCTTTTCTCCCTGCCGAATTGGCATCTTTGTGTGAAATCAGTTAACTATATAAAGGTTTGGGTCTATTTCTAGACTATTCTAGTCTGTTGACCTGTCTATTCTAACACTGTTTTATTAATGTAGTCAGGCTTTTTCATTCTTGGCATTATAGATTTTTTGGGCCAGATAATTCTTTGTTGTGAGGAGTTATTCTGTGTATTATAGGATGTTTAGCAGCACTTTGTCCTTTACCCACTATTTGCCAATAGCATTCCTTCTTCCCCTCAATAGTTAGTGACAACCAGATGTCTACAAAGGGTGAAAATCAACTTTGGTTGGGAAATACATCTATAAAAGTCTAAAGTAAGGTAGTGTAAGTTTTCTAGTTTTAGTCTTTTCTTCCCCAATTTCAGGTTCTTATATTTTCATCTAAATTATAGAATCAGTTTGTCAATCTCTTTTTTTAAAAATAAATAAGGTAACTTAAATTTTGAAAGGACTTCATTGATGCCATAGAAATATTTGAAGAGAATATTTTAACGAGAAGGAGGCTTTTAATCATGAATTGGAGTATCTTGAATTTTTTTGTTGATTCTTCAGGATTTTCTACCTAAATAATTGTCATCAGTGACTATCCCTCTTTGAATCCTTATTTTGATAATTTGTGTTTTCTCTTTTTTCCCTTCAATTCCTCTAGGGACTTACAAACTTTACTACTTTTATCAAATAACTGATTTTATGGCTTGTTAATTTTCTCTGTTACTAATTGCCTATTTTGTTGATTTCTTATTCTTTCTTCCTTTCTAATTCTTAAACATTTATGTTTTTCTTTTAAGTATTTCCTGAGCTATCTCCTATAAATTTTGATGTTTTCATTATTTTTCTATTTGAAGTATTTTTAATTTCCACTGTGATTATTTTTTTTCCTTTGATCTATGGATTATTTAGAAGCAATTTTCAAATGTTATATAGATGTTTGTTTTTATTTTTACTGGTTTCTAATTTAATTCCATTATGGTCTGAAGACCACACACTCTTAAGATTTAGGGTCATTTTGTTTCTTTCTTTGTTTCCTTGTTTTGTCTATTTACTGAGATTTGTTTTATGTTTTGGCTGTGGAGTAGGTCTTGGTGAATGTTACATGTACACTGAAATGAAAGTGTATTCTGTAGTTGAATACATTATTTTAGAAATGTCAATTATGTCAGGTATATGGTAGTATTGTTCAGATTTATATCCTTACTGATTTTTTTCTTTTGATATTAAATATTGAAAAAGGGATGTTAAAATTTCAGATATGGTTGTCAATTTATCTCTTGAAGTGTTTTTCTCTTAAATGTCCATTTGTTCATGTACTTTGAAGCTCAGTGACTGGGTATATACACATTTACAATGATACCTTTTTGCCGAACTGGTTTGGCTCAGTGGAGAGAGCCTCGGCTTGCGGACTGAAAGGTCCTGGGTTCAATTCCAGTCAAGGGCACATATGTCTATTGCGGGCACATCCCCAGTGGGCGTTTTGCAGTAGGCGGCTGATTGATGTTTCTGACTCTCTCTCTCCCTTCCTCTCTGTAAAAAATCAATAAAATATACAATGATACCTTTTTGATATTTGACTTTTATGAGTATAAAATATTTCTCTTTAAATATACCATATCTTGAAATATATTTTCTCTTATGTTAAAATATCTAAACTTTTTTAAAATTAGTATTTACATGTATATCTCTCTATATTACTTACATTTTAATCTCTTATTTTTAAGTTCTGTATTTTATAGATTTCAGATAGTCCATTGACATTTATTGTCAATCCTATATAATAAAGATGTAATATGCAAATGGTCATTACGTCATGAAGCGTAAAGACCAACCACGTAACCACCGGATCACAGATCAGCCGGAGGGTAGGGCAGCAAGCTACAAGTGGACAGCAGAGAACTACAGGAGGGGTCAGGGCAGCAAGCTATGAGGGGGGCTGGAGAAACTACAGAGTTTGATTTGGGAGCTCCGGGGATGGACATCTGAGACCCTGAAAGTACAAAAACTGTTATATTAGTAATACTAGGGTGCTACTTTTCCTTCGATTGCCTTTTCTCATAAGTGTACAATATCACTTTCCAGAGGCCACATGATATGTGATATTACAACATATTGAATCCAGTTGTTTTAAGCCCAAACAGTAATTTGTAAATATGTAAAATTTTCACATTTTTATTTTTTGGAGAATATAATTATTTTGTCTTAAAAATATTATTTATGTGCCCTAGCTGGTTTGGCTCAGTGGATGGAGTGTTGGCCTGTGGAGTGAAGAGACCTGGGTTCGATTCCGGGCAAGGCATGTACTTCGGTTGCAGGCTCTATCCCTGACCCTGGTTGGGACATGTGCGAAGACAGCTAATCAGTGTGTCTCTCTCACATCAGTGTTTGTCTCTTTCTCCCTTCCATTCTCTCTAAAAATCAGTGGAAAAAATATCTTCAGATGAGGAATAACAACAACAAAAATAAATGTATATATTATTTATGTTGCCTGTGCAGGAGGCAGCCGATTGATGATATTTCTATCTCTCTTTCCTCTGCCTCAAAAAAAATAAATGAAAACATATTTTTAAAAATATTATTTATGTTAATTATTGTCACTTTTAAATTTCAGTATGGTGAATATACGAAAAAAATGTTCTTGGGGTCTTTGTTGATTTTGGAAGTGTTATAAGGGTTTATGAAACCAAAAAGTTGAGAATCATTGTATTATAATATTTAATTTTGATTTCCTTTGTCGACTTTTTAGAAAGCTGTTTGCATTACTATTTTTGATATTCATTCTAGGCTAGGGATTCAAAATTGCATCTTAAATTTATCACAATTCTATCTAATAAAGAGGGAATGTGATAATTGACCATCACGCCCTCACAAAGATGGCAGCGCCCAGTCTCCTCAGCTCCCTAGCCACCCAGGGCGACCTGAGGTTCAATAACCAGGGCTGTCCGAGGCATGCGCTGCTGGCAGTGGCAGCAGCAGAGGTGTGATGAGGGTGTCGCCTTCCCCTGAGGGCTCCCGGACTGTGAGAGGGGGCAGGCAGGGCTAAGGGACCTTCCCCCCTCCAGTGTATGAAATTTCATGCACTGGGCCTCTAGTCTATTAGTAAAGTTAGTATTGTACCACATGATATAAATCAAAAGCTTTGCAATAACGTTCTTCTTTCTCCTGTCTTTGTTCTATTGTAATATATATAATTTAAAATATATAGCCATACACACACACATTTACCATTTATCATGATCTCTCTTTATTCCTTTCTGTAAATCCAAGTTATCTTCTGGTTGAATTTTCCTTTAACCTAGAGAGCTAAGTATAGGTCTGGTGGCGATACATTCTCAGTTTTTAACTGAAATTGACTTAATTTATCTTCATTTTTAAAGGGTAATTTTACTGGATACGAAATCCAGGTTCTTTTTCTCTGGTTTAGTTTCATCAGTAGCTGGCATTTAAATGATTGTTTTATAAAATAATAGCTTTAGAGGTTTTACATTTATTACCTGCAGTAAAGTTAGTCTAAAAAAGCTGTTTTGTCATTAATGCAAGCTAGAACTCTTTAAATTCATTTTTTAAAAATATATATTTTATTGATTTTTTATGGAGAGGAAGGGAGAGAGCTACAGAGCTAGAAACATCAATGAGAGAGAAACATTGATCAGCTGCCTCTTACACACCCCCTACTGGGGATGTGCCCTTGACTGGAATTGAACCTGGGACCTTTCAGTCCGCAGGCTGATGCTCTATCCACTGAGCCAAACCAGTTTTGGCTTAAATTCATTTTTTAATTTCTTTTGTTTTCACTGCCAATTTTCATTGTTTCACATTAGTTCTCCATATATGCTATGTCTTTGTTTTCACTGCCATCATTTTGGATTGGGCTATTCTTGGATTTCTTTAACATTTTTGTTTATTTTTCTTCCTTTTCTTAATTCCCCAGATTTCTCTCCCTACTACTTCTCTAGTCAAGCAGCATTTATTGATTAAGCATATATATGTGAAACACTGACCAGAGTATTTATCAAATTAAACTATTTTCCTTCTGCACTTATGCTTGAGAAAATTCACTGGCTCCCGGTTTTACCACAACACATTTAAATTAATTGGCCTAACATTAAAGGTTCTCCATAATGTCCCAGGGGTCTAAGTTTCCTATTATGTTTTTCATCTGCCTTTTGTATCAAATACTTCTTTTCTCTCATTTCTTTTTCAGTATGTATTCCTTTTATTCTAGTCTCTGTTCTTTTTATATGAAATGCTCTTTTTTTCTAGCTATATCCCATCAAAGCCCAATACCTAAAAAACTCTTTAAGTATAATCTCCTGTAAATACTAACATTGAATTTAAAAGTTTGTTTGTTTTTACAACTATTGTGCAGCCTAGTGAATGCCTTTAGTTTATTTCTAATGTAGACATGTTAATTCCTCACCTCACCAACCAGACAGAACATTTTTGGTGATAGAGGTTATACTATTCACTACAGTGCTGAATATAATGGCTCCTCCTCAATGAGTAGTCATGCATTCAACATTACCTATTTTGTGTGCTAAATTCTTTGGGAAGGCCACAAAGCTATGACCTCAGCCAGTGGACTACATGCAAACCTATCTAGATAGTAAAGGTGTAATATGCACATGGTAGTAACGCTGTGAAGCATAATAACTGACCACGTAATGACCAGATGATAGATCATCAGGAGGGCGGGGCAGCAAGCTGCAAGTGGGTGGTAGAAAGCTACAAGAGGGGGCAGGACAGCAAGCTATGGGGGGAAGTTGCAGGGAGCAGAAGGAGCCTCAGAAGGGTGGGGCAGCAGGCAGAGAGGTACAGGAGGGTGGCAGCAACTTACTGGCTATAAGCGGAGAGCTACAGGAAGGAGCAGGGCAGCAAGCTATGAGGGAGGGGTAGGGGAGCGGAGGTAGAGAACTAAAGGAGGGCAGAGCAGCAGGTGGAGAGCTACTGGAGAGCAGCAGCAAGCTATTGGCTAGCTATTGATATACAGATTTGTGCACAGGGCTACTAATCCTATCTAATAAAAATGTAATATGCAAATTGACTGTTACTCTAACACACAAGATGGCCAGCAGGGGAGGACTGTTGGGAGGGACCAAGCCTGCAAGGGAGGGTAGTTGGGGGCGATCAAGCCTGCAGGGGAGGGCAGTTAGGGGTGACCAGGCCAGCAGAGGAAGGAAGTTGGTATCGACTGGACCTGCAGGGGAGAGCAGTTAGGGGGACCAGGCCTGCAGGGGAGGGCAGTTAAGGGCAATCAGGCTGTTAGGGGAGTGGTTAGGGGTGATCAGGCAGGCAGGCAGAGGTGGTTAGAGGCAATCAGGAAGGCAGGCAGGCAAGCAGTTGGGAGCCAGCAATCCTGGATTGTGAGGGATTTTTAACTGCCCATTTAGGCCTGATTCTACTAGTAGGATCAGGCCTAAACGAGCAGTCGGACATCTCTCGAGGGGTCTCAGATTGGAGAGGGTGCAGGCTGGGCTGAGGAACACACACCCCGTGCACAAATTTTGTGCACCAAGCTTCTAGTAATTGTATAACATCCTAATATGAAAAGCATATACCACAAGATGCTTTGGGAGAACAAAGCAGTACTATCTTAAGTTTCATTATACTATAATGGAAATCAGCGGGGAGGAGGGATTGGAAACTAACCACAAGGAGTTTATGTATCAAGAATTTCTTTTATGTCCTTATTTGTATACTACTAATTTCGGCATAGTATGTTTACTTTGTGTTGACAGGTGCTAGGCAGGAAAGTTAATGTTTCTATTTATTTTTCTGTTTTTATATTTATCTAGATTAAAATTTTTGGTTTTCTTTATATTACAGCCTTGGGCCTTTAGTGAGTAAAGTGAAAGAATACCAAGTAGAGACAATTGTAGATACCCTCTGCACTAACATGCTTTCTGATAAAGAACAACTTCGAGATATTTCAAGTATTGGCCTTAAAACAGTAATTGGAGAACTTCCGCCAGCTTCCAGTGGTAAGTAAGCAAGGTCACTTTTTTTTTCCTATTTCCCTTTGGAGGTATTTCTCTTCTCCTCCCCCCCCCAGCCCCCTCCCTGGTCAGGGAGGGAGAGAAATGTCCATCCTAAAAGATCTTTGCTAATTATCCCATTGAACACCTAAGAAAAAAATACAAGAGTCTTATTTTTTTTATTAAAAATTCACTTTTAAATAAATTCTTTTATTGGACTTAAGTATCTCATAGGAATTTAAATATCAATGTTTCTTATGTTGGAGCAAGGTTTAATATTGTTTTATGTACCATGAGTATAGAATAATTATGTCATCCTATTCAATGAGGTAAAAGATAATCAAAATCATGAGTTATTTCTGATTAGCTCTTTATTTTCAGTATTAATTTTGCTTTGCTTTAAAATTTATGATATAAAACATTGAACACTATTAAGACAGCTGTGAAATAGTTCAGTTTACTAGAATCTTTAGGTAAGGTTGAATCTCTTATAATTACTTGGTAATTTTAAAAACCTTAAAACTTGCCCTAGCCAGTTTGCCTCAGTGGATAGAGTGTCAACCTGCTGACTGAAGGGTCCCAGGTTCGATTCTGGTCAAGGCTATATTCCTAGGTTATTGGCTCTATCCCCAGGAGGGGACATTCAGGAGGCAGCCGATCAGTGATTATCATTGATGTTTCTCTCCCTCCCTCTCTGAAATCAATAAAAACAGAAAAGTAAATTAAAAAATAAACACCTTAAAACTGCAAGTATTTCACCAACTCAAATATGTTATTTATAATTGTGTTAGCTATTTGATGTTTTCCTTATTTTTTCCTCATTGAAATATGTTTGTTTTTAGCTGATTTCTCGTTAACAATTCAGATTCTTTCTTGCAAAGTTTTTCTTTCTCTCTCTTTTTAAAAACCCAAATCTACTTTAAAATAGTAACATTGATTTATGAGTTCTCTGGAACAACATTTTCACTTTGTAATGAAGTTGTGGAATCTGTGGATTGGAATAGATTTTATTAGAGATTACAATTATCTCTCTCTTTTTTAAATAAACTATGGTGGTTTTTGTTTGTGTTTGATCATTAGTTTTAAAAATTCACTAAAATTTAAAAGTCTAGGTTACTGGTAAAGAAGAATTCAATAGAGAAAAATTTCATTGCTGCTTTCCAACCACTTATAGCTACTATTGATTCCGTAGTTGGCATTCATGCCATGCATAGAAATTGATGTCCAATAGGGCTATCAGAATCGATATTGTTTTCCCTGGGTCACATACTCCCTCTGAAGTTATTATCTCATTTTGTGAATGTCTAATAAATTATTTTATTGAGAAACAACCTATTTTGAAATATATAATTTTGTGACACGGATTTCTTGAATCAGTCTCATAATCAAGTTTAAAGTTGTCGAATATTTGGCAACTTCAATGAGTATAAGGTGGAATTTAAATACTTGCCTTGCAATTATTATTGGTTTCTTATTCATGCAGGCTCTGCATTAGCTGCTAATGTATGTAAAAAGATTACTGGACGTCTTACCAGTGCGATAGCAAAGCAGGAAGATGTCTCTGTTCAGCTAGAAGCCTTGGATATTATGGCTGATATGTTAAGCAGGTAAATGTGCCTATAATTTATATTAGTTGTAATAAAAATATTATGTGCAGTTATTAAAAACCCTTTCTGATAAGTAATAGAACTTGGTCTAGAATTGTTCGTGTTTTTAAATTGTGGCTGTTTTATAAATATGTGTGGGTGGTTAGAAATTGGAGAAATAAATTTATGATTTAAATATTTCAGCAAATTTTTTATGTTGTATTTTACTCTTACGTTCATGAATACATTGATCTACTGAGATAAAATGTATAGGCCTGGCAGATTTTTCAGTTAATGTTTGTAAACTTCAGTAACCAAGTTTACACTGCATGTTTTTGAGGAGGAAGGAACTTGTCTTTATACATTTGTTGCTTTTCTACTTTCCTCTGGAAGACAAATTTGGGAAAATACAAAGATCTAAACAACTCACAAGAGAAAATACCTTAAAAGACCTGTCAATTTCATTTTAGCCTTGATTTTCATAATCATTCTATGTCAACATTATTGTGTTAGTTGTGGCTAATGCACTTCAATTTGAAAATAATCAAGTGACTTCATGTGGTACATATTGAAGAGGTATCATCCTGACACACAAAGAGCTTATACTCTACAATAGGGGATTAGAATGCAAATGGCTATAATATAAGGCAGAGTGAGACTAAATACTAACTGCAAATATAGTGTGTTTTAGGGTTTAAAATGGAAGTATTAAAAGTTTAGTTAGCCTTTTTTGTCCTCTGTGTGCTTTGATTTACTAGGATTGTTTTGGCACATAGATATTTGACTGCTGTTGATTTATTGAACTACATATGTGAAATGATTTGGAAGAAAGGGTTGGACCAACAGGATAAGTGAAATGTAGCATACAGATGTGTAGAAGAAAGAAGGGAGTAGTCAAGAGATACTTTGAGTTGTGAACCCTGAAAGACCTGTAATAGAGAAGAAAAAGCTATCAATAGAGAACATTATTTTATAGATTTGGAAAAGGGAAAATTACAAAATCATATTGTGTTTTTAATTTTTAATGTACTCCCAAGTCATTGGTTGGATAACATAGGTCTAGATTCCAGAAGGTGATAATTTAGGGATACAAATTTCAAAACTACATTCACTTAGCTCAAGTTTTCAATTGGAAGAGATAGTAAGAATTTAGTTTAATTTCATGCTGATTTTGGATTATGTCATGTACATTTTTACTCTTTGAATACATTGGGTTCAGGGGCCAGACATTTCAGTAATGCTCAAACATCTTTAATTTATTTGTTGTTTTCTTTCTTTCTTTTTTAAAATTTTCTTTTAAGGCAAGGAGGACTTCTTGTTAATTTTCATCCTTCAATTCTGACCTGTCTACTCCCCCAGTTGACCAGCCCTAGACTTGCAGTGAGGAAAAGAACCATTATTGCTCTTGGCCATCTAGTTATGAGCTGTGGAAATATAGTTTTTGTAGATCTTATCGAACATCTTTTGTCAGAGTTGTCCAAAAATGATTCCATGTCAACAACAAGAACCTACATACAATGTATTGCTGCTATTAGTAGGCAAGCTGGTCATAGAATAGGTAAGCAATGTTGAAATATTTTCAAGTTTTCTTTAATTAAAAATATTAATGAATGTTTTTAAGTACCAATATGCTTTTCTTAGGTGAATACCTTGAGAAGATAATTCCTTTGGTGGTAAAATTTTGTAATGTCGATGATGATGAATTAAGAGAGTACTGCATTCAAGCCTTTGAATCATTTGTGAGAAGGTAAGTTACTAAGATCTCTTTTTTCAAATAAATTTATTTTCTTTAATAAGAGCTAGATTAAGTAGGTGAGGAGAAATGGGTTATTTTACTGACAGCCTGGAGTCAGGCCAGAAATGTATAAATATATAGTGAATTTCTTTTCAACGGTTTTTGAGGCCTGTCACATACATTTTGCTAGGGTAAGTGGTTCTCAATTTGGAAACCTTGATTCAAAAAAGAAAGAAATGAAATTATGTATTAGAAGGGACCATGTTACAGAGTTTTCCCCTCTTTGCCTAGAATTGACCATGTAGTAGCACAGTAGTGTCTTGATAGTACAGTGTCTTGAGAATTCTTTGGTTGTTATCTGCAGCAATACCTTGGTGCACTCAATGGTTTTAAGAAGCTTTATAGTCATATCAAATTGTTAAAATCAGAAATTGTGGGAATTGTTTTTGTCCTTTTAATTGAAAAATGAATTATTCCTTTATTTTGGGGCTTTTATATGCTCTTTCTTCTAAACATTCAGCTAGATAACCAAACCTAGATAAATGTAAATTGACATTTTCACAAATAATCCTAATTGCTAAAGAGAGCAAGTTCATATGGGCTTATTCCTCTAATTAAATGTTGAAAACATAGAATAGATCGTATTCCTCCTTTATCCATGGTTTCTCTTTTCAGTTACCTGCTATCAGCTGGTCCAAAAATATTAAATAGAAAATTCCAAAACTAAAAAAAAGTCATAAATTTTAAATTGCACCCTGTTTTGAGGAGCCTAATGAAATCTTGCACCGTTCTGTGGGGATGTGAATCATCCCTTTGTCCAGCATATTCATGCTGTATATGGTACTAGACCTTTAATTAATAGCTGTTTATGTTATCAGATCTGTTGCATGTGTTTTTTTTTTTTTTTTTTTTTTTGTTAACGATAGGGATATATTTTGAGATATTACTTTTTAGGTGATTTTTCTCCTTGTGCAAACATCAGAGTGCACTTACACAAACTTAGATGGTATAGCCTACCACATACCAAGGCCATGTGGAATCTATTCTATTGCTTTGTGGAAGAGGAAAAATAATTTTCTCTCTACCCTTCTAGGTTTTTAGTTGAAACTCATTGTAATCAGACAGATTAACAAGAAAAAAACAAAGTTTAATAACATGTATATCTCATGTCTACATGGGAGAGACCCATGAAAACTAACTTATCAAAATGGGTGAAGCCACCCTTTAGATATACCTTCTTTAGTTTAAGAGTAAAGAGGGTGTTAGATGTAAGGACAGTCAGTTTGGGGATATAGTGGTACCTCGAGATAGGAGTGCCCTAACATACGAGAATTTTGAGATATGAGCCATGAGCCGTCGAGCGAGCGATTTTTGCTTTGAAATATGAGCAACGTTTGAGATAGGAGTAATTGCATTGATTGGCTGGCTGCACATGACCCACCAGTTTACCTCGACTTGAGCGTCTCATAGTTTCCCACGCCTCAAGATTACGGAACGAATTAAACTCGTATCTCGAGGTACCACTGTATTACCAGAAAAAGCAAGATAAACAAGAGTAAGTTTGTTATGTAAATTTGACTTCTGGTCTTCTTCCTTGATAGAAGTTTCTCCCTGACTATGTGTGCTTCATGGTATAGCCAGGGAGAAATAATTACAAGTAGAGATTTCCCTTATAAATGTAAATATCTTTTACAAGGGATACTTTATAATTGGTCTTTAGAGCGTCTCTTATGTCTGTTGTTTCTTAAAATTAACCAGCTTATTATAATCCTTATGCCAAAAAAGACATATTTTTGGGGTGACAAATTCTGTTCCACTACAACTCCTAGGCTACAAACATATACAGCACGTTACTTTACAGAATACTGTAAGCAGTTGTAACGCAGTAGTAAGTCTTTGTGAATTGCATTGTGTGAAGATGGTGATAGTTTTTCAGCTTCATTATAATCTTACTAGGGGCCCAGTGCATGAAATTTGTGCACAGATAGGGTCCCTCACAGCTGCTTATGTTATCAGATTAACATAGTTAGGGCCTCCTTTTCCTGGCTGCCTGCTACCAGCTGGGGCAGGGCAGCTGGGAGAGGGACTGTGTGGCGGTTGGCTAGCCAGCACCAAACCCTGGTCGAACTCCCTCTTGAACTCCTTGTTGAGGGGATAATTTGCATATAGAATAGGACCACTGTAATCATACATGAGGTACTTTATTGACCAAAAATTTGTTATGTAGTGCATGAATTAATGGCCTCAAATGTAAGAATTTGGCAATTCTGATATGCCAAAGAGATGTCATAAAAGTGTATGTATTGTATATATGTACAGAGAAAAACATATATAGTATAGGTTTCAATACTGTCTGCAGTATAAACTGGGGAGGTCTTAGAACATAAATACATGGTTAAAGGAGGGATTACTGTATACTTGTTTCTTTCTGTACTGCCCCATATTAACCCTGACATACTATTTATTATAAAAATCATTCTGGCCTGGCTCAGTGGTTGAGCATTGGCTTATGAACCAGGAGGTCATGGTTTGATGCCCAGTCAGGCACATGTCTGGGTTGTGGGCTTGATCCCCGTGGGGGATGTGCAGGAGGCAGATGATCAGTGATTCTCTCTCATCATTGATGTTTCTCTCTCCCTCTTCCTCTCTGATGAAATCAATAAAAACATATTTAAAAAAATAAAAATCATTCCGACTTAAGAGATGTTAAAATGTGAAGGCTAAAGTAAATCTTTTAAAAATCAGTCTAATGGAAGAAAAAGATGTAGGGTCGCTGGTGTTAAAAAGTCTGGGATCCACTTTTCTGTGTTATATTAAAGGGGAACCAAAAGTCTAGTAACAAAGCAAAACATGGCAAGTATTGTATCAAAGAGAAAAGTAGTTACTCAAGATAGTTTTTGTTTCTTCAGATGTCCTAAGGAAGTATATCCTCATGTTTCTACTATTATAAATATTTGTCTTAAATATCTTACTTACGATCCGAATTATAATTATGATGATGAAGATGAAGATGAAAATGCCATGGATGCAGATGGTGGTGATGATGACGACCAAGGTATTTCAAATTAAGTAGAAGAAATTTGTTTGTTAAATTTTCATGAAAAAACCAGCGTTACAGATGGACTTGATTTCTTACTCCAAATTGCACTATTTATTATTTACTAGAGGCCTGATGCACGAAATTTATGCACAGTTAAGGTCCATAGGCCTGGCTGGCTATCAGGGCCAATCTGTCAGGCAACTGGTAGGGTAATCAGGGAGCCCCCACCTTGGCTGGCCTGGAACCGCCAGCCCGCTGCCAATCTCCTCCCTCTGATCAGAAGGCCCCTGCTGGTATCCACCTTGACTGTCCTGGGACCTGCGGGCTGGGGGCAGTTACTACATTGAGCATCTGCCCCCTGGTGGTCAGTGCTTGTCACAGCTACCTGTCATTTCACTCAGTGTTCAGTCATTTCAGTGTTCAGTTGATTTGCATATTAGGCTTTTATTATATAAGATAATAATGAAAATGGAAATGACCTCAATATATAACAATAGCAAATTAAGTAAATTATGGGGAAACCATGTATTGAACTTGTTATTTACTAAAGCAGTTAATAAGTTGAATAAAAAAGTAGGTAACAAATTAATGTATCCCAGTTTTATTTCATTACAAAACTTCATCCCAGTAAATTTAAAGATTTAATTAGCTTTAATTAAGGGACTTATGAATCTAGCAACTAGAAGGGCTCTCTGAGAGTTGTACAAAATAGAAGGGTCTTATAGAAAGATAGATGGGGCAAGAAAGGATTATTTGGGGGCCTGAACTTCTTTTCTTAGGGGGAAGGGTTTTCATTTATGCAGATTCCCTCTTTCTGTGGAAGATGAAGAGGGCCTATGTGACAAATCACCATACTGGTGCTTAACCAGACTATTTCATAGTAGTTGTTTAAGATTGATGTTTCAGGTTGAAACTATAATTAGATTAGGGGTTAAATTTAGATTTGGTATCATGGATTTTTAATACCAGTAATGACATTTTGGGCTTGTGGGTTTTTGTTTTCATTTTTTTAACTATTTTTTAAAAATATACAGAAAAAAATGTAACATTTTTCTAATGGCTAGCAATTAGATTTTTGTCCTTTATTGTTTTTTAAATTTTCTACATAGTGTTTTGATAATGAGGAAAATGAATGTTATTTTTATAGCTATACATGTATATATATATATTCAGAGTACTGTGGTTGGTTTTATACATAGCTACTTTCATGAAAAATCCTGAATATTGTTTGAGAGTCTATTTAACTTTAGATTATTCATGAATAATCTAAACATTGCTGAGGCTCTTAAAATGTATGTGATGCTATTATTTAAAATTTATGTCATGTTATTTACTATGGAAAGGAATAAGTAGCATTTAAGAACATGGGGGTGGTTCATGTTTTCTTATTTGCTTGTATTAAGAGAATCATAAGAGACTAGTGACCCAGTGCACAAAATTCAAGCACATTAAAAGGGGATTAATATGGAGGAAATAATTTAATATTGCTATTTGCCCTTTCTCTGTAATAGAAGTGTCAGAGATGAGAAAGAAAATTAGTAAAATGTCAGAGTCTGGGGATTACCATGGGACCCAGAGTCAAGACCCAGCCCACCCACATGCACCTCAAAATCACGTGAGACCCAACCTCCCTCTCCCACTCTTCCCCCCGCTCCACACACACATTGGGCTACATCCAGACCCGGCCAGTCCCACTCTTGTCAAGCCCTGCTGGGCAGGGGACGTAGCGTCTAGGTCTCCAGGCCTGGTGCCAGAACAGGGGTGTGGCCTGAAGTCCCTCAGCCCAGACCGGGATGGGGGTCATGCCTTGAGGTCCTCCATCAAGCCTTGCGGGGCAAGGGTAGCAGCCTCAGATCCCCCATCAAGCCCTGCTAGGTGGGGGGCACAGCCTGAAGTCCCCTGTCAAAGCCAGCCAGGCAGGGGGGGCACAGCCTCAGGTCTCGTGGCCTGGTGATGGGTTGGGGGGGGCATGCTCTGAGACCCCTGTGAAGCCCCACTGAGCAGAGGGTGCAGTCTGAGGTCCCCTGTCAAGCCCCATGGGGGTAGGTGAGGGGAGGGCATAGCCTCAGGTCTATGCTGATTGCTCATTAAGGCTCCTTATGGGAACTTGGCCTCGGATGTGGGTATAGCCATCTTTATGATGGAGTGTTGGTCAATTAATATATTCCCTCTTCATTAGATAGGATGTTTAAATGGATAAGTTACTAGGTATATATAGGTTGGTGGAATTCCTGTTATTTTTTATAATACTTTTTCAATTGATTCTTTCAGGGAATTTACATAATGACTTTCCTCTAAAATCTTAATTTCATTAATCTTTTAAAAACGAAACAAAAACAACTTAAAAAAATCTCTAAATCCTAATTATGCTCTAGCCTCTACTGCCCCGTTTTCCTTTACAGAACTCCTTAAAAGAAGGCTCGCTAGTTCTTTTTTCCCCTTCTCTTGAATTCAGTTTTCCATTGATGGACAAGATTGCCAGTGACCTCAAATGTTTGCTTCTGCCTATTACTCAGTCTCAACAGCATTTTTTTTTTACTTTTATTTATTTTTTAATTTTATGTTATTGTTTAAAGTATTACAAATAGTAGTACATATATCTCCTTCTTTCCCCCATTGACCTTCCCCCAGCCTCCGCTTCCCCCTGGCACATGTCCTTATCCTCCCACTCCCCCAGTTTGTTGTGTCCATTGGTTGTGCTTATATGTATGCATACATGTCTTCCAGTTGATCTTTTTCCTCCACTCCCCAACACTCCCCTGCCTTCCTGCTATAATTTGACAGTTTGTTCAATGCTTCACTGCCTCTGTATCATTTTATTCATCAGGTTATAATGTTCTTATTTTCCATTAATGAGTGAAATCATGTAGTATTTTTCTTTCATTGCCTGGCTTATTTCACTTAGTCGGCAAACTGTGGCTTGCAAGCACATGCAGCTCTTTGGCCCTTTGAGTGTGGCTCTTCCACAAAATACTACGGCCTGGGCAAGTCTATTTTGAAGCAGTGGCATTAGAAGAAGTTTAAGTTTAAAAACTTTGGCTCTCAAAAGATATTTCAATCATTGTACTGTTTATATTTGGTTCTGTTGACTAATGAGTTTGCCGACCATGGACTTAGTGTAATGCTCTCCAGCTCCAACCATGCTGCTGCAAATGGTAAGAATTCCTTCTTTTTTTATACCAGCATAGTATTTCATTGTGTGGATGTACCATTAGTTTTCCAATCCACTCATCTGCTGATGGGCATTTAGGCTATTTCCAAATCTTAACTATGGTGAATTGTGCTGCTATGAACATAGGGGTGCATATATCCTTTCTGATTGGTGTTCTTGGGATACATTCCTAGAAGTGAGATTACTGGGTCAAATGGGAGTTCCATTTTTAGTTTTTTGAGGAAACTCCATACTGTTCTCCACAGTGGCTGCACCAGTCTGCATTCTCACCAGCAGTGCACAAGGGTTCCTTTTTCTCCACTTCCACCCCAGCACTTGTTGTTTGTTGATTTGTAGATGATAGCCATTCTGACAGGTGTGAGCTGGTATCCATTGTCATTTTAATTTGCATCTCTTGAATAATTAGTGACTTTGAGTATGTTTTCATGAGTCTCTTGGCCTTCCTTCTGTCTTCTTTCAAAAAGTTTTGCTGAGACTGGTTTGCTCAGTGGATAGAGCGTTGGGTTGCGGACTGAAAGGTCCCAGGTTCGGTTCCGGTCAGGGGCATGTACCTTGCTTGTGGGCACATCTCCACTGTGGGGCGTGCAGGAGGCAGCTGATGGATGTCAATAAAAATATATATATTAAAAAAACATGCTTAAAAAAAAGTGTCTATTTAGGTCCGTTGCCCATTTTTTTATTGGATCATTTATCTTCCCTTTGTTATGTTGTATGAGTTCCCTGTAAATGTTGGAGATTAAACTTTTATCGGTGATAACATTTGCAAATATGTTCTCCCATACAGTGAGGAAAGGAGAGGGATAGAGAGTTAGAAACATCAATTCAGTAGCCTCTTGCACACTCCTCACTGGGGTTGTGCCCACAACCAACGTACATGTCCTTGACCAGAATCGAACCTGGGGGACCCTTCAGTCTGCAGGCCTATGCTCTATCCACTGAACCAAAAACGGTTAGGGCTACAGTAGGCTTTCTTATTGTTTTGTTGGTGGTTTCTTTTGCTGTGAAAAAGCTTTTTATTTTAATGTAGTCCCATTTGTTTATTTTCTCTTTAGTTTCCATTGCCCTAGGAGTGGTATCCGAGAAGAAATTGCTTCAGCATATGTCTGAGATTTCACTGTCTGTGGATTCCTCTAGTATTTTTATGGTTTTCTGTCTTATGTTTAAGTCTTTTATCCATTTTGAGTTTATTTTTGTGTATGGTGTAAGTTGGTGGTCTAGTTTAATTTTTTTTTTTTTTGCATGTATCTGTCCGATTTTCCCAACACCATTTTATTGAAGAGACTATTTGGATTCCATTGTATGTTCAGTCCTCCTTTGTCAAATATTAATTGAACATAGTGGTTTGAGTCGATATCTGGGACTCTGTTCTATTCCATTGATCTATATGTGTTGTGCCAGTACCAGGCTGTTTTGAGAACAGTGACTTTGTAATAGAGCTTGAAATCTGGTATTGAGATCCCACTTAATTTATTATTCTTTTTCAGGATTGTTGTAGCTATTCAGGGTCTTCTTTTATTCCAGATGAATTTTTGGAGAGTTCTTTCTAGGTGTGTGAAATACTCTGTTGGTATTTTAATGGGGAGTGCCTTGAATCTATAGATTTCTTTGGGTAGTGTGGACATTTTAATGATTTGATTCTACCAACCCATGAACCTGGTACGTTCTTCTTCTGTTTTTATGTCTTCCTCTGTCTCTTTTTTCAGTATTCTGTAGTTTTCCGCATACAGGTCTTTTACCTCCTTAAGTTTATTCCTAGATATCTTAATTTTTTTGTGTGATGGTAAATGGGATTGCTTTTTAGTCTCTTTCTGTAAGTTCATTATTGGTGTATAGAAATGCCATAGATTTCTTGTTGTTAATTTTGTATCCTGCTACATTGCAAAATTCATTTATTAACTCTAATAATTTTTTGGTGGAGTCTTTAGGGTTTTTTATGTACAATATCATGTCATCTCCAATAGAACAGTTATACTTCTTTTCCAATTTGGATGCCTTTTATTTCTTCTGTCTAATCACAATGCCTAATATTTCCAATACTATGTCGAACAGAGTGGGCTTCCCTGTCATGTTCCTATTCTTAGGGGAAATGGTTTTAGTTTTTGCCCATTGAGTATGATGTTAGCTGTGCGTTTGTCATATATGTCTTTTATTATGTTGAGGTATGATCCTTCTATTCCCACCTTGCTAGAGGGTTTCTTTTTTTAATTTATTTTTTTTCCTTTTTTAATTTTAATAAATCTTCAGATTATTACAGTTGTTTGTTTTCTCCCCCCCCCCCCCCCATATCTCTCCTCTACCTGGCTTCCTCACCCTCTGCCCTTACATCCCCCCATTGTCCTCATTCATAGATGTATGATTTTTGTCCAATCTCTCCCTGCACACCCCCCCTCACCTTTTTCCTTCTGAGAATTATCAGTCCACTTCCTTTCTATGCCCCTATTTCTATTATATTCACCAATTTATTCTATTCATCAGATTTTCAATTCACTTGATTTTTAGATTCACTTGTTGATAGATATGTATTTGTTGTTCATAATTTTTACCTTTACCGTTTTCTTCTTCCTGTTGTTAAAGAATACCTTTCAGCATTTCATATAATACTGGTTTGGTGTTGATGAACTCCTTTTGTTTTTTCTTATCTGTGAAGCTCTTTATCTGACCTTTAATTCTGAATGATAGCTTTCCAGATTAGAATAATCTTGGTTGTAGGTTCTTGCTATTCATCACTTTGAGTATTTCTTGCCAGTTCATCTGGCCTGCATAGTTCCTGTTGCGAAATCAGCTGATAATCGTATGGATGCTCCCCTGTAGATAATTAACTGTTTTAATATTCTCTCTTTGTCTTTTGCTCTTGGTATTGTTGTGGTCCTCTTTGGATTCCTTTTGTTTGCGGTTCTGTGTGCTTCCTGGACTTTTAAGTCTATTTCTTTCACCAGATGGGGAAGTTTTCAGTCATTATTTCTTCAAATAGGTTTTCAGTATCTTGCTCTCTCTCTCCTTCTGGCACCCCCATAAATCTGATGTTGGTATGCTTGAAGTTGTCCCAGAGGCTCCTTACACTATCTTCACATTTTTGGATTCTTTTTTCTTGTTGCTTTTCCAGTAGAGTGTTCTCTGCTTCTTTGTATTTCAAATCTTTGACTTGATTCTTGCATTCCTCTAGTTTGCTGTTAGGTCTCTGTATAATATTTTTTATTTCAGTCAGTGTATGTATAATTTCTAGTTGGTCCTTTTTCATCTCTAATTGGTCTTTTTTCATCTCCTCTTGGGTTTTGCTAAATTTATCCTTCTTTTCTAGGAAATTCTTGAAAAACCTTATAACCGTGGTTTTGAACTCTATGTGTAGTCGTTTGTTTTCCTCCATTTCTTTTGTTTGTGATCTGTTCTTTTGTCTCTGCATATTTCGCCACTTCCCTCAGTTGATTAAGTAGCTTTGTGTGGTAGGTGTCCTATGTGGCCCAATAGTTCTGCCTCCCCAGTTACCTGAAGTGGACACTCTTAGTACACCCCTTTGTGGACTATGTGTACAGCCTTGTTGCAGTTAATTCTTGATTGTTGTTGGTATCACTAGGGGAAATTGACCTCCAAGTCAATTGGTTGTGAGGATCAGCTGTGTCTATGCATGCATGCTTGCCTTTAGACCTCTGCCTTTTGCAGTCACTCACGCGTGAGCTTCTGGACCTCTGCCTCTCCAGTCCCCTGAGTTTCCGTGTATTCTAGGGACCCATATGAGCCTGGGTCTCCAGGGTCTTGCCCGAAACTGGTGTTCAGTGCAAGTGGACCTGGATTTCAGTGCTATTGTGAGGTTCTGTTTTCCTCCCACTAAAGAACACCAGCAGCACAATCAGCAGTCAGCGCTCATTTTTACACGTACTTTTGTACTTTTGCGTGCCCCCAGAGCTCTGTCTTTAGTGGCTCCCCTAAGTTTCCGTGCGCTCCTTCCGTTTCACAGCAGTCCAGACTCCCCGATATGAGTCTTGCTTGGAGGGAGCGTTCAGTGCAGTTCGGATTTTCCGTCTCCCTCCTGCTAGAGGAAGCCAGCCAGACCCTCTTCAGCCCGTCCTCTTCACACACAAGTGTGTTTCCATACCCCAGCTTTTTACAGCTCCTCTGAGTCTTCGTGAGTCCCTCTCTTTGCTTCTAGTTGTAGAATTTTCACTCAGCCAGCTTTCCTGTGGTTCTGAATGGTGCCCGTTCAGTTTTTTAGTTGTAGTTTTGAAATTGTGCAAGGCAGCTTCTTAGATGTTTACCTGTGCCGCCATCTTGGTTTCTCTAGAGTTCTTGATTCTTGAGGAGAGTTTTTATCAAGAAAGGGTGTTGGATTTTGTCAAATGCTTTTTCTGCATCAATTGATAAGACTATGTGGTTTTTATCTCTCACTTTGTTTATGTGATGTATCACGTTTATTGATTTGCAATATTGTACCATCTTTGCATCCCTGGGATAAATCCTGCTTGGTCATGGTATATAATCTTTCTGATGTACTGCTAGATCTGATTTGCTAGAATTTTGTTGAGGATTTTGGCATCTTATGTTCATGAAGGATATTGGCCTGTAATTCTCTTTCATTGTGTTGTCTATCTGGTTTTGGTATTGGGGTAATGCTAGCTTCATAGAAGGAGCTTGGAAGTGTTCCTTCCTCTTGAATTTTTTGGAGTAGTCTGAGGAGGATAGGTTTTAGTTGTTTGAATGTTTGGTAAAACTCCCCTGTGAAGCCATCTGGCCCTGGGCCTTTGTTTACTGGAAGCTTTTTGATGATTGTTTCAATTTCTTCCATAGTTATTGGCCAATTGAGAATTTTGGATACTTCCTCATTGAGTATTATAAGATTGTATTTTTCTAGGAATATGTCCATTTCCTTCAGGTGGTCCAGTTTGTCGGAATAGAGTTGTTCATAGTATTTTTAAATAATCCTTGTATTTTGGTGGGTCTGTTATTATTTCTCCTCTTTGCATTTCTGATTTTGTTTATTTGGGCCCTCTGTCTTTGCTTCTTGATGAGCCTGGCTAGAAGTTCACCAATCTTGTTCATTAGCTCTTGATTTTGTTGAACTTTTGTATTGTTTTAGTCTTTATGTCATTTATCTCCACTCTGATTTTTATTATTTCTTTTCTTCTGCTTACACTGGGCTTTTCTTGTTGCTCTCTTTCTAATTTTCTGAGTTATAGAGTTAAGTAATTTATTATCATTGTTTCTTTCTTTGGTAATTTATTTCCTCTCTCTCTCTCTCTCTCTCTCTCTCTCTCTCTCTCTTTCTTTCTTTCTTTTTTATTTTTGCAGTAAGCTTGTAGAACTATGAACTTCCATCTCAAGGCTGCTTTCGCTGTGTCCCATTGATTTTGGATTGTTGTGTACTCGTTGTTTGTTGCCATGATGTTTTTTTATTTTTTCTTTGATCTCTCTGCTAACTCAGTCATTGTTTAATGGCATGCTATTTATCCTCCAGGTGTTTGATATTTTGGATTGTTTTTATTTTAGTTGATTTCCAGTTTTATACCACTGTGATCTGAGAAGATGTTTGATATGATTTCTATTTTCTTGAATTTGAAGACTTTTCCTATGACCCAACATATGGTCCATCTTTGAAAATGACCCACGTGCACTTGAGAAGAATGTATATTCTGTGGCTTTGGGGTGAAATGTTCTGAAGATATCAATTAATTCCATCTGGTCTAGTGAGTCATTTAGGATTGATGTTTCTTTGCTTTTTTGTTGTTGTTTAGAGCAGTGGTTCTCAACCCCTCTAATGATACAACCCTTTAATACAGTTCCTCATGTTGTGGTGACCCTAACCATAAAATTATTTTTGTTGCTACTTCATAACTGTAATTTTGCTACTGTTATGAATCATAATGTAGATATCTGTGACCCACAGCTTGAGAACCACTTGCAGGGTCTCCTTAGACCATTGTAAAACACAGATATGTCTTTTGATTGGGGCATTTAATCCATTTACATTTAAAGTTATTATTGGTAGGTACTTGTTTGTCACCATTTTTATTCATAATCCCTGTGTTCTTTCCTCGCTTCCTATTTCTTCTTTTTTTTAGAGCAGACCCTTTAGTTTTTCTTGTATTGCTTGTTTGGTGGTAATAAACTCCCTTAGTCCTTTTTAGTTGGTGAAGTTCCTGATTTCACCCTCAATTTTGATTGATAGCCTTTCTAGGTATAGTATTCTTGGATTCAGACCCTTCCTTTGCATGACTTTGTACATTTCATTCCATTCCCTTCTGGCCTGATGTGTTTCTGTTGAGAAATCAGTCACTAGTCTGATGAGGGATCTGTTGTAGGTAACTTTTTGTCTCTCTCTGGCCACTTTTAAGATTCTTTGTCATTGATGTTTGCCAATTTAATTATAATGTGCCTTGGTCTTTTGGGAATCTTTTTGTTTGGGACTCTGTGAGCTTCTTGGATTTCTGTTTTGTCTTCCCTATATCAGGGTATTTTTCTGTCATTATTTCTTCAAACAGGTTTTCTATTTCTCCCTCAGTTTCCTGTCCTTCTGGCATCCATATTATGTGGATGTTGTTTCGTTTTGTGCTATCCCAAAGTTCCCTTAGTCTCTCCTCCTGTTTTTAAATAATTTTTTCTAAATGCTTCTCTGGTTGGGTATTTTTTCCTACCTTGTAGTGTACTGTTGATGCTTTCTATTGAGTTCTTTATAACATTGATATTTTTAATTTCTTCTTGGTTCTTCATTTTCTCTTTGTTCTTACACATATTGTTGAATTTGTCTTCCATTCTTTTCAGCCACTTTATGACCATTTCTCTGAATTCTTTCTCTGGCAGGTTGCTTGCCTCCATTTTGTTTACTTCCTTTTCTGGTGATGCCTCCTTTTCTTTCATATGTGGGCTATTTCTTTGTCTCCCCATGATCTCTCTTCTTTGGGTGTCTGGTTATGTAATTCTCTCTCCTTTCCCTAGGTGTAATCTGAACTTTCCTTGAGAAGGTGCAGAGCTCCTCCGAGTCATTGTATTCGCTCTGCTTGAGATCCAGTTTTCCTGGCTGTTCTTCTTTATAGAGTCACGGAATGTATAGGCTTCTGATAACAAGCCACTCTCCCCTTCAAGATGCCGCAGTCTCCACGCTAGAGCCTATCGCTCTGGGAGAGATTTCAGTAGCAGTGTAGGCTGCACAGTCAGAGGAGCTCTGTCCAGCAGTCCCTAACAGTCCCTTGAAGTATAGCTGACCCTCACCCACAATTATACACTCTCCATACGTCCACACACTCTCCTTTTGTTCTCTCACTCACCACTATCTTGCAGTCTGCCTTTCTGTTGGTAGCCACCTTCCTCTTCTCTCAGCCGCATTTCTTTATTTAACATTCAGAATACCACCCACACTCTCCTGATCTTAGTCCTATCAATCTCCATATTGGTCCTGACCACTGAACATTGGAGTATTCTGGGGCTCAGTCCTTGAACTTCTCTCTTATACTCTTCCTAGAGTCGTAATTCACGAAATTCATGCATGGGGAATGGAGAAGTGTGTGTTCCTCAGCCCATCCTGCACCCTGTCCAATCTGAAATCCCTCTGACAATCCAGGACTGTTGGCTCCCAACTGCTCGCCTGCCTGATGGCCCCTAATTTCGTATGCCTGCCAGCCTGATCACTCCTAACTGCTCTCTCCTGCTGGCCTGGTTCCCCCTAACTGTTTTCCCCTGCTCGCCTGGTTGCCCCTAACTACCCTCCTTTGCAGGCTTGGTTGCCCCCAACTGCCCTCCCTTGTTGGTCCAGTCACCTCCAAATGCCCTCCTTTGCCAGCCTGGTTGCCCCAAACTGCTCTCCCTTGCAGGCCTGGTCTCTTACCCCCTTCTCCTCTCCCCCCTCCCCCTCAAACTGCCCTTCCTTATAGGCCTGGATGTCCCTAACTATCTTCACCTATAGGTCTGGTCACCTCCCACTGCCCTCCCCTGCTGACCTGGTCACCCCTAACTTCCCTGCCTTGCTAGCCTGGTAATCCCTAACTGGTCGCCCCCAACTTCCTTTCTGACATGCCTGGCTGCTCCTAATTGCCCTCCCTTGCAGGCCTGGTCCTCCCCAATAGCCCACTCCTGCAGGCCTAGCCCCCCAACTGCCCTCCCTTGCATGCCTAGCCAACCCCCCAACTGCCCTCCTCTGTATGCCTGGTCCCTCCCCTGCATGCCTGATCATTCCCAACTGCCCTCCCCTGCCAGCCCGGTAACCTTAACTGCCCTCCCTTGCCGGCCTGGTCCCCACTAACTGCTCCCCCCTGCTGGCCTGCTTGCCCCTTACTGCCCTCCCTTGAAGGTCTGGTTCCTCTCAACTGCCTTCCCCTGCAGTCCTGGTCCCCCCCTACTGATCTCCTCTGCAGGCCTAGTCCCCCCCAACAACCCTCCTCTGCAGGCCTGGGTCCCCCCTAACTGCCCTCCCTTGCAGGCCTGGTCCTCCCAGCTGCCCTCTGCTGCTGACCTCATCGCCCACAACTGCCCTTTGCTGCTGGCTATCTTGTGTCCACATGGGGGTGGCCATTTGTATGTTGGAGTAATAGTCAATTTGCATATTACCTCTTTATTAAATAGGGTGTTTTTGTTTATCTTGCCTATTCTTCTAGGTTCATGTATATAGCTATTTTGTTTGCTGCTTAGATGTCTATAAAATAGCTTCTCCCCAACCCTTCTTCCATCCCTATTGGAAGGCCTATTCCAGGTTCATGTATATAGCTATTTTGTTTGCTGCTTAGATGTCTATAAAATAGCTTCTCCCCAACCCTTCTTCCATCCCCTGCCTAACCTGTTCCTTTAGCTTTTTCCATCTCAGAATGGCACCTCCATTCTTTTTCAGTTTATCAGACCAAAAACTTCAGGGTTATACTTGATTACTGTTTCTCATTTTTCTCTCCCATCTACCCCCCATCTTAGGGCTTTTCCTTTATTTTATAATCTTATTCTCTCTTTTCAGCACTTTTCTTAAATACACTTAATCACTTTCTGACATTTTGTAATTCCACCTAGCAGGTTGTCAGCTTCTTGAAGGCAAGAGATTTTCATTTTAGTTCCATATTGATTACTTTATCCTAGTGCCCAGGATGGTACTTGACACACAGTAGGCACTCAATAAACATGTTGTATCAATGAAGGGAAATCTTAGCTTCTGATAGGAATATCATTTGAAAGAAGCTGTATGTACCAGGTTTGGATTGTTGGCTTTTAGTGCACTTACATTGAAAAATAAACCAACTTCAGTTACTTTATCGGTTTACATATTATAATTTCAGTGATTAAAATGCTTGAATTTTTATAACCTTCTAAAAAATGTAAAATACATTCCCATAGTTGAGTTGCCATAAGAAAAACTTCACTTATTTATTTGTTTTTTTAAATAGTCTATTTTAATAGCACCTTGTAATTTTTACTCAAGTAGATATTGGTGAATAAATCAAATGCCCTGGGTTTAACAGTATTTGGTTGGGTTTTCCTAAAATGTGCTAAAATGAAATCTAAGTAACTTTTAGAGATTGGACAATTTTATTATATATCCTAGGATTTTCTAAGGCTACATTTACCTTTCACTGGCTAATTGGAAAATAAGTCAATGAAGAAATGATATTTTTTTCCCATGGTGAGGAATCATTTCAGGCCGTTAGTCTTATCTAAGAATAGCAAAATTCTTGTTAGATAATTTTAGGCTGTCCTTAAAACTGTTAATATTTTTACCATCCTCCTAACTTCATGTTATCAAGCTAATTCATCAACCTCATGATGTTAGAAGGAAATAATTTTCAGAGATGTCACACACAAAAAAGTTATCAGGTATACATAAGTGAGGTGGAATTATTAATGCTTGTGGTTAGAATATTGTTTTAAGGCTTAATAGGCATTTGGAAAAGATGATGCTCTGTTTTTATATTGACAGAATTTTCTTGTTATACTTTAAACTACATTAAGACAGTATCTTGAAAGGTTGAGAATATGCATATTTGTTCCTAATAACCCCCATTAACAAATTTAGTGAAAAGTCTTGTAGTTGCAAAGAAAGCTGATGTCAGAATTCTCTTTCCTCAGAAAATTAGTTCTAGAGGATGTTTTGGGATTGATAGCCATTTTTCTTATCTCATCATCTATAGCCACAAATCAAGAATCTGTATATATTAAAACCTAATTTGCTAAGTGTCCCATAGTTCAACTAGTCGCTGTGATGTGCACTGACCACCAAGGGGTAGACACTCTGACTAGTAGGTTAGCTTGCTGCTGGGGTCCAGCTGATCGGGATTGGGAGAGATGGGCCAGACACGACCTGGAGCCTTCCTGCGACCCCTCCCCTGCCGTGCCAACCAACCTCCTATGGTGGTTGTTGTTATATCATGTTATTGTTTATTTAGTAATCAATTTATATATTATTTTCATACACATTTTACGAATATTTTTTTCATCTTTGACACTTTATAGAGAAAGGGCAAATAGCAATACATTAAAAAAATTTTCCCTCTAATTAATTTCCTCTCAATGTGCACAAATCGGTTCACTGGGCCACTAATTATCTTATAAACTCTGATTGTTTGATTTTGACCTTTAATTTAAATTGTTTAAAAGACTGGGACATAGATGATTTTACAAATATTTTTGTTCTAAATAAGTTTATTGTGTTATGATTTTAAAGGGCTAATAAGCAGCTCATCACTCGCTATAAGTGATGAAATGTTTAACAAATTAAAAACACAATTGTGCCCTTAGCTGGTTTTACTCAGTGGATAGAGCATCTGCCTGCAGACTAAAGGGTCCTGGGTTTGATTTTGGTCAAGAGTATGTACCTTGGTTGCAGGCTTCTCCCTGGCCCAGGCCCTGGTCAGGGCTCATGTAGAAGGCAACAAGTTAAGTGTTTCTCTCACAGTGATACTTTTCTCTGTCTTTCCCCCTCTCTTCCACTCTCCCTAAAAAAATCAATGGAAAAATATCTTCAGGTGAGGATTTCAAAAAAACAAAAAAACACACAATTGTGATCATTTTTATTTAGATGTTAACTAATCAAAGTTAACTGTATCTGTTTAAGTTCTAGTTCTTCGTAAATTTATCTACTCTATATATAAAAGTTAGAAAACTATCTTAATTATGAACTTACTTCCTGTGTTAAACAATAAATTTTTCCTATGATTAATGGCTTAATGTTAAAACTTCTCTTTAGGGAGTGATGATGAATACAGTGATGATGATGACATGAGCTGGAAAGTGAGACGTGCAGCTGCTAAGTGCTTGGATGCTGTAGTTAGCACAAGGCATGAAATGCTTGCAGAATTCTACAAGACTGTCTCTCCTGCACTGATATCCAGATTTAAAGAGCGTGAAGAAAATGTAAAGGCAGATGTTTTTCATGCATACCTTTCTCTTTTGAAACAAACTCGTCCTGTGCAAAGTTGGTTGTGTGACCCTGATGCTATGGAACAGGGAGAAACACCTTTAACAATGCTTCAGAGTCAGGTCAGTTTAAAAGTATGATTTTGAAAGTCATGCTAGTAAATGTGATCTTTAAAATTGTATTTTTAATTTGGAAATGTGAACTCCAGAACATCTTTAGTGAAACAAAGTTCTGGGATGTTTTATAGTAGTTTATATATGTTCATATTATGTTATTTATAATTAGTTTATTCTGATTGAAATATTCTTTTATTTTCCTGGATAAACAATTTAAAATAATTTTGTGATTCAGTAAAGTAATTTTTATCTTTGATATTAATGGAGAAATTTTAGACAGTGGAGTTGGACTACTTATGATACCAGTTTTCTGTTCAGGTCTGAGTTTGTTGTCTAGAGAAATCAAAGTATGAGTTCATGGACAATGAGATGAGCAAACGTAGCTGCTATAGAGCTTAAGACCATCGGAAAACACAGATAATTTTGCTACTGTTATGAATCATAATATAAATATCTGTTTTTCGATGGTCTTAGGTGACCCTGCTAGCGATTCTCAACCTGAGTGTCATGACCCACAGGTTGAGAACCGCTGCTTGTAGAGCCTAAGACCATTGGAAAAACACAGATATTTACATTATGATTCATAACAGTAGCAAAATTACAGTTATGAAGTAGCAACGAAAATAATGTTATGGTTGGGGGTCACCACAAGATGAAGAACTGTATTAACGGCCTTAGAAAGGTTGAGAACCACTGGTGTAGGAGTTATGTGTCCTGCTGACTTCCCATTGGTTGAGCTGGAAAATTCAGCCCTAGCAACATCCATACACATTTTAAATTTCAGGGTTCCCGTTTACTTTCCCTGTCGTGTTTGTCCACCTCATAATCAGGGCCCTTCATTCTTGATCTATGGTAGACATTTAATGTAGTGCCTTATACATAGTACTTGTAAATGGCAGCTCTTATGGTTAATAAAATACACATTTTCACTTTAGGTCATCTTTCCTAAGATCCTAAACACTACAACTATATAGCTCCCATTTGGTATGTGTAGGCATTTTCCTATCATACGTGTAATCCTTGTTGCAGCCCAATGGGATGCATATTTGTCCATTTTTATAGATTATAAAATATGTGAGCCAGATTAAACAAGTAAACCAGAGAATGGGATGTATATACCACATCTATCTTGTTTTTAAGGAGTACAAATTTAAAAGATTTGTGGTAAATTTTAAGGTGAACATTGAAGATTAATTATAGAAATATGATAAAGTATATGGATGACATAAGCAGTTGAATCACAGGAAATTCTGATTATGCTGTGATGAATTAGGTGTTTTCTTTTGTCTGTAGTTCTCAGATCATTGTTTGATATGATATATGGCTGTATCCTGGCATTCATAAAATTTATTAGTAAATATCCTATTTAGGTTTTACTAACTAACAGAACATTAGGATAGAAAATTTAGAAGCTTGCATTTTTGAATTTTGCCCCTGTTACTTGTTTAATATGAGGTTGATTTCATTGTAATGGCAAACTAAAAGCAAAAAAGAGGACTCGTTTAATGGTTCCTTTTATGTAATTTGTCTTTTTTTCTTTTCATACTTTTCTGTGTTGTTCATGTTAAAAAAATTTATAAATTTTGCTCTGAATATTTTGGTTGAAAATTTTGTTATTTGGTTAGATTTATATTTAGTCTTGTGCATTTCTCTATCAGTATCAAGCAAATACAGTTACAAGAGAACAGAATTGATGCAGCAAAGTTTATATTTAATAGTCTTGTTAGTATTTAGAGTAATTAGGAATTGAACGAAAAAAGGTAAGTTCTTCCCATTCTCTTCATCCCCTCTAATTTGTGTTAAGTGTACTGAAGAAATACCAGTAGCTGAAACAGCTAATGAATGTGTTATAATTACAGGTTCCCAACATTGTTAAAGCTTTGCACAAACAGATGAAAGAAAAAAGTGTGAAGACTCGACAGTGCTGTTTTAACATGTTAACTGAACTGGTAAATGTGTTACCTGGGGCCCTAACACAGCACATTCCTGTTCTTGTACCAGGTATGAAAGAAAGAGTAAATCACTTTTGTAATTTAATATAGACTTTATATTAAGACCTAGATAAGCTTAAATGATTCCTTCAGAAGGATAATTTGTGACAACTTGATTTATACTTAAACCTAAGCTTTGTTATCGAACCATCTAGAACACCTAAAGTTAGAAATTTACAAATAAAAAGTTAAATCTTATCCTTAAACTTTTTGGCTCTGACATAATAGATTGTCGAATTTTTACTATGTTAGTGATAATGTGATGAAGTAGAAACTAGTGATATTTTAGGAATTAGTTTTTAAATTTTTTTTCTTGAAACTGTACATAAAAATTATTGGCTTTTTTTTTATTGTCTTTTTAGGAATCATTTTCTCATTGAATGACAAATCAAGCTCATCAAATTTGAAGATTGATGCTTTGTCGTGTCTATACGTAATCCTCTGTAACCACTCTCCTCAAGTCTTCCATCCTCATGTTCAGGCTTTGGTCCCTCCAGTGGTGGCTTGTGTTGGAGACCCATTTTACAAGATTACATCTGAAGCACTTCTTGTTACTCAACAGCTTGTCAAAGTAATTCGCCCATTAGATCAACCTTCCTCATTTGACGCAACTCCTTACATCAAAGATCTATTTACCTGTACCATTAAGAGGTTAAAAGCAGCTGATATTGATCAGGAAGTCAAGGAAAGGGCTATTTCCTGTATGGGACAAATTATTTGCAACCTTGGAGACAATTTGGGTTCTGACTTGCCTAATACACTTCAGATTTTCTTGGAGAGACTAAAGAATGAAATTACCCGGCTAACTACAGTGAAGGCATTGACACTGATTGCTGGGTCACCTTTGAAGATAGATTTGAGGCCTGTCCTGGGAGAAGGGGTTCCTATCCTTGCTTCATTTCTCAGGAAAAACCAGAGAGCTTTGAAACTGGGGACTCTTTCTGCCCTAGATATTCTAATTAAAAACTACAGTGACAGCTTGACAGCTGCCATGATTGATGCAGTTCTAGATGAGCTCCCACCTCTTATCAGTGAAAGTGATATGCATGTTTCACAGATGGCTATCAGTTTTCTTACCACACTGGCAAAAGTGTATCCATCCTCCCTTTCAAAGATAAGTGGATCTATTCTCAATGAACTTATTGGACTTGTGAGATCACCCTTATTGCAGGGGGGCGCTCTTAGCGCCATGCTGGACTTTTTCCAAGCTCTGGTTGTCACTGGAACAAATAATCTAGGGTATATGGATTTGTTGCGCATGCTGACGGGTCCAGTTTATTCTCAGAGCACAGCTCTTACTCACAAGCAGTCCTATTATTCTATTGCCAAATGTGTAGCTGCCCTTACTCGAGCATGTCCTAAAGAAGGACCAGCTGTAGTAGGTCAGTTTATTCAAGATGTTAAGAACTCAAGGTCTACAGATTCTATTCGTCTTTTAGCTCTACTTTCTCTTGGAGAAGTTGGGCATCATATTGACTTAAGTGGGCAACTGGAACTAAAATCTGTAATATTAGAAGCCTTCTCATCTCCTAGTGAGGAAGTCAAATCAGCTGCATCTTATGCATTAGGCAGCATTAGTGTGGGCAACCTTCCTGAATATCTACCATTTGTCTTACAAGAAATAACAAGCCAACCCAAAAGGCAGTATCTTCTGCTTCATTCCTTGAAGGAAATTATTAGCTCTGCATCAGTGGTGGGCCTTAAACCATATGTTGAAAACATCTGGGCCTTATTGCTAAAGCACTGTGAGTGTGCAGAAGAAGGAACCAGAAATGTTGTTGCTGAATGTCTAGGCAAACTCACTCTAATTGATCCAGAAACTCTACTTCCACGTCTTAAAGGGTACTTGATATCAGGTGAGTACCCAGATTTTCTTATTTTCCTTATTGATCTCAGAGAGAGAGAAAGAGAAGAAAGAGAAACATTGATTGGTTGCCTCCTACATGCCCCTGACTAGGAATGGAACCTGCAACCTGGGTATGTACCCTTGATTGGGAATGGAACCTTCACCTTCTGGTATACAGGACAATGCTACAATCAACTGAGACACACCAGCCAGGGCCCTAGGTTTTCTTTGTCTTAAAAAATTTTTATTATTAGCAGTTGGTTGCCTTAAAGGGTGCCTAATGTATAATTTAAAATATTTCTGTGTCTTGTTACATACAGAACCCATTGCCTTATGTTATAATATGGAGCCTTATTTGAATAACTTTTTGTTTAAAAGGATAAAGAGAGTATAATTAGATAATGGTTAAATAAGTCTGTTCTAATTTTCATTATATTCTAATGTTATTTTAAAATGTGGCAAAGACAGGTATCTCTTGAATTAATATATCCTGAGGAACTTGCTAGTAATAATTATAATATTAAAATTTGTGCACTTTAGTTCAATGAAAGATGCTAGAAGAATTTCCAAATTTAGTAGTGCAAATCCCTTTGAATGAAGTAGAGGTAATAATAGCCATTTATTCTTAGAAGTTGCTTCAAGAAATTTGAAGATATTATAAGACATTTATAGGTTTAATCAATTCCCTTTTGTGAGGGCTAGATCCTCCACTGCTACTCTCTCAGGCCTCCTTCTCAAAGATATTGTTTATTTAGAAATATAATAGAACTATTATATTATATTGGGGCCAGCACCAGTAGCGGGTGTGAGTGGGGCTGACGGCACCGAGCGATCAGGACTGGTGCTGGGTGCCAGAAGCTGGTGCAAGCAGTGACTCCGACTCTACACCAACAGCAGTTGCAAGCGGGGCCGTCACCAGCATCAGGTGTGAGGGGCAATCAGGGCCAGCAGCCTCCACTCATATCCTGTGATTGGGGCCGGTGCTAGGTGCTGGCAGCAGATGTGAGCACCAGACAGGATCTCAGCACTCGGGAGCAAAGAATTTTCAGTAACCACCAGAGGCTCGTCCTGATGACAGTGACTGGCACCCCTGGTGTCTCATCTGCTCCACCATCCTGCCATGGCCGATGCCTGCCATGGTCCGTGCGCACTCCCTGGTGGTCAGTGCACATCATAGAGACTGGTTGGTTGTTCTATTGTTTGGTCTATTTGCATATTAGGGTTTTATATAGATTATGTTTCATAAGTAAACTTTGCTCATATCTCTGTGAATGTTCTGATAGCAATACCCTCTCTGGCCAAAAGAGAATTTAAAAAAATTGAAAATACTAGTGTTAATTGAAGTGATTTGAAAATGATAAACATGTCCTTGGATTTTAGTAGACTTACATACCAATAGACTGAAATTTATTTTTAATTAGGTTCATCATATGCCCGAAGCTCAGTCGTTACAGCTGTGAAATTTACTATTTCTGATCATCCACAACCTATTGATCCACTATTAAAGAACTGCATAGGTAAGTGGAAACAAAGATAAATATACTGATTAACTATTTAGTAGTTTATTGTAAAAAAAAATCAATTCAATAACTAAAAATTTCACCAAGGAACCTAAAGTGCTTTTAAGGGGCTGGTAATTGTTTCATTAGAAAGAAGTTGCTAATGTATGATCTTATATACTTACATTCTGTCATCCCTTAGTTTGAATTATTACCAAATAATTTTGTAAATAACTGAAATTAGTAAATACACACTAAAATGTCTTTAGAGTCAACTATACATTTGATAATCATATTCTGGGATTGCCTACAATAACTAAGGGGGAATATTTCATCTTTCTAAATAGTTCTGAAATTTCCTCCCAGAAAAAAGAATCTTAACCTGAGCTGTTAGGGTCCCAATTTTCTGTTATTACGTGTAACCCTTCAGTACTCGAGGGGATTGTTGAGACTTCCATATGCAACAACCTAAGAATAAAAAAGATAATTACCAGAAAAACTAAGAGGAGATACTCCAGAGTGACTAGGGCTCTCTATTTCTGTGAAGGCAAGAATTAGTTTTGAGGACTTTTTACGTGGTGTCATAACTTCCCTGTGTTTTTTTCATCATCAGTTTTCTTAGAGTTGGTAGTAGTAGCTAAAACCCCTAAGAACTCACTTTTGCGCTTTCTTGAGGACACAGAACAGAAATATAAGTAGAGAGGATAAAAGGACATGGGAAAGAAGCTTCCAATTGTCAGGTTATCTACAGTGAACCCGAAAGGGGAAAAACATTTAAAAGAACTACAGAAAGGAATTCCCAATTCAGAGTAAAGAGGACCCAGGGATAAATGGGTGCTATTGCTGGAACCTAGAAATAATTCAAAGAAATTTTCTATCCAAAAATTCTTGCTTTGGTTTCCCCTTATCCCCTCCTTTGTTTTTTTGCTTTGGTATATTTATTTACCTTTGATACTGTATATGCTAGGACAAAGAAAAAGACCTGTGCCACATCTCTAGGGAACAGTTAGTGTTCAATATTGGTGTATTCAGTCAGGTGATTATTGTTCTAATTGAATTATGGCTGAGTTCAGTATTGTTTGTGATTATATGAACATCCTACAAACACCTAGGAAGCTTTTTAGAAACTGAAATTCCTAGACCATAGTTGAGAACCACTTATCCTAGTCTATGTCACCATTTGTCATAATAATAGCAATGTTTTATTTAGATGCTTTGCTGAAATCATTTTCATTCTAATTAGTATTCTAATTTAATGTCTTAGTAACTCTAAACCCGTGGTCGGCAAACTGGCTCGCAAACCACATGTGGCTCTTTGGCCCCTTGAGTGTGGCTCTTCCACAAAATACCACAGCCTGGACAAGTCTATTTTGAAGAAGTGGCATTAGAAGTTTAAGTTTAAAAAATTTGGCTCTCAAAAGAAATTTCAGTCGTTGTATTGCTGATATTTGGCTCTGTTGACTAATGAGTTTGCCAACCACTGCTCTAAACCAACAGGATGAAGAGGTTTAGTATGGTACATTTACATTCTTTTTTAACCCAAGCTATCTCCTTAAGTTTTTGTAATCAGAACTTTCCTGGATGATCAACTTTACCAATCTGTGGTATCAAGTATTTCTTTCCTCTCATTTTTTTAAATTGTTGTTGTGCTACATTTAAGTCTTCTGGCACTTCTCTTTTTCCTTGTGAATTCTAAAAGATTGCTGATGATAGGGTTATTACATACTGATAGCTCCATGTGAATACCAGGTGCATACTAGACACTATGTTCAATAATATACATGGTATTTTTTCTGCTCAGTAGCCCTAAAATGTTTATAATTCTCATTTTATAAACTGGGAGACCGAGACTCCTGCCTATAGTAAATTTCCAGAAGTCATACAATTGACAAATGAAGTTGTTTGGATCATCTATATAACTGCAAAGATTTTTGCACTATAATTTCTCCCCCACATTTGTTAGAAAACCAGATGCATATCTGTTTTAAAATGCCTTAGGTGCTTTAGCTTTTTGTCCTGTTAGGTTTCAGTTTCCTCCTTTTGTATTCTTACCTTTTACCAATTTATATATTTCTCATTAAAGATACATATAACAATAGGATTTTTGGAGGCACATTTCTTTTTGTCATCTTATAGATTGTATACTTGTTAACAGTATTCCATTTTTTTTTAAATATATATATTTTATTGTTGTTGTTGTTTTTTTTAACAGAGAGGAAGGGTAAGGGATAGAGAGTTAGAAACATCAATGAGAGAAACATCGATCAGCTGCCTCCTGCACACCCCATACTGGGGATGTGCCCGCAACCAAGGTACATACCCTTAACCAGAATCAAACCTGGGACCTTTCAGTCTGCAGGCCGACACTCTTATCTACTGAGCCAAACTGGTTTGGGCAGTATTCCATCTTTATCAAGCAATGGAGATGTCCTCACCTTGTTTATCTTATTTTGAACTTAGTTTTTAAAATTCTGTTTAGGTTGTTTTTAATGTAGTAATTAATTTTGAAATCTAAGGACAGTCATTGAAGTTATTAGATTCTGTGCCTTGTGCAGAGCTTCACCACTTCTCTTTGTAACCTACCTTTTTATAAATTATCTCTACAAGTAATTAAGGAATGTTCTGAACTCTCACCATGTATCCTCTGTATTGCGGTCACCAACCTTTCATACCTCACGGACCAGTGGTTGATGGCCGCGTCTCTGTATCATAGGTGCTTAAGAGTAGATTATCAATTAAATTCACTCATATTGAGATATGATGGTTTACCTGCTATCAAAAGAAACTAGGTAGTTCACTTAGTATTTCATCATGTTCTTTCCTAATCATATTGGAGAAATAACAATACCAACCACAATAAACTATCAGTTCAGAAAAAGGTATCACATATATTTTCTTTTAAGCTTATCTTAATTGTATGTTGCTTCTCATAATTTCTCAGGTGATTTCCTAAAAACGTTGGAAGACCCAGATTTGAATGTAAGAAGAGTAGCCTTGGTCACATTCAATTCAGCAGCACATAATAAGCCATCTTTAATAAGGGATCTTCTAGACACTGTTCTTCCACATCTTTACAATGAAACAAAAGTTAGAAAGGAGCTTATAAGAGAGGTAAGCTAGTTAGTTCGATTATACTTTCTCTAAGATTATTTTTTACTTTAAAGTATATGCATATACTTTTTTGGTGTTTCAACAGGTAGAAATGGGTCCATTTAAGCATACAGTTGATGATGGCCTGGATATTAGAAAGGCAGCTTTTGAGTGTATGTATACACTTCTAGACAGTTGTCTTGATAGACTGGATATCTTTGAATTTCTAAATCATGTTGAAGATGGTTTGAAGGACCATTATGATATTAAGGTAAGATGTTTGCCTGTTTTTAGAAGACTTAACTACAGTGACTTTTACCTTTGTAATTTGCTTTTGTCTGTTAAGTGAGAAAAATTGTTTTGCTTGTCGGTTAACTGTAATATGCAAAAGTAGTAGTGGGATAATTGTAACATTAGTTGACATACAGAAAAAATCCAGAAACCTTTTCATTGAAGGAAGAGGTCAACTCTTAGTGGATGGGAAATTCCAAAAAATTATGTACAGCTTCCTTAGGTGCTTTCCCTCCAAAGAGAAAAGACAGATTTTGTTGTTCAAAGTATACTTGTGATCTGTTTGGCATGTCTTAAAAGTATGCTACAGTTACTACGCATGGAAGGTATTCTGCAGTTTTAGAAGATAACCATATTATTTACCTAAATGAAGGGTTTTTATTTTCCAGTCTAATATCCTTTTTTAAAGGATAATATGCAAGAACTATTTTCAGATGCCTAGATAATCTTGTAGAAGCAACTAGAAGGGAAATCATACTACTTTTTAGGTTTAGAGAATGACCTTCACTTATAACTACTCTGTTTTCCTATTTGATCATGTTCATTTCAAATGTAAACTATTAAAGAGTGAATTGAAAAATAGTAAGTGCATTCTCTCTCTCTCTCTCTCTCCTTCTCTCTCTCTCTCTCTCTCTCTCTCTCTCTCTCTCTCTCTCTCTCTGTCTCCCTCCCTTTCTCCCTCCCTCCCTCTTTTTTTCCATTCATGGCCTTTGGTCAAGCAGGTAAAAGTAGTAGTTGAGCAGTTATGCAGCCAGACTCAGAACTCAAACATTTTGTTTCCATCTGACCCCTCCCAGATCCATTCAAAAGAGCCCCCAAGGACATAATAGGATCTTCCTGTTGAAATCTACAGTTTATGGTTGATAGAAAAATGATTATGGGTTATCAGGCTTTCTGTGGATTAATCTGAATAACCAGTTTTTTGTTTGTTTGTTTTGTTTGTTTGTTTATTTTAAAGGAAAATCTGCTAAGATAGTAGAAACCAAAAAACCTTTCTCCTGGTTCAGTTACTTTCTTATTCAATGCTTTCCATTTTGGTGCACATGAGCTTTTATTTATTTATTTATTTATTTATTTTAATTGATCTTTTACAGAGAGGAAGGGAGAGGGAGAGTTAGAAACATTAATGAAAGAGAAACATCAAACAGCTGCCTCCTGCATACCCCTACTGGGGCTGTGCCTGCAACCAAGGTACATGCCCTTGACCGGAATCGAACCTGGAACCCTTGAGTCCGCAGGCCAATGCTCTATCCATTGAGCCAAACCAGTTAGGGCTGCATGTGAGCTTTTTAAAAAATCTAAATTTATAGCCTTATCCAAACAGGTTAAATAAAAATTCCCCAGTTCTAATGTGTGGCCAAGATTGAGAACCACTTTTCTAGTTCTTACACTAGGACCACATTACCAGGTATAAGTGAGGTCTCAGTAGTACTTGTAACTGAAATTACCTTGGGTGAGTTTTACGACAACTCTTTGAGACAGATTACATAAAAATGAAACTTCATGGTGCGTGCTAGTCATTTTCCTTTTAAAAGTTTTGTTAGAATTTGGAATTGTCTTTAGAAAAATAACAAGAGGTCTACATTTTATCTTTCTTTATTCATAATAGATGCTAACATTTTTAATGTTGGTGAGACTCTCCACCCTTTGTCCAAGTGCAGTACTGCAGAGGTTGGACCGGCTTGTAGAGCCGTTACGTGCCACGTGTACAACTAAGGTAATCATTGATAGACATCAAATTAGGGTGGATTTGGTGTATTCAAGATTTCTAATTGTCCTAATTTAACCATGCTAGTACCATATGTAGCAATAGATTTTAAAAGTTAACCTATTGAATGTAGATGTTTTAGAATACTTAGCACTTATTTAATGCTATTATTTAAAGTTTTTACTTTTATAATAATATGATACATATCTTGAAGTATTGATATAGGATAAAGTGAGATTGTTCCACAAAAAAGGAAATGTTTAATTGAGAAGGTGGGATGGTAATCATAGAAGACTTCAGATGAACATGATGACATTAAAAATGGACCTTAAAATGTCAGAAATATGTTTAGATTCAAAAGGTGAAAGAGGGCTTTCCATATAAAAATAACTATTGAATTAAGGCACAGAGATGTTTTTAGTACATGATGTGTCTGAAGAATAATGAATAGGGTGTCTAGAGAGGTAGTTTCTTGGTGGAGACCAAAGTAGGACTTAATACGCAGATAAAGCTCAGCTTTTTACTCTTTCAACCAGGGTTCAAGATTTTATTTACTCGCTTAAAAGGAGATGAGCTACTGCTAAAAAGAAATTTAAAAACAACTATGCTTAAAATACAACATGACTTTTGGACCTATGAAAGAGCAGCTTTGCTTTATTTACCAGAAATTTCTGGGTGCTTAAATGTTGTTTGTATGATAGTTTGTCTTTTATAGCATATAATGTAAATTTACTCAATGTTACAGGTAAAGGCAAACTCAGTAAAGCAGGAGTTTGAAAAGCAAGATGAACTAAAGCGATCTGCTATGAGAGCAGTAGCAGCACTGCTGACCATTCCAGAAGCAGAGAAGAGTCCACTGATGAGTGAATTCCAGTCGCAGATCAGTTCCAACCCTGAGTTGGCAGCCATTTTTGAAAGTATCCAAAAAGATTCATCCTCTACTAACTTGGAATCAATGGACACTAGTTAGATGTTTGTTCGACATGAGGACCATGACATTGACCTTATGATGCACTGAATCGACAGGTTAATCATAAGACATGGAAAGAGAAGTATCTAAAAGCTTCAAAATGTTCCACTTTTTTTTTTTTTCCTTCATGGAGACAGTTTGGCTTTCTTCCATTTTTGTTTTTTGTAACATTTATTTCAGAAATATGTATTTCCATAACCCAGAGGTTGTAAAACCACTAGTGTTATAGTGGTTAGGGCAACATTTAAAATGGAAACTAAGAGTTAGGATTTATGGAATATAGAGATAGGGTCCAGGATCTACTTGCCCTGTAATGTTTAGGATTAAAATGTTAAAATTTTGTGACCATGAATTTCTTTCTTTTATAAAAGTTTCTCATATTTAAAAATCAAAAATTCTGCAAGACAAAAACCATGTTTCTTTTTCTTATATAACTTTTTGTTTCAGCAACATAAATTGATTTTTAGCTGGCAGAGAAGAATATCTGTAAGATTTGTTACATTTTGGAGGATTCGGCAATTTAAAAACGATAAGGTATCATTTTTTTTTTTAAAGTATGGGATTAGCAATATCCCTGTTGCGCACACTATTTTTGCATGAGCAAGTTTACAAATATGTATTGTCTGTAAAGCAGCATGTGCAGATTATTCATAATACAAAAGTTAAAACAAGTATTGTATTAGTGCAATTTGCAGATACTTATTTTTGCACAGAAAACAAATCTGGAGAGAAAATGAGGAGTAAATTTTTGAAACTTTGGTTTTCTTAATGCCAGTGTGAATTTGCCGATGTTTTCAGCAAATCAAGTCACAATAACAATTTGCCACTCTTTTCTATTATAAATTTTCTTACACATTTAAAATTTGAATATTTAAGTACACAGTTTTTTTCTCAGTTACCAGTTTGTGTGTGTGTTGTCACTTAGAAATTAAATTCTTAAGGCCAGTTTTTTTTTTTTTTTTTTAATTACATTTGTATCTCTTTGTCCCTTTATCAAAGGATATAAATACTGTGTATGCTTTTAAATTTTAGTTTTAGGAAATTCTGAAACCGACTGCTACAGGTTTGTTAGCTAATTATACCATTTCCTTTAAATTGAGTTAGATTTCCCCCCTCTCTTGTAGAGCTAATTTACATATTGTACTTGGTAAACATTGACTACTTTTCCTGATTATGGGGTCTCTGCTGGGGGAAACAAAGCTTTGCAGTACTTTATACCATAGGTGAAATTTTTTGAACATATCCTTCAGTGAACTCATTTCACACTGTAGCCTCTTCCTTCAAATTTGTGGTGCTCCTGTAACAGTAAGAACTATCTTCTGAATAAAGACATCTCCTATGCTGTGCAAAACATAGTTTACATGTATTGAAGGAGGCAGTTGTTAAATTTAGTGACCAGTTTTAAGCAGTCAGATATTTGAAAACTGCACCCTTTATTTTTGAAACTGTGAATTAGAAATATTTTTTTCTGCTGTATTACCTACCTGCTTTAACATCTAAATATGCAGTGATTTGAATTGGTGACATACTGTGGTTATTAGGTTAACAGCTTAATTTTGAATATTCCGATGATAATGCATAAAACATTACATTGACATGGAATGTTATGAAGTTGGTGCCATTTCAGAATGTGGCAGGTGGTAATCGTATACCATAATTTGCATAAAATTGTAATAGAAATTTATTTTGAGACATTAGTATATATGTACTATACATTACCGTGGTATAGATGTTGTGGATATATTTAAGTATTTGGTTACATGGTTTCACAATAAATTACAATACTGCAGGCTCTAGGACCAAATAGGAAACTGACATGCATATGTTGTGTGATGTCTTAGTTAATTATCTAAAGTTAAATTCAAATATTTTTCATGTATTGAATTTCTCCCTTTTTAACATCTCGGTTTTTTTTTTAAGTTTTGAAAGATGGTTTCTTTTTAATATAGCTGAAATTCTGTCTTTTAATACAAAAATAGATTCTGCTCTTGTATTAGTAGATACGGTTTACATATATAATATATATTCGCATACATAAAATGAGTAACAGAAGAATGCTAAGATTTTAAATACCAAGTCATACTGATTAACCCCATACATCTACTGGTGATGTCCTGATACTGATACGGTGGTTGCAAGGTATGAGGTCCAGTCATAATCTGACTCTCAGACTGCTTATTGGTCTTTTAGGATTTATTAGCTAGTTCTGCTTAGTATTTCTACACATATGGGTTCTTTAGGAGATCTAAAAGGTAATTGTAAGAAAAGAGTTGTTTGCTGATTTTCTTGAGGATTTTTAAATTGTTTGGATTCACCTGATTTCTTTTTAAAGAAAACTCAATATGGAGTTGTGTTTTGAGTTTAGGTTATTTTATGAAAATAAGGCAGAAAGGTCATTTGGTATAGCAAGACCTAACCTTAACTTTTATAAAATCAGTAGCATTGAATGATAATTTTAAAATTATGGTCATATTATTCATTAATGATATCTAAAGATCCCATTGGTAATTAGAATTCTTAGAAGTTAGAATACAATGACTTCATCAGATGTTTCAATATTCACATAATTTTTATGTAACCATAGTTAAATAACCAAATCAGTCATTTTTTAACACTTTTGTTGGGTAAAAGGTAAAGAAATAATGTCCATGTCTAATTTAACCAATTCTAGGGGATGTTCTGATACCTTTATATCTAGCTCAATCTCAGACATCATAAAGGCAAAAGTTCAAAATAATAAGATACTAAATCCCCATTGAAAATTTCAATTACCTGGTTAAGAGGCCTTGTAAGTTATACTTAACCGCATGACAAAATATATAATATCTCACAATTTAAGAAGTTGAACATTTATGCCCACTTTACTATTTTTTATTTTTTAATCTTCACCCAAGGATATGCTGTTATTGATTTTAGAGAGAGGGGAAGGGGGAGAGAAACATCCATCCGTTGTCTCTGTATATACCCTGACTGGAGATCAAACCACTATGTGCCCTGACCAGAATCAAACCTGCAACTTTTCAGCATACGGGACAATGCTCTGAGTCACCCTGGCCAGGGCCATTTGTGCTCACTTTAAATTTTACCCAAAATAAAGTGTTAAAATTAACTGCTACTCTCTAGATATAATATACCTAATGTTTTGATATTAAAGAGCTTAAAATTTTAGCAAAATAATTCAGATTCTAGCTCTAAATTGATTTCTAATTTTTAAACCACTGCTACATCAGATTCATCTGTTTTTGAAATCTTATTCAATCCTCTGTGAAATGGAAAAGGGACAATACAGTGTTCATCTTACTGTTTGGAGAAAGGATATTCTGGATTTAACTGACTTTTCTAGTTAATTAAAACTCCTTTGATACTTCAGTTGCAAAAATGGAACACAATGGAAGTATTTCATTTCAAGCTGCCACAAGTTCACTAGATAAGGCCATTAAGAAAGATGCATACTGAAATTATATAGTTCCCTCTTACAATCCAGTAAGTTGCTTTACTTTCCTATTAATACTAGAAATAAAGATTTGTGAACACTTAAAACTAATTTAAGACAAGATATATCGGCAACATGTTTTTGCTCTTTGTAACTTAAAAAGCTCTAAATTCAAAATAGGATTTTTTTTTTAACAAAAGGCAATTTCAACTAAAATTACTGAGGAGAATATTGCAGATAATGTTAACTTTGTTAGATCATGTCAACATGTATTAGGTTTCAGAATTATCTTTAGTAGAGGGACTCTTAATATCCCTGACCACCTCTTCATACCTTTTTATTCTGATCTTAATGATCAGTGGTGATTTTGGCAAATTGTTCATTTAGGTTTTAGAAGAAATTTATATTCTGTAAACTGAGTGAAATTCTGGATTAGGGAGTATTGAAATTGGTGTATTTAGCCATTATCAGTAAGTAATGATTGATGCACATTGAGTGATTTTATTCTAAAATGCTCTCTTCTCACAAAAACGTCAAAAGAATTGTACTCCGGAACTGGTTAATGTATAATATTATGATAATTCATGTTTCACTAGCCTGTAATCGATTACTCTGCAGAGCTGTTTCACTTGTTTCATATACATTTTACTTTTAATATAAATCCACTGCTTACTTAGGCAAAGGGCAACATAAATGTATATGGTGGTAGCTTACTGTAATCTTGGCGTATTTTTAAAAGATAAAAATGTGCATCTTGGTTAGAATCGTTAACCATCCATGAACTAAGACCTTCCTAAGAAGTCTGGAAATAAACTGTTTCCTTATTCCAGAAGTAGAAATCCATGCTTTCCTCCAGAATTTATACTTAAATAGAAAACTGCATGTTCTTTTTAGATCAGGATTTCTCAACCTTGGCACTGTTGACATTCTGGACTGGATAACTCTGTCATGGGGAGCTGCTCTAAGCATTGTAAGGTATTAGCTTGCCTGGCCTTGACCCACCTAGATACCACTATCCCCTTTGTGACAACCAAAATTGTCTCCAGCTATTGCCAAATGTTCCCAGAAGAAGGTGCAGTAAGGCACAGAATTACAATTCAGAACTACTGTTTTAGAGATTTTTCTTGCTAGCAGCTACAGCTTATATACATGTAGAAGTTTCAAGATGTTTTTGAATGCCAGTTCTTCAGCTTCCAAACACAATTTAAGTACTGCTTCTAATTAACCTCTTTTACCCGTTATTTAGAACTGTTATGATTTAGTGAAAGTAGATTTCTACTTTATATACTGTTGTTTTCTCTGATTTAAATAGATGCTTATTAAATCCTTTAGCATATTGTTTTTCTATGGGTATAAAATGCTTTCTGCATTACTTCTACACTAATAAAAAAGAAAGATGTAAATTGACCGTACCTTCGCGACACCAATCAGGAGGGAGTATGCAAATTAACCCAACAAAGAGGGTGGGTTAATTTGCATACATGCGCTGAGCAGCCGGGGGTGGAATGCTTGCATCGTTCCCATGGCAACAACGCAGGCATTCCACATTGCCCCAGCCACTCTGGGCCTCTGGGCAGTGTGGGAAGGTGGATAGGCAGCTTCAGGCTGGAGCAAAGGCAGTGCCGGCAGCCAGGAGAAGGAAGTCCCATTCTTGAACAAATCTTTGTGCATTGGGCCTCTAGTGAGTTTTAAAGGAGCTACTACTATTCAGGGGAGTGTGAGGTACTTTGACTGCTTTGGAATCCTATCTAATAAAGAGGGACCGAAACCAGTTTTGCTCAGATAGAGCGTTGGCCTGCAGACTGAAAGGTCCCAGGTTCGATTCTGGACAAGGGCATGTACCTTGTTGCGGGTATATCTCCAGTAGGGAGTGTGCAGGAGGCAGCTGATTGATGTTTCTCATCAATGTTTCTAGCTCTCTATCCCTCTCTCTCTCTTTGGAAAATCAATAAAATATATTTAAAAGCAAAAAAAAAAAAGGGAATGGTGCATCACCAGGTCGCTTCTTGCCCCTTTCCAGTGCATGAATTTTCATGCACCGTGTCTCTAGTCTATATATAAAAAAGCCTAAGCAACCGGTCCACGCGCACTAACCCCCAGGGGGCAGACGCTCAACACAGGAGCTGCCCCCTGGTGGTCAGTGCACTCCCATAGCGAGAGCACTGCTCAGTTGACCAACAGGTGCCAAATATGAGGCTCACAGCTGGTGTATGCAGCTGTGGCAGCATGAGTCTCACCTTCATGGCTGTGCCATCAAGTGGCAGAGGTGGCTTGCACAGCGGGACCAGGATGAGTGGGATTGGGCCCAAACCAGGATGAGTGGGAATGGATCCCGAGGGGTCTCAGATTGCAAGAGAGTGCAGGCCTCCCTAAGGGACCCCACTGGTGCATCACGCCTTTAATATGCTATATTTAAAAGTCACTAGCCATGGGCAGCTAGTGTGTTTTCCTTGAATTCTTATAAAAAGATTAGATTTTCAAAATTATTTACCTTTAAGAAAAGTTTGCCCATTTACTTTTTTGAACTAGGAGAGGTAATTTCCTAGCCTATATAATGAAAGGCTAATATGCAAACCGACTGAACAGTAGAACAATCAGTCGCTATGATGTGCACTTGCTGCCAATACTCAATGCAGGAGCTGCCCCCTAGGTTTCTGTGCGCTCCCACAGGGTGAGTGCTACTCAGCTAGAAGCCAGGTTCCACAACTGGTGAGTGCAGCAGGGTGCAGGTCTAAGACATCTATTTGACATCCCCTGAGTGCAGGAATTTTGTGCGCTGGGCTTCTAGCAATAAAGACATGCTAAATAGTGATATATTGTGTAATTCCTAAACAAGATATAATTGAACTTTGAAGGCAACTTAAAATTAAGCTGACAGTAGCAGGTTTTTGCTACATTCCAAAGTTTAGATGATATTTTGAGACAATGCTTTATACCCACACATGGTATACCTACACATGGGTTTTAAAGACTGATGGAAATAGCACATGGCAGGGAAGCTACAAATTGCCCATTAGAAACAAGACCATTGAGCGAGTGAGTAGTCTTTCAAACATCTAAACTGTTTCAGTCTCATTTGAGAGAATGGCACAAACAAAAATAAGACTTTCCTTTTGCATGATACTGAAATATTAATGAAGCTGACTAGTCAGTTTGAAGAAGCTCAGAAGGCTAAGTTTGGGAACTTTGAAAATCAGTCTTTAAAAGATAAGAGAAATTTGTTTCAGCATCAGCTGTCTTCTGAGAGGCCCACTGTGACCTGTTCTACCATAGCCCATGCTCACTGCTCTGCATGGCAAGATGGATACAAAGTTTATTGTCATACTCCCATTCCCATAAACTGGTCATGAGAGGCAAAGCTACCTAATTACCTTCTTCCCTTGGTACCTTCTGTTTTTTAGCACTATGTGCTTAACATCAAGGACAGTGTCTGGAGAAACATACTTGATAAGTTTCATTAAATAGGTTCGAGATGGGGGGATACATGATTCTGTGTGATTTGTGGCATTGAAGTCCTGGCCTGGGAATCAAGAGAAGCCTAAGCCAAGAAGTCATGTACTCTAGACAGGGAATAGAATTGGCAAAAACCTAGAGACAAGAAGAAGTCATGGTGTACTTAGAAGCTGAGTATTGTAGGTTGAAATATAAGGGGCATGAGGGGACCATTATAGGAGGGCCTGTAATTTGATCTAATTTCAGGGGTATTGGCAAGCCAGGCAGTCTTGTGATCAGATTTGTACTTTTGAAAGATTATCTGCAATTTAGATAGAAAGATAAGACATTTGCTAATGAGTTAGGACATTACTGGGGTACCACAAGTGAGAGAGATGTTACTCTGAACCAGTGTGTTTTTAGAATGGAAGTCTGGATGTCAGATAAAATTATAGAATAGTAATTGGTTAAATATTGGAATTATGTGCTATTCTGCAATACAGATAGTCCCCAAAATAGGTAGTTGAGAACAACTGACTCCCCATTGTACCATTGGGGGTCTGCTTCCCATCTCTTAGACTGAGCTACCATTCAACTTTCAGTTGCTGTGACCAAGGGAAAGTGAACACAGAATCAACTTCTAGTGCTTTCTCCTGACTGTGACAGTTACCACTTCTGATCCTATTTTAGTGGGCCAGGAGTCATGGTTACACCTAATAGCTGAACTCCATTCACAAGGCATTGGTGAGAATAGTAAGCTCAGATGAGCTGTGGAGGAGAGTATTTACATCACATTGCATACTTCACCACAAACAATTCAAAATTAAGATGTTCCTTACATCTTGACTGGGCAGCTCAGTTGGTTAGAGCAATATCTGGATTCACTGAGGTTGTGGGTTTGATCCCTGATCAGGGCACATAACAGTAAGCAACCAATTAGTGCATAAATAAGTGGAACAACAAATCATTGTTTCTCCCTCTCTTCAATAAAAAAGGAAATTAGATGTTCCTACATATCCTTACAAGTTATTTTCAACCCACCCTCCTACAAGTGTCCCACATTGGGTGCCAGTTGCAAGTACCCTACGTCAGGCTGCCAGTTGTGAGTGTCCCCCCACCATGTCTCACATGGTTCAGGGATCGGTCTCGGGAGGAGGCCGCATGCAAATGAAAGAGACTGGAAAATATTAATTTGGAAATACAGGAAACCCAAATAAAGGGGAAGAACTCCACCCTGCTCTAGCCTTGCTAACCCTTTTATTAAGACTACTAGAGGCCCAGTGCATGAAATTTGTGCGTGCAAATTTGGGGGTGGGGGTGTCCTTCAGCCCAGTCTGCTCCCTCTCAAATCTGGGACCTTTGAGGGATGTCCCACTGCCCATTTAGGTCCAATCTATGTAGGATCAGGCCTAAACGGACAGTCAGACATCCCTCTCACAATCCAGGACTGCTGGCTCCCAACTGCTCACCTGCCTGCCTTCCTTATTGCCCTTAACAGCTTCTGCCTGCCAATCTGATTACCCCCTAACCACTCCTCTGTCAGTCTGATTGATGCCTAACTGCTCCCCTGCCAGCCTGTTTGCCCCTGAATGCCCTACCCTGTGGGCCCAGTCACCCCTAACTGCCCTCCCTTGCAGGTCTGGTCCTTGCCAACTGCCCTCTGGTGGCCATCTTGTGTCTGCATGGGGGCAGTGATCTTGTGTGTTGGAGTGATGGTCAATCTGCATATTACTCTTATTAGAGAGGATAGAGGCCTCTATCCTCTCTAATAAGAGTAATATGCAGAGGCCTGCTGCATGGGAGGGGGCCAGCTGGTTTGCCCTGAAGGGTGTCCTGGATCAGTGTGGGTGTTCCCTTGGGGTATGGAGTGTCCTGGGTGAGGGGCCTGTGGTGGTGTGCAGGCTGGCCACGCCCCCTGATGACCCAAGTGGAGGCCCTGGTATCTGGGATTTATTTATCTTCTACAATTGAAACTTTGTAGCCTGGAGCGGAGCCAAGCCTTCTGCTCACACAGCCATTGAGACTTTGTTGCCTTAAGTGGAGGCCTGGCCATCCAGGATGCATGGAAAGTTTGGCTTCCTCCATCACCTGGGGCAACCCAAGCCTCCCTCCTCTCTCTGAGCCGGTAGCCATCTTGTTTGGCTTAATTTGCATACTCGCTCTGATTGGCTGGTGGATGTGGCTTGTGGGTGTAGCAGAAATGTGATCAACTTGCCATGTAACTCTTTTATTAGATAGGATGGGATACACCCATAGCTTTTAGGCAGGCAATTCCAATAATAGCCAATCAGCATGAATTTACATAAAACTAAAAGGTGGAAATTGCTTTAGCTACCATTGTCTCAACTAGACAGTGGGTGGCTGACTCTGACCTTTCAGAGCTTCAAGGTTGACCAGCCTTCCAGGTTCCTTGTCCACACCTCTCTGCTAGTGAAGGCAATGAGCGGCTTCCAACATTCTGCCACTGTTTCTCTTAAGCTCTTCCTCTACTCAGTGCCAGTGTCCACACCTCTCCCTTCTCCTTTATCTTTTCTTTCTTCCTTCCTCTGTGGCCACCCTCACCCCTTCCAGAGTAACAATCAGTATTGTTAGTTGCTTTTAAAGCTGTGGCATGGATCATCTACCTTAAGCAACCCACCCCCTACCCCCAACCCCCTTTCACATTTCAGGTGTATCTTTCTAAACAAAAATAGCAGTCTCCCTATGAGTGCCGACAATTTAAATGTCTTCTGACATGTACTTATGTAGATACTCTTATTTAATATCCCAGTCCCATGATTCTTGCTTTTATCAATCTTCATGTCTACCATTTCAACCATCTTCTACTCTGAAGGCTACAGTTTGGATGGTTTATTCCAGAGCTATTTTAATGTGAACTCTAATATCCTAACTCTAACTACAGCCTATCAAATCCTATCCTCACTTGCTATAAATTGATCTTAATCCTGCAGTCTGTATTTCCCACCATTTTCTCCCAGTCTCTCCTAGCCGTCTGTCTTTATCCAATCTTGATTTGATTGATTTTATAAATGGCTTATTCATAAAGTTACTTGTCCTTTAGTTGCATTTAGAGAATGCTCCTTGCATCCCTGACCTTTCCTTTAAGCATAACACTTATTCCTTGTCAACCCAGTAGACTCACTTCATCAATGCAATTAAGGCCACTATTCCTGTCCTCCCATCTAAAAATCTCATGTCCATTCTCGTCCTCATAGTCTCATCTCATAGACTGAGTTGTCCTTTAGCTCAACCTCTGACCCAAGTTTCGGTTAAGCTGGTTCTCCATCTCTTCTTTTTCATTTCAATGCCACTTCCACTGGTTCTATCTGTTAAATTGTCAAAATATGCTGAAATCCAATCTAAAAGATTTTTACTTTTTTTTATTGAATCTCCCACAAGTTGCCATCTATCTTTAGAGAATTAGATTTGCATTCCCAATTTTTTGCCATCTCACTTCTTAACCTTTTCTAATCTGGCTTTCACTCCTCAATTGGTGATCAGAGCAAAACAATTTCAGTGAAGTCTTAGATGGTAAAATGACCTTCAGTCTTCTTACTTAAACTCATTGATGCTAATACTATAGATCACTCTCTTTATGCCACTAATTTTGTCTTGGCTTCTAGGACACCACTGTCTTCTGGGGGTTTCCTTATATCTGTGAAGCCACTGAGTCTTAGTTTTCCTTAAATATTGTTCACTGAGACCTTCAGTCCACATGTCTTCTCGTTGTATATAATCCCTCCTGGGTCATCTTATTCATCTCAGATTTACATGTTGTTGATTATCTAAATCTGTGCACCTAACCCTCTCCATAACCCTGTATTATATGAAACTCCTAGCTGGACACCCTGTAAAGGTGTCTCATATAGCATCTCTAATGCTGAACTCGGCATCTTCCCCTGTTTTTTCCTGTCTTTATGTCCTTGTTGATGGCTTCCTCTTTACCCAACTACTCAAGCTGAGAATCTGAGCACAAGTTTTGGGGACAGAATAGCATAAACAAGGATTTTGCTGCCAGACATTGCCTGTGTTTGAATGTTGGCTGATTGCTCGCTTTTTTGACTTGGGTAAATTATTTAGCCTCAGTTCCCCACTTCTATAACATGGGAATGAAAATAGTAACTTCCTCATGGAGTTATTGTGAGGATTAAGTAGGAATACTTATAAAATAGTTAAAACTTCCTGGTACATAGTAAATGCTATATAATTGTTAGCTCTTACTAGCATTCTGCCCATTTTGTTTCCTAAATATCTTTTCGGTTCCTCCCACTACTTTTTTGGTTAAAGAACTCATTTTCTCTTTATGATTGGACTACAGCAAATAGCTCCTAATTGGCATTTTGTGTTCATTTAGCAAGTTAATTTATTAAGCATTTTTGCTAGATCTTGCAAAGGCAGGTGAGAGAGTACCTGATATAAAGAAGTGTGCTGATACCATGAGAATACTGACATAAGGAAACATCACATAATTCTACCATATGAGAAATATATATGAGGGACAGACTGGGGGAAAATGAAGGATATGATTCATTTTGCATGGATTGGGCAGAAAAGGTTTTTAGAAGAGATGAAATGTCCTAAGAGATATTCCTTAGAAGAGTGGTTTTCAAATGAATGTGTATCATATTCATCTGGATGGCTTATTATAACACTTTACTGGGCCCCAGTTCCAGATGTTTGGTTCAGTAGATTGGAGTGGGGTCCAATAATTTGCATTTCTCCTAAATTTTCTGGTCTCAATGCTACTACCCCAAACAAAACTTTGGGGATCACATCATTAGGATACCCAAAGAGCATTTATCTTCAAATCTCTCCATACAACTGCCAAAACAATGTTCTTAACCATTTCACATTCTTACACTATATCCTTTAATGGCTCCCTTTTGCTTATAGAAGTTGTACAAGCCCCAGATCTGGCTACTGTTTACATTCCTAGCCTCAGTTTCTGTCATACCTAGGACTAACCTTTATCCTCTGAAGCAACAAAATATTTCCCTCAGCCACCAGATTGTTCCCTGCCCTCATAGCTATGTTCAAATATAAGTTGTGCCTTTTGTCCAGAATATCCTGAATTCTCTTTCCTTTGTATGCAGTTTGAGTCAAGGACTCCAGGAAGTTTTCTCTGATGTCACATAACAAAAAGGGCATCATTCGGGAGCCAACTCCCATGTTTGGGGCCTGATTTCATATACATACATGTATAGTCCAGTTTCTTAAAAAGCACCCTCTGGTAACATTGCATAGATACTGCTATCCCCCATGCCATCACAATGGCTGAGTGGAGGAAGGGAAAGGAACAAGCCAACTGGACCAACTGTTCAAGACAGCCCTTTATGCAAAACTGAATACTGCCAGCCACCAGTCTCACCCTGTACCAAATGTTTCACAGCTTAGAGTCCTGGGATTTGGCTGGACTAAACCCCCCAAAGGGCTTTGTGACTTCCTCTACTCTGGTGGCCCCTGCTGTCTGTCTTTAGGGATTGGTCAGAATTTCTGAATATATCTGGGCCTTCCCATCTGCTCTATATATTGTTTGGGATTTATTCCTTTTTACAAATATTTACTGTCATTTGAGTAGAATTTTGAGACTGAATAAGTAACACATGCGGTTTGTCTGCCATCTTCTCTAATGCTTTCATGAAAAACAGTATGACATAGTTGGAAAGAGCTCATCTCAAATCTTATTCTACCACTAATTAGTTGTGAGACTTGGGGGAAATTACTAATATTTTTGGGTCTGTTTCCTCATTAGTAAAATGGAGTTATGTGTATCACCAAAGAATTGTTAAGAAGGTTAACACATATGGGACAACTTATTTGGCAATGATATATCTGATAAAGGGTTAATATCCAAAATATATAAGGAATTCATACATCTTAACAAAAGGAAGACAATCCAATTAAAAAAATGGGCAAAGGACCTAAATAGACACTTCTCCAAAGAGGACTTATAGACGGCTAAGAGACATATGAAAAAATGCTCAAAGTCACTAATCATCCAAAATATGCAAGTCAAAATAGCAATGAGGTACCATCTCACTTGTCAGAATGGCTACCATCAACAAATGACAAGTGCTCTGAGGATGTGGAGAAAAGGGAACCCTAGTATACTGCTGGTGAAAATGCAGACTGGTGCAACTATTGTATAAAACAGTATGGAGTTTCCTCAAAAAGTTAAATATGGAACTGCCATTTGACCCAGTGATCCCACTTTTAGATATATAGCCTAAGAAACACAAAGCACCAAACAGAAAGAATGTATTCACACCTATATTCATAGCAGTACCATTTACAATAGCTAGGATCTAGAACCAGCCCAAGTGCCCATCAGTAGATGAGTGGATTAAAAAAGCTGTGGTACATTTACACCATGGAATACTGTGCAACAGTAAAAAAGAAGAATCTCTTACCATTTGAGACAACATGGAGGGACCTGGAGAGTATCATGCTAAGTGAAATTAAATCAGAGAAAGACAAGTATCACATGATTGCACTCACATGTGAAATCTAAGTAACAAACTGATGGAAGGAGTGGATCCAGAAACATGGAAGCATAGAACAGAGTATGAAATCTCAGAGAGAAGGCGGGGAAGGGTGGGTAGGTGGGAGGTAATCACTCAAAGATCTTGCATGCATGTATGCATAATCCATGGACATAGACAATAGGGTGCTGAAGGCCTGGGGTAGGGAGGGGTGGGCTGAAAGGGGTTAATGAGGGACAAAAGGGAACATATGTAATGCTTTCAAAAATAATTATTTTTTAAAAAGGTTAACACACACACATACACACATACATAAAAGAGCGTGTGGTATGTAGTAAGCATTCAGTAAATATGTTTGAAAAATATTCATACATAAGAGCTTCATAAGTCTACTCAGATTTTTCTGATATTACTTTCATTACTGATTAATTGAGCATTTTAAAAAGGGATGTTATAAAATTACTTAGAGGGATTTTTTCCCCATATTTTGAGAATGCTAGGATAGCTCAATATTAGGAACTACATCAACCTAAATTATTATATTAGTAAAGAGAAACAGAAAAAGTATAAAGAGTAGTTATCAGAAACCAATAACAAATAATATCCTAAGTAGTGAAACATAAAAACTATTTGATTTAAAGTTATGTGCTAGAGTACCAGCATTATTATATAGCATTATCTTGAAGATGTTCAAAAAAATTGAACATCTGGTTTGAAAACCAACAGGACTCATGTCCACAAGACCCAAAGGGCTGTAGCAAATTATGAAATGCCTCTTAAAGTGCTCAAGCACAATCACTTGCCCTACGGCAGTGGTCGGCAAACACATTAGTCAACAGAGCCAAGTATCAACAGTACAACGATTAAAAATTCTTTTGAGAGCCAAATTTTTAAAATTTAGACAACTTCTAACACCACTTCTTCAAAATAGACTCGCCCAAGCCATCATATTTTGTGGAGAAGCCACACTCAAGGGGCTAAAGAGCTGAATGTGACTTGCAAGTCACAGTTTGCTAAACACTGCTCTAGGAGCCAGGTGGCCCAGTTGGTTGGAACATTGTCCCATAAACAGAAGGTTGCAGGTTCGATTCCTGGTCAGGGCACATATCTATGTGTCGGTGCAATCCCTGGTGAGGGCACATATGGAAGGCAACTGGATGTTTCTCACTCACATTGATGTTCATCTCTCTCTCTCCCTTCTTCCTTTCTCTAAACAGGTGAAGATGAAAAAAAGATATAGGATGAATACATTTCTTTAAAAACACAAGATACATAAATATGCTGCCTCCAAAAGACTCATTTTAGATGTGAGAACACACAAAGACTGAAAGTGAAGAGATAGAAAAAGATGTTCCATGCAAAGGAAAAATAAAAGAAACATGCACTAGTTATATGCATATCAGGAAAAATAGACTCTAAAACAATGACTGTAATGAGAAACGAGAGTATTACAAAATGATCATGGGATCAATCCAACATGAAAATATAACATATGTACATATTTATGCACCCAACTTAGGAGCACCTAAATATATATAAAAAATATTAACAGACCTAAAGGAAATAATTAGATGGCATTACAATAATAGTAAGGGACTTTAATACTTACATCAATGGATAGACGAAGATAGAAAATTAATGAAAAATATTAGATTTAAGCCAAAACCGGTTTGGCTCAGTGGATAGAGCGTCGGTCTGTGGACTGAAAGGTTCCAGGTTCGATTCCCATCAAGGGCATGTATATTGGTTGCGGGCACATCCCCAGTAGGGGGGGTGCAGGAGGCAGCTGATCAATGTCTCTCTCTCATCGATGTTTCTAACTATCTATCCCTCTCCCTTCCTCTCGGTAAAAAAATCAATAAAATATATTTTAAAAAATATTAGATTTAAATGACACATTAAACCTGATGAAATTAACAGATATTTACAGAACAAAAGTAACAGAATACCTATTCTTCTCAGATACACATGGAACATTTTCCAAGATAGATCACATTAGGCCATAAAACAAATATTAATAAATTAAGAATACTGAAATAATATCAACAAGTTTTTTCATACAATAGTATGAAAATAGAAATTAATTGCATGAAGAAAACTGAAAAATTCATAAATATGTAAAGATTAAGCAACATGCTACTGAACAAACAATGGATCAATAAAAAAATTGAGAGAGCCCAATTGGTGTGGTTCAGTGATTGAGCATTGACTTACAAACCAGGAAGGAGGTCATGGTTCAATTTCTGGTCAGGGCACATGCCCAGGTTTTAGGCTTGATCCCCAATAGGGAGCATGCAAGAGACAGCCAATCAAATGATTCTCTCATCATTTATGTTTTCATCTCTTTCTCTCCCTCTCCCTTACTCTCTGAAATCAATAAAAATATATTTTTTTAAAAATTGAGAGGAATAAAAAAATACTTTGAGACAAGGAAAAATGGAAACATAACATACTAAAATTTATAAGATGCAGCAAAAGCAGGTCTAAGAGGGAAATTCATAGCAATAAACAGAGACCTGAAAAAAAAAACCACCTGATTTTAACAATATATTAAGAAAATTATACACCATAATTATGTAGGATTTTTACCAGGGACACAATGGTGGTTCAACATCCATAAAACAAGTAATATGATTCATTATATCAACAAAACCAAGGATAAAAATTACATGATCATTTCAATAAAATCAAAGGACGCATTTGATAAAATTCAGCATCTATTTATGATAATAATTCTCTACAAAGGCAATATATAACAAGCCCACTGCTAATATTATACTCAATGGTAAAAAGCTGAAAACTTTTCATCTAAAACCAGGAACAAGATAAAAATGTGTATTTTTACCACTGCTGCTCAATGTAGTCCTGGAACTTGTAGACAAAGCAATCAGAGAAGGAGAAGGAAAAGGAGAAGGAGAAAGAGAAGGAGAATGAGAACGAGAATGAGAATGAGAATGAGAAGCAGAGCCAAATTAGAAAGGAAGAAAACGGTAACTATAAATTCTAAAGAATCCACCAAAACACTAATGGAATTAATAAAAGAATTCAATAAAGTAGCAGGATACAAAATTAATATATAGAAATCTGTTGCATTTTAATACATTGACAAATGAACAGAAGGAAAAAATAATAAAACAATCACATTTACAATTACATCAAAAAGAATAAAATACTAGAAATAAATTTAACCAAGGAGGTGAAGTACATGTACTCTGAAAACTATAAAACATGAGAAAAAATTGAAGGTACAAATAAATGGAAGGATATAAAGTCTCATGATTTGGAAGGATTAATACTGTTTAAATGACAATACCATCCAAAACAAGCTACATATTCAAGCAGTCCTTATTAAAATACCAATGGCATTCTTCTCAAAAGTAAAATAAATAATTCTAAAGTTTTTAGAAGGAATCACAAAAGACCTCAAATAACTAAGCCAGTGGTCAGCAAACTACAGCTCATAAGCTGCGGTTTGCTGCTCTGTTGACTATTGAGTTTGCCAACTACTATCATATACTAACCTTTACCTCTTTGCACACAATATACCACAATTGCCTCATCCTCACAGTTTCCAACTACATGGTAACATTTAGTCTAGTCCAGTCATTGGCAAGCTCATTAGTCAACAGAGCGGCAAACCACTGCTCTCGAACTGCATGGAACTCTTGAGCCACAGTTTGCCAACCACTGACTTAAGCAATCTTGAGAAAAAAGAACAAAGTTGGAGGTATCAAGTCCCTGATTTCAAACTATAGTATAAAACTCCTAGTGACCTGGTGCACAAAATTCGTGCACATTAAAAGGGGATTAATTAGAGGAAATAATTTAATATTGCTATTTGCCCTTTCTCTATAATAGAAGTGTCAGAGATGAAAGAAAATTAGTAAAATGTATATGAAAACCTTCTTCCTGTCAGAATCTGGGGCACACCATGGGACCCAGAGTCAAGTTCCTGTCCACCTCAAAATCATGTGACAGAGAAAACCAAGATGGCAGCATAGGTAAACACCTAAACTGCTGCCTTGCACATCAATTTTAAAACTACAACTAAAAGACAGAACGGACATCATCCAGAACCACAGAAACATTTGCTGAGTGGAAATTCTACAACTAGAAGGAAAGAGAGGTGCTCACAGAGACTTAGAGGAGCTGCAAAAAGCTGAGGTACAGAGATGCGCGTGTGGAGAGAGCAGGCGCCAAAGTGCCTGGCTGACTTCCTCTGGCGGGAGGGAGACAGAGACTCCCAACTGCACTGAACCCCTTATCCTACGGCACTGAACCCAGGTCCAGGTGAGACTTATACGGGGGAAGTCTGGACAGTGAAAAGGGAGGAGTGCATGAAAATTTAGGGGATCCGTGAAAGGGCAGAGGTCTGGGGGCGTGCATGACACTGTGCAAAGAAGACGGACTGCTGATTATGCCACTGGCTTTCTCTAGTGGGCGGGAGACAGAACCTCCCAACTGCACCACTTCTAACTCAACTGAACCCCAATTTTGGGTGAGACCCTGGGGACCCAGACCCAGACTGGAGTGCAGGGTAGCTGGAAAGGCAGAGGTCTAAAGGCATGTGCGTGCATGCGCACAGAGAGGCTGCAATGATTACCGAGAGACACTTGAGACCCAGGGGCCGCATAAGGCAGGGCTGACTGGAAGCCAAGGCCGTCTGCTAAGCCCTGAGACTCCATCCCATCTAAGCTCAACAGAAAGAATTTTGCATTTTACAAGTCTTGTATCATAAGGCTGATTCCAACACAGAAGTTCTCCCAGCATAGTGAAAATGCAGAGACAAAGGATCAGATCACAAACAAAAGAAATGGAGGAAAACAAACGACTAGATATAGAGTTCAAAACCATGGTTATAAGGTTTTTCAAGAATTTCCTAGAAAAGATGGATAAATTTAGCGAGACCCAAGAGGAGATGAAAAAGAACCAACCAGAAATTAAACATACACTGACTGAAATAAAAAAATATTATACAGAGACCTAACAGCAGACTAGAGGAACACAAGAATGAAGTAAAAAATTTGAAATATAAAGAAGCAGAAAACACTCAACAAAAAGAAAAAAGAATCAAAAAAATGAAGATAGTGTAAGGAGCCTCTGGGACAACTTCAAGCATACCAACAGTCAGAATTATGGGGATGCCAGAAGAAGAGAGAGAGCAAGATATTGAAAACCTATTTAGAGAAATAATGACTGAAAACCCACATCTGGTAAAAGATATAGACTTACAAGTCCAGGAAGCACACAGAACCCCCCCAAAAAAAGGAATTCAAAGAGGACTACAGCAAGACACATCATAATTAAAATACCAAGAGCAAAAGACAAAGAGAGAATATTAAAACCAGTAAGAGAAAAATAATTAATTACCTACAAGGGAGCACCCATTCAATTGTCTGCTGATTTCTCAAAAGAAACTATGCAGGCCAGACATGAGTGGCAAGAAATATTCAAAGTGACGAATAGCAAGGATCTACAACCAAGATTACTCTACCCAGCAAAGATATCATTCAGAATTGAAGGGCAGATAAAGAGCTTCACAGATAAGAAAAAGCTAAAGGAGCTCATCAGCACCAAACCAGTATTATATGAAATGCTGAAAGGTATTCTTTAAGAAGAGGAAGAAGAAAACAGTAAAGGTAAAAACTATGAACAACAAATACATATCTATCAACAAGGGAATCTAAAAATCAAATGAATTAAAAATCTGATGAACAGAATAAACTAGTGAATATAATAGAATTGGGGGTATAGAAAGGGAGAAAAGGTGTGAGGGGGGTGCAGGGAGAAACTGGACAAAATCATACACCTGTGGATGAGGACAATGGGGGGAGGTAAAGGCAAAGGGTGGAATGGAAGCCAGGTGGAGGGGAGCTATGGGGGAAAAAAGAGGAACAATTATAATAATCTGAACAATAAAGGTTTATTAAAAAAAAAATTGTGTGAGACCCAGACCTGGCCGTGCCTCCCTCCCATTGGGCTAGATCCCGACCTGGCCAGTCCCACCCTTGTCAAGCCCTGCCAGGCAGAGGGTGTAGCCTCGGGTTCCCTGGCCTGGTGCCAGGACGGTGGTGGGGGTGTGGGTGGGGGCAGGCATGGCCTAAGGTCCTTCATATTGAGGTGGGGGTCGTGCCTTGAGGTCCTCCATCAAGCTCCACCAGGCAGGGGGTGGGGGGCGCGCAGCCTCAGGTCCTCTGGGCAGGGGCATGGCCTTAGTTCCTCAGACACAGCTCTGGGGTGCACCTTGAGGTCCCCCGACAAACTCCACTGGGTGGGGGGCATGGCCTGAGGTCCCCTGTCAAGCCCCATCTGGTGGGAGGGGCCGTGGCCTGAGGTCCCCAAGCCTGGTGCTGTGGTGTGAGGAGCAGCCTGAGGTCCCTAGCCCAGCATCAGGATGGGAAGTGTACCTTGAGATCCCCCGTCAAGCCTTGCCAGGTGGGGGTGTGGCCTGAGGTGCCCTATCAAGCTCTGCTGGGTGGGAAGTGGGGTCTGAAGTCCCTTGGCCTGGTGCTGGGGTGTGGGGGAGAAGCCTGAGGTCCCCTAGCCCAGCACCAGGATAGGAAGTGCACCTTGAATTCCCCCATCAAGCCCCTCCGGGTGGGGAGTGCAGCCTGAAGTCCCCTATCAAACCCTATGGGGTCTGGGGAGCGTGTAGCCTCAGTTCCCTGCTGATTGCTCATTAAGGCTCCTTATGAGAACTTGGCCTCAGCTGTGTGTACAGCCATCGTTGTGATGGGGTGATGGTTAATTAGCATATTCCCTTTTTATTAGGTAGGATAATAATCAAACAGTGTGTACTGGCACAAAAATAGACACATAGGTCAATGGAACAGAATAGAGAGCCCAGAAGTAAACTCAGGCTTATATGGTCAATTAATCTATGACAAAAAAGACAAGAATATAAAATGGAAAAATGACAGTTTTTTCAACAACTGGTACAGTAAACCCTCAATTTTGCAGACCTTTATTTAATGGACTTTAGATTTAATGGACAAAATTTTCAGTCCATTTCTCATATGTGAAAATTAATACCCTGTTCATTTTTAAATGCTTTTAACCAAGATTCGCATATAATTAAATTTAACAAGTCATTTTTTTTGTTATTAATTCACTATTCTTTTTGACAAATTCTAGCAAATAGGCTATATATTGGAAAAAACACTGTAGTAATTTCACTGACATAAATAAATATTGTACATCTACAACTGTAGTCTACATATTTAAATCAAGAGTACTTGCTCATAAACAATGTTTGACAAAAGATTAGCATGTGATCTCCACTGCATGACTCTAGTACTGTAATCGGTTCTGTTGTCAAGTGGAGTGACTTTTTGCAGCAGTTTTAACAACTGCAGGTGACGTTCCTCTGTGCACTAAGCCCCACCTCAGCTGTGTGCATTTATTTACTACTGGTGACAGGTGAATATTTGCATTTACCTGACCTACTTAGTATAAATTTAAATTACTGTAACATATAGAAAAATTTTCTATGGAATTAAACTTTTCATACATATTTAATTTTAATTACACAAACATGTCTACATATGTAAAAAAACAGGTTAACTAATTTGTCAAATTTTTAACATAAGCATTCAGAAAACCTACTTTATTATGTAATGGACTTTCAGCTTTAATGGACACCTCCTCACCTGAATTAGTCCATTATATAAAGGTTTTACTGTACTGGAAAAGTGACACAGATAGATGCAAAAAGTAAAATAAAACTGGACAATTCTTTTTAACATAAAAACATCAACTCAAGCCCTAACAGGTTTGGCCCAGTGGATAGAGAGTCAGCCTGCGGATTCAAGGGTCCCAGGTTCAATTCGGGTCAAGGGCATGTACCTTGGTTGCGGGCACATCTTCAGTAGAGGGTGTGCAGGAGGTAGCTGAACGATGTTTCTCTCTCATGGATGTTTCTAACTCTATCCCTCTCCCCTCTTCTCTGTAAAAAAATCAATAAAAATTATTTTTAAAAAATCAACTCAAAATGGATTAATGACTTAAGTGTAAGACCTGAAATCATAAAACTTGTAGAGAAAAACATTTTTTTCAGCAGAAATAAACTTTGTAGGCCAAAAGGAAGTGATTCAATATATTCAAAGTGCTAAAAGAAAAAAAATGCAACCAAGAATACTATGACCTGCAGTTATCACTCAAAAGTGAAGGGGCGGGAGATAAGAGCTTTCTACTCAAGCAAAAAGCTAGAGTTCATACAACCAAACTCACAGGAAAAGAGATTAGATTTTTAGTTACCAGAAGCAGGAGATGGTAGGGGGTGTGTGTTGGAGGAAGGTGGTCAAAGATACAAGCTTCCAGTTATAAGAACTCCTAAGGATTAATGTATAGCTTGGTAATATAGTTAATACTACTTATAATGCTGGTATATAGCAAGTTCTTAAGAGAGTATATACTAAGAATTCTCATCACAAAGAATATTTTTTTTCTTTTCCTTTTTATTGTATCTACATGAGATGACAGATATTAACTAAACCTATTGTGGCAATCCTTTCACAATACAGTGGTATCTCGAGATACGAGTTTAATTCGTTCAGTAACCTTGAGGCGTGGGAAACTATGAGACGCTCAAGTCGAGGTAAACTGGTGGGTCGTGTGCAGCTAGCCGATCAATGCGATTACTCCTATCTCAAACATTGCTCGTATTTCAAAGAAAAATCACTTGCTCGATGGCTCGTATCTCAAAAATCTCGTATGTTAGGGCACTCGTATCTCGAGGTACCACTGTATATGCAAATCAAAACACCATACTGCACTCCTTAAACTTATACAGTGATGTGTCAATTATTACGCAATAGAACTGGGTGGCGGGGAGGTGGACGCTATTATTATTTGCTAATGCAGGGTAAGAGTTTGTCCTTGCTGCTTTTCCCCATCATCTTTTTTGTTGCTTCCACTAAATCTTACAGCTAGATTCCTCAAATTCCCTGTCCCCCATAGGGCTCTCCTGGAGAAAATTATAACTCTATGCAGGTCATTTATGCCAGAACCCCTCTTTACAGGTTTTTAGAAACAACACTCTTTCCTTGTCCTTAGAGTCTTGGCAAGATAGTTACCAATTTGGGGGAGATCTAGCCTAAATGTGTTGCATTAAATATTTTTTAAAATATATTTTTATTGATTCAGAGAGGAAGGGAAAGGGAGAGAGAAAATTCAGTGATGAGAAGAGAATCATTGAGTGGCTGCCTCCTGCATGCCTCACATTGGGGATTGAGCCTGCAACCCGGGCATGTGCCCTGACTGGGAATCAAACCATGACTTCCTGGTTCATAGGTCGATACTTAACCTCTGAGCCAGGCCGGCTGGGCTCTGTGTGCGTGCGTGCGTGTGTGTGTGTGTGTGTTGAAAAAGCAAAGGAAAACACAGCACAGAACAGCAAGTCAAAGAAGGAAGAGGAGGCATATTTCAGAATGCTTCTAGTTTTCTCTGCTCCTTATCTTTGTTCCTGGCACTGCCATCCATTTGGTCAAACAGTCTGATAATCTACAATCTCGTATGTCTCCCTATACAAATGTGTGTATCACTATCAGTTCTTAATTTCACCTCCTAAAAGTACCTCTCTTGATTTCCCTCATAATTCTCTGCTCTGATTAAGTAACAGTATTCTAATTGGTTTCTTTCAGTTTAATGTTTTTTTTTTTCAGTTAGAGTTTATATTCAATATTACAGTTAATATTTCAGACATATAGCATAGTGGTTAGACAACTGTATACGTTACAAAGTGGTCCCCCCCCCCAATATTGCAAGGTGAGTGCTTGAAATATCAGGGTGGGGGCACCTCATTGGTTTCTTGACTCTCACAGCCGAGGGGAGGGTAGATGGGCAGAAGAAATCAATGTTGTCTTTCTGATGTAAAATATGCGATTACATGCATCCCTCATTTAAAATCTTGCAGTAGCCGAAACCAGTTTGGCTCTGTGGATAGAGCATCAGCCTGCGGACTGAAAGGTCCCAGGTTTGATTCCGGTCAAGGGCATGTACCTTGGTTGAGGGTACTTCCCCAGTAAGTGGGTGTGCAGGAGGCAGCTGATCGATGTCTCTCTCTCATCGATATTTCTAGCTCTCTATCCCTCTCCCTTCCTCTCTGTAAAAAATCAATAAAATATATTTAAAAAATAAAAATAAAATCTTGCAGTGATTCTCCATTGTGCATTGATAATACAAATTTTAAATTTTCAATGTTATTTCATTTGTTTTCTTTGTCTGTTACAAACTTCCTCTAATCTTCTTGACCTTCCCATTTCCTCCAATGTTATCTTCCACTTCTAATCCTTATGGTTTAGGTTTAAACATTCCCTGCTGGCCTGTACATTTTCATAGGTTATTCCTTCTTTTTGAAGCCCTTCTTGCTATATCCCCAACTCCTGGTGCACTCATGCTCAGCTCACTAGCCAGCCTGTCTGAAGTGTTACCACTTCTCTGAAACTTTCCCCAACTCTCCTAGTGGTTAGTTGCTGCCTCTACTGTTTTTCTAAAAACAGGTTCTGTTATAGGCACCCCAGAAACACCAGAAAGGGTGTTGTAGGACAGTCCCTGGAGTCAGAGAGAGAGGCAAGCAAATTTATCAAAATACATTTGGCCTATAAAGTACAGAAGGACTCTCTCAGCTAACCTGAAAAAACGAGTGTGGTAGGGGTTTGGCAGTTAAGAACGTTTTCATCTATAGGTTTTAAAATTCCTCTGCCAATTATCTTGATACAGATGAACTCTTAACATCTCCCCTTTTACTTTGTTATGGCTTTCCTAGAATTTATGAGACATACCTGGTGATTTCATCCTGATAAGCCCTGAGATTGCTGGCTTCACTGTGTAAACAGTGAGATGAAAATTGTACTTTCTTCCTTCCCCCTTCTCTCCTGCTGTTTTAGCAATTCCAGTGTGATTTATGCTATGAATTCTCAGGTGAGAGAGAAGGGGCATTAAGATTCCCCCCTCCTCACTCACTTCCCTTCTCCCTCCTTTCCTGCAGGCTTTGGTTAACCCTTTGTTCTCAAAATAAGATCCTGAGGCAAAATGGTTGTAAACTGGCCTTAATTTTCTTATTCTGTTTTCCTATTCCTCCTGCTCTAAAAGTTCCCTAGCTTCTTACTATATCCTGTAACAGTCTTTCATTCATATCTACTTATTGAGCGCCTAATATGTTTAAGGCATTAAGGTGCCAAGATGAAAAAGATATAGTCCCTGTCCTCAAAGATCTCAATCTAGTGAGGATGCTTAACATGAGTCTTAAAAAAATTAATATAGTAGATCACTGTGTTTCAGTAAGATACAGGCATAACTCATTTTATTGTACAACACAGATGTTGCTTTTTTAAAAAAAAATAAATTAAAGACAAGACTCTCAAGCAAAAAGATTTATGACTCACTTTATTGTGATACTTGCTTTATGTGGTGGTCTGAAACTGAATCTATGATATTGTTAGGTAGGCAGTTAGAATGAGCAGCTGGGGTGGGACCTGTCCTGGGGTCCTGAACACGGGTCGTGCCAACACTGCCTACAGACCGCCTATCTATGGGCAACCCAGTAGCCAGCAGGTTTGGACCCCTAATCTTTCATATGGCTAGTCAGAGTGTTTAGATACTTTGACCTTTTCCTCCCTAAAGCTAGCATCTAGGCCTCAGTTATATTTCAGCTCCAAGCCCAGAAAAAGCAGCAAAACCAGACAAGTAATCTATGGCTGCTTCAGGACCAGCTGCATTGACTAATGACCCCTTCCCTGGCACTGACCAATCAGTAGAGATGATGACCCTGAGAGAGCACACCTGGAAAGCTGATGAATATTCTATTAAGATCCTCCCCTGGTATCTCCCCTAAGATTTCCACCTGCAAAGCGAGAAATATGCTCAGGACAAAGGATCCAGCTCACACTCTCCGCACAAGGAGCATGCCTATGCCATTCCACTACAGACATGTATCTCCCCACGTTTATGGGACCCCGGAGACTTGCACCCAGGGGAGTAATGGGGAGCAGCAGCTCAGCCTGGGCTAACCCCTGATCCTGTCTCCAAGGCCCCCTGTTCTCTGATTCCCAGTGAGCCAAAGCAGCCCAGCCTAGGTCTCCTGTTGCCTCTTCTGTGCCCTTCCTTGGTTCACTCTCCTAAATATATTTTTGCTGTGGTCAATAAATTCTTGCCTGCTTTAATTTCATTTTCCTTGTTTTAATTTAATAAATCTTTATTGTTCAGATTATTACAATTGTTCCTCTTTTTTGCCCCTAGCTCCCCTCCATCCGGTTCCCACCCATCCTCTGCCCTTACCCTCCCCCCCACCACCACTGTCCTCATCCATAGGTGTACGATTTTTGTTCAGTCTCTTCCCGCAACCCCCCCCCACACTCCTTCCCCTCTGAGAACTGTCAGTCCACTCTCTTGCTATGCCCTTGATTCTATTATATTCACCAGTTTATTCTGTTCATCAGATTTTTTATTCACTTGAGTTTTAGATTCACTTGTTGATAGATATGTATTTGTTGTTCATAATTTTTATCTTTACCTTTTTCTTCTTTTTCCTCTTCTTAATGAATATCTTTCAGCATTTCATATAATCCTGGTTTGGTGTTGATGAGCTCCTTTAGTTTTTTCTTATCTGTGAAGCTCTTTATCTGACCTTCAATTTTGAATGATAGCTTTGCTGGGTAGAATAATCTCAGTTGTAGATACTTGCTATTCATCACTTTGAATATTTCTTGCCATTCCTGTCCAGCTAATAGTCGTATGGGTGCTCCTTTGTAGGTAACTAACTGTTTTTCTCTTGCTGCTTTTAACATTCTCTGTCTTTTGCCCTTGGTATTTTAATTATGATGTATCTTGGTGTGGTCCTCTTTACATTCCTTTTGTTGGGGTTCTCTGTGCTTCCTGGACTTATAAGTCTATTTCTTTCACCTTCCTCCCAGGTGGGAGAAGTTTTCAGTCATTATTTCTTCAAATAGGTTTTCAGTGTCTTGCTCTCTCTCTTTTTCTGACACTCCCATAATTCTGATGTTGTTATGCTTGAAGTTGTCCTAGAGGCTCCTTACATTATCTTCACATTTTTGGATTCTCTTTTTGCTTTTCCAGTTGAGCGTTTTTTTCTTTTTTGTATTTCAAATCTTTGACTTGATTCTTGCATTCCTCTAGTCTGCTGTTAGGTCTCTGTGTAATATTTTTTTTATTTCAGTCAGTGTATGCTTAATTTCTAGTTGGTCCTTTTTCATATCCTCAAGGGTCTTGCTAAATTTATCAGCCTTTTCTAGAAAATTCTTGAAAAACCTTATAACCATGGTTTTGAACTCAATATCTAGTTATTTGCTTTCTTCCATTTCTTTCATTTGTGATCTGTTTCCTTGACTCTGCATTTTCACTGATTCACTGAGTTGATAGAGTGGCTTTGTGTGCTAGGTGTCCTATATGGCCCAGTGGCTCAGCCTCCTCAGTTACCTGAGGTGGACAGTCTTGATGCATCCCTTTGTGGGCTGTGTGCACAGTTTTGTTGTAGTTAAGCTTTGATTGCTGTTGGTATCACTGGAAGGAATTAACCTCTAGGCCAATTGGCTGTGAGGATCAGCTGTGTCTACGCTGGGAGAACTTCTGTGCTGAGGCACCCTTATGAGACAAGATTTGCAAAAGTCTCTGTGCTTAGCTTGGATGGGACGGAGTCTCAGGGCAGAGCAGACAGCACCGGTTTCCCATCAGCCATGTTCTAATATGCCCCTGTGTGTCAATGTCCCATGGTAAAAGCTGCAAGCACCTCTGAGAGAAAGCCACCCTTGAGTTCTGCCAGTTGCCAGACAATCCAGTTTCTCTCCGAATAAGTCTTGGTCCCCAGAGTCTTGCCCAGAACTGGAGTTCATCGCAGTCGGGGGCTTCTATCTCCCTCTATAGAAAGCCAGCCACATACTCAGCCACCAGTCTTCTCTGTGCCTGAGTCTCAGTACCTCTGCCTCCTGCAGCTCCTCCAAGTCTCAGTGTGCTTTTCTCTTTCATTCTAGTTGTAGAATTTTCACTCAGCCAGCCTTCCCATGGTTCTGGATGATATCTATTTGGTCTTTTAGTTGTAGTTTTGAAATTATTGTGCAAGGCAACAGTTTAGGTATTTATCTATGCTCCCATCTTGGTTTCTCTGCTTTACTTTCATTTTTGTTGACCTTAAAATCTTTTCTGCATCAAGGAGGTTACCAAGTTGGTATCTCCAATCGGTAACAATAGCTCTGAGGCATGCCTGCATCCTCTCATCCTAGCTGGACTTGAACCACAACAATATGAGGTTGGAATTATCATGGCCACTTGCCACTGCAATAACACTGAGAATTAAATCAACACATGTCAAAAACTAGGGTATAAGCAGAGAGATAGAGAAAAACAATCTCAGTGACATATTTTGATCAATGAATCAAGTTAGTCCCAAAGTCAGCTTACCTTGAACATTCAGCTCCATGAGTCAATCAATTCCCTTAAGCCAGCTTGAGTTGTCTTTTCTCCCATTTGTAACCACTAGAATCTTAACTCATACAATAAAATGTTGTCAGGTAGAAAACGGAAGTAATGAAAAATGAAAATAGCTTATACAGGAGCATGGAGGAATAAAAGCAAAGCTAAATTGCAGAATGTGGAAGAGAGAAAAGAGACAATAGGGGAGAAAGGGCCTCCAGTCAGGATCAATTTTAGTAGACCAGATGAAAACTGACAAGTACAAAGCTAAGCACAATGAAGAACCAACAGCTTTTCCGGGAACTACAAGAGAGGGAAGGACTAGGGCAAACCATTCCCTAGGTTTGCTGAGACAGTCAGGCACACACAGGGTGTCACAACTTACCGGGGCAGGGACGAGTGGAAACCAATAACCTGGGAACTAGTGTTGGAGAAGGAAACCTGAACTGAAATTGATGAATTGCTGGAGGCTCAGTCAGTGTGGACTGACGGAGAATTAAAAACTTCAGGAGGACTCAGTTACAAAGAGGACCCCACAATTTTGTGAGTTTTACCTCCAGGAGCTCACATGGGAGAAGACTCCCTTCATGCTTCCAACAGGGTGAGGAGCAAAAGACATTTTGAAGCCCACCAGGCACTACTCTGTTCTTAATGAGACCTGCCCTCAGGGAAACTAATTGCCCAGGGCCTCACCTGCTGGGTATTATCAGAGCCTAACTGGCCTGGGGGAAAGGAAGCACTGAACTTTAGCTCCATCTAGCCATCCTGTCCTACTTGAGGGGGAGAGAAATGAAGCACATGTGATGTTCACAGTCCAGAGCAAGTATGTCAAACTTGTGGCCCACAATGAATATTTTTGCAGCCCAGCCAATATAACGGTATGTAAAAAGTGTTTTAATAAAAATTTTATAACTTAATTTTCACAATTTTCTGTTATACATAATTATTAATAATGAGCTACAACATTCACTAATGACTGATTACTATAATCGTGTTGTATTCATTTCCCTAATGCACCTTACATGCAGGCACACCATTTCTCTCCACTAATACTAGCAGTGAATATTTTAGCAGCTGATTGCATGTCATTAGTCTTAGACTAACTTGTTTGGTGTATGCAACAGAAAATATTTCTCTTTCAGAGAACAAGAAAAATAGTTTTATTTGTGTTACGCTTATTAATTTGTGCAGTTATTCAGTGTCTGGTAAGTTAACATTCAAAAAAATTTTTTTATTAAAATGTTATATTATTTTATGTTAATGACTCATTTATTTCAGTCCTTTGTATTCAGCATGTCTGTATTGAAATAAACCTTCAATTTTTATGAAAATTGAAGATTGTTTTTTGTGGCCCACACAACCTTAAACCTTGTTTATTTGGCCCTTGTTAGCCTTTGAGTTTGACGTGCTTGGTCCAGAGGCACAGGCTCACTGAGACTGAGACCTAACCCCAGGGCTGCACAGCACTTCCTCCCCGGCAAAGCTACCTTGCTACAGATCTGCTAACAGCGGTCCAATCAACCTGATCCATCATGCTCACTAGCAAGAAAATTTCACAAGGCAAAAAGTACAACTTGAAGAGACAGAGCAAACATCAGAACCAGACAGGGCAGGGATGTTCAAATTACCAGACAGGGGATTTAAAACAATTGTGATTAATATATTAGGAGCTCTAATGGATAGAGTAACCAGCATGTAAGAAGAGATGGGCAAGGTAAGCAGAGAGGGAACTCCTAAGAAAGAATGAAAAAGAACCAAACACACAGTGACAGAAATGAAGAATGACTTTGATGGGCTTATTAGTAGACTGGACTCAGCTGAGGAAAGAATCTCTGAGTTTGAGACAATTTTTTTTAAATTAAATCTTTATTATTCAGATTATTACATTTGTTTTTCTTTTTTCCCCTCCAAAGCACCCCTCCACCCAGTTCCCACCCTTCCCTCCCTCCCGTTGACCTCATCCATAGGTGTATGATTTTTGTCCAGTCTCTCCCTGTACACCCCTCACCCCTTCCCCCCTGAGAATTATCAGTCACGGGTGGGTCTGGAGCAGCAAGTCCTCCGCGGGCTCTGCCGTGAGTGACTCTTCAGTCCGCAGGCCGATGCTCTACCCACTGAGCACACCTCCTCCTGCTGCCACAGCGGCAGCACACACACGTGGGGGGGGGCGCGGGGTCGCAGGGGTTAAGGGAACCAGCACCGGCTCTCGCTCCTGCAGGTCCGGCCCGGCCCGAGCCGTACCAGAAGCCCTGAGGGCAGGTGCCCTGGGGTACTAGAGCCGAGGACGCACCACTCAGCCTCAGCCTCAGTGCGAAGGTCTCAGCGCCTCAGCCTCAGCACGAGGATCTTAGCGCCTCAGCCTCAGCACGAGGGTCCCAGCTCAGCACCTCAGCCTCAGCCTCAGCACGAGGGTCTCAGCCTCAGCCTCAGCCTCAGCACGAGGGTCCCAGCCTCAGCCCCAGCCTCAGCATGAGGGTCCCATCCTCAGCCCCAGCCTCAGCACGAGGGTCCCAGCGCCTTAGCCTCAGCCACAGCATGAGGGTCTCAGTGCCTCAGCCTCAGCTTCAGCACGAGGGTCTCAGTGCCTCAGCCTCAGCACGAGGGTCCCAGCCTCAGCCCCAGCCTCAGCACGAGGGTCCCAGCCTCAGCCCCAGCCTCAGCACGAGGGTCTCAGCCTCAGCCTCAGTATGAGGGTCTCAGCCTCAGCCTCAGC
>JAAGEH010000304.1:10207136-10328603 GCA_011751065.1 Lasiurus cinereus
CAGCCTCAGCCTCAGCACGAGGGTCTCAGTGCCTCAGCCTCAGCACGAGGGTCTCAGCCCCAGCCTCAGCACGAGGGTCCCAGCCTCAGCCCCAGCCTCAGCACGAGGGTCTCAGCCTCAGCCTCAGTATGAGGGTCTCAGCCTCAGCCTCAGCGCGAGGGTCCCAGCCTCAGCCTCAGCGCGAGGGTCTCAGCCCCAGCCTCAGCGCGAGGGTCTCAGCCTCAGCCTCAGTGCGAGGGTCTCAGCGCCTGCAGCCTGGCCCCAGCGCCCGAGCGCCCCAGTCCCCCAGCCCGTCCCTCTCCCCCGCGGGCATCGCCAGCAGTGGGGACTCAGTCCAGCACAGGGAGGAGGACGGCGGGGCGCCGAGCGGAGCTCCGTTAGTCCGCGTTCCATGCCTGCGTTTCCCCATTGGGGGGCCCAGCCCGGCGCCCTGTGCTGCGGGGCCTCACCGGCGAGCCCGCCTTCGGGCCGGGGACGCAGGCGGCTCCTTCCCCGGATCCCGGTCCCCCTCAGTCATTATTTCTTTAAATAGGTTTTCAGTATCTTGCTCTCTCTCTTCTTCTGGCACCCCCACAATTCTGATGTTGGCACGCTCGAAACTGTCCCAGAGGCTCCCCACATTATGTTCACACCTTTGGATTCTCTTCTCTTCTTGCCTTTCCAGTCAAATGTTGTCTGCCTCTTTATATTTCAAATTTTTTACTTGATTCTTGCCTTTCTCCAGTCCGCTGCCAGGACTCTGTACAATATTCCTTATTTCAGTCAGTGTATGACTAATTTCTATTTGGTCCTCGATCATCTCCAGTTGGACCTTTTCCATCCCTATTTGGCTCCCCTGCATCTCTAGTATGTCCTTTTTCATCTCCTCTTGGGTCTTGCTAAATTTATTAATCTTTTCTAGCATATTCTTGAAAAACCCCATAAGCGTGGTTTTGAACTCTATATCCAGTCTTTTTTTTTTCCCTCCATTTCTTTTGTTTGTGATCCCTGCCCCTGTCTCGGCATCCTCACCATGCCGGGGAAACTTCTGTGTTGGATTCAGCTTTATGATGCCAGAGGCAAAGCCGCAGAAGCCTCTGTTGAGCTTGGGAGGGGTGGAGTCTCAGGGCTTAAGGGACAGCCTTGCCTTCCAGTCGGCCCCGCCCTCCACGGCCCCCGAGTCTCACGTGACTGGGTAATGGCTGGAGCGGTCCCTGTGCGTGCACGCACCCGCAGTGTCTCTAACCGCTGCCTTTCCATCTCCCCTGCGCGCCAGGACCACACGAGTCTAGGTCCCCAGAGTTTCGCCCGAAACAGGGGCTTAGTGGAGTCAGAAGTGGTGCAGTTGGGAGGGTCTGTCTCCCGCCCACTCTCGAAAGCCAGCGGCACAATCAGCAATCTGTCCTCAGGGCAGCACCGTGCGCGTGCAAGACCGGATCTGATCTTCTGCGACTCCCCTAAATTTCCGTGCACCTCTCCCTTTTCACAGTCCAAACTCCCCCGTATGAGTTTCGGCTGGATGTGGGGTTTAGTGTCTTAAGATAAGGGGTTCAATGCCATTGAGAGTCTCCGTTTCCCTCCCTCCAGAGAAAGCCAGCCAGGTCCTCTGGCACCCGCTCTCTCAGCGTGCACACGTCTCCGTACCTCAGCTTTTTTGCAGCTCCTCTGGGTTTCTGTGAGCCCCTCTCTTTCCTTCTAGTTGTAGAATTTTCACTCAGCCAGCTTTCCTGTGGTTCTGGATGATGTCTGTTCTGTCTTTTAGTTGTAGTTTTGAAATTGTTGTGGGAGGCAGCAGTGTAGGTGTTTACCTATGCCGCCATCTTGGATTCTCCATGACAATTTGAGGTGAATCGAAACCTCCCAAACTTAAAAGCCAACAGAACAAAGGTTGAAAAGAACAGAGTAAAATACCCAAGGTCTGTGAGACAACCACAAAAGGTATAACCTATGCATGCTCTTGTGGGAATACTACAAGGAAAAGAGAAGGAGAGAAGGGACAGGAGAAATATTTGAACAATAATGACTGAAAATTTTCCCCAAATTAGACCACCAACCACAGTTTCAGGAAGCTCTAAATCACCAAGCACCACTAATATCAAAGCAAAAGCAGGAGAATCCAAGATGGTGGCATAGGTAAACACCTACACTGCTGCCTCGCACAACAATTTCAAAACTACAACTAAAAGACAGAACAGACATCATCCAGAACCACAGGAAAGCTGGCTGAGTGGAAATTCTACAACTAGAGGGAAAAAGAGGGGCTCACAGAGACCCAGAGGAGCTGCAAAAAGCTGAGGTACAGAGACATGCGCGAGGAGAGAGCGGGTACCTGGCTGGCTTTCTCTGGTGGGAGGGAAACGGAGACTCCCAATGGCATTGAACACCTTATCCTACGACACTAAACCCCAGATCCAGCCAAAACTCAGACGGGGGGAGTTTGGACTGTGAAAAGGGAGAGGTGCATGGAAATTTAGGGGAGTCGCCAAAGATCAGAGGTCTGATGGCGCGCACAGCACTAGGCGCAGAGGACAGATTGCTGATTGTGCTGCTGGCTTTCGCGAGTGGGCGGGAGACAGACCCTCCCAACCAAGCCACTTCTGACTCCACTAAGCCCCAGTTTCGGGTGAAACCCTAAGGACCTAAACTTGTGTGGTCCTGGGCGCAGGGGAGCCAGAAAGGCAGCTGTCTGGAGGCACTGCGGGTGCGTGCACAAGGACCGCTCCAGCGATTACCCAGTCACGTGAGACTCAGGGGCCGTGGAGGGCGGGGCCGACTGAAAGGCAAGGTGGTCCCTTAAGCCCTGAGACTCCACCCCTACCAAGCTCAAAAGAGAGGCTTCTGTGGTTTTGAAAGTCTGGTATCATAAGGCTGAATCCAACAGAATTTCTCCCAGCATAGTGAAAATGCTGAGACAAGGGAAAGGATCACAAACAAAAGAAATGGAGGAAAAGAAATGACTGGATATAGAGTTCAAAACCACGCTTTTAACGTTTTTCAAGAATATGCTAGAAAAGTTGGATAAAGTTAGCGAGAGCCAAGAGGAGATGAAAAAGGACCAACTAGAGATGAAAAAGATTCAACTAGAGATGGAAAAGGTCCAACTAGAGATGAAAAAGGACCAACTAGAAATTAAACATACACTGACTGAAATAAAAACTATTATACAGAGCCCTAACAGCAGGCTAGAGAAAGGCAAGAATCAAGTCAAAAATTTGAAATATAAAGAAGCAGGAAACATTCACCTGGAAAAGCAAGAAGAGAAAAGAATCCAAAAATGTAAAGATAATGTAAGGAGCCTCTGGGACAGCTTCAAGTGTACCAACATCAGAATTGTGGGGGTGCCAGAAGAAGAGTGAGAGCAAGATACTGAAAACCTATTTTAAGAAATAATGACTGTAAACTTCTCACATCTGGTAAAAGAAATAGACTTACAAGTTCAGGAAGCACACAGAACCCCATATAAAAGGAATCCAAAGAGGACTACCCCAAGACACATCATAATTAAAATACTAAGAGTAAAAGACAAAGAGAGAATATTAAAAGCAGCAAGAGAAAAACAGTTCATTACCTACAAGGGAGCACCCATACCACTGTCAGCTGATTTCTCAACGGAAACAATGCAGGCCAGACGGGAGTGGCAAGAAATATTCAAAGTGATGAATAGCAAGAACCTACAACCAAGAATAATCTATCCAGCAAAGCTATCATTTAGAATTGAAGGGCAGATAAAGAGCTTCACAGAGAAGAAAAAGCTAAAGGAGTTCATCAACTCCAAACCAGTATTATATGAAATGCTGAAAGGTGCCCTTTTAGAAGAGGAAGAAGAAAAAGGTAAAAGCCAAAAAATTATGAACAACAAATACATATCTACCAACAAGTGAATCTAAAAATTAAGTGAATTAAAAATTTGATCAACAGAATAAACTGGTGAATATAATAGAATCAGGAACACAGAAAGGGAGTGGACTGATAATTCTCAGGGGAAAAGGGGTGAGAGGTGTACAGGGAGAGACTGACAAAAATCATACACCTATGGATGGAGGTCAATGGGAGGGAGGTAAGGGCAAAGGGAAGGGTGGGAACTGGGTGGAGGGGTGCTATTGAGGGGAAAAAAGAGAAACAAATGTAATAATCTGAATAATAAAGATTTAATTTTTTAAAAAAAGCAAAAGCAAAACAAAACAAAAAAATGATACCTAGGCATTTCAGTTTCAAACTAAATAGGCATGACATTTTCTAATTAAATTAAATAAAAAAATAAAGAAAAATCTTGAATGAAATGAGAGGAAACAACATCTTACCTGGAACAAAGTTAAGAAATATATTGAATTCTACTCAATTCCTGCAAGCAAGAAGACAGAAGTAAAATATTTAAAGTGTTCAGAGAAAAACCCACCATCCTACAAATGTGTTTCCTGGGAAATGAAACAAACAACTTGATTTTTAGAATTGGCCGAAGACCATAATAAACATCACATTAAAGACGTACAGATGGAAAATAGGCACATGAGAAGATGCTCCACATCAAATGCCATCAGAGAAATGCAAAGTAAAGCAACGAGATACCACTATACAACTGTTTGGCCAAAATTCAGAACACTGATAACACCAAATGCTGGTGAGAATTGGAGGCAATAGGAACTCTCATTCATTGCTGTTGGGAATGCAAAATGTACAAACACTTTGGAAGATAGGTAGTTTCTTACAAAATTAACAAGACTTAACATAAGATCCAGCAAGCATGTTCTTTGGTATTTACCCAAAAGAGCTGAAAATTTATGTCCGCATAAAATAACCAGCATGTGAATATTTATAGCAGCTTTATTCATAGTTGCTAAAACTTGTAAACAACCAAGAAGTCCAAGTAGGTGAATGGATAAATAAACTGTGGGACATCCAGACAATGGAATATTATTCAGTGCTCAAAATAAATGAGCTATCAAGCCATCAAAAGACACAGAGGAAACTTAAATGCATATTAGTAAGAGAAAGAAGCCAATCTAAAAGTGTATTTACAAAGGTATGATTACAACTACATGGTATTCTGGAAAAGACAAAATTATTTAGACAGGAATAATATTGGTGTTTGCCAGGGCTTGTGCTATGTGAGAAATGATGACTAGAGAGAGACAGAGCACAGAGAATTTTTAGGACAGTGGAAATACTCTTTATAATACTCCTAGAGGCCTGGTGCACAAATTCATGTACAGGTGGGTTCTGGCTGGCCCCAATTGGGGCTGATCGAGGCTGGGCCAGCCGGGGGGAGGGTTGCAAGTGGTTGGCCAGCCAGTCCCACCCCTGATCAGGGTGGGAGGGGGCTATTAGGGCCACAGTGAGCATCCAAGCAATCAGTCATTCTGGTTCTTCCAGTCGTTCCAGTCGTTCTGGTGTTCAGGTTGCTTGGCTTTTATATAGAGAGATATTGATGAATAAGTATCATCAGACATTTGTCCAACCCTCTAGAATGTACAACACTGAGTGAACCTCAACATAAACTATGGACTTAGGGTGATGATGATGTGTCAGTATAGGTTCATTATTTGTGAAAAATGTACCATTTTGGTGGACGATGTTGATAATGAGGGAGTCTATGCATGTGTCGAAGTAGGCAATATATGAGGAATGTCTGTACCTTCCTCTCACTTTTTCTGTGAAACTAAAACTGCTTTAAAAAAAAGTCTTAAAAATATGACAGAGCCAGAACTAGAATTATAACACTAGGCCTTGAGATGGAAGGACATACGTCAGAACTATTTGGAAGGTGGCCTTTATGGGACCTAGTGTCTTATAGGGGGAAATGGGTTCACATTACTTTAAAGGCTGAATCTCAAGTTTCAAGCATGAATAAAGAGATGAGTGGTAGTGTCTTAGGGCAGGTTTTGCATGTAAACATACTTGATGTTTATGTGGGACATACAGTCAGGTCTGCAGGAATTTGGAGATAAACATTAGAAGTCACCTAGGTCCACCCCTGAATTTCCAGAGGCAATAACTTTTACCACCTTTATCTCTTTCTTCTAATATTTTCTTCCATATTTTAATGTGCATAAACTGCAATCTTCTGATTATCCAATGTTAGTCATTCTTTTTTTTAATATATTTTATTGATTTTTTACAGCGAGGAAGGGAGAGAAATAGAAAGTCAGAAACATGAATGAGAGAGAGACATCGATCAGCTATCTCCTGCATGCCCCACAATGGAGATGTGCCCGCAAGCAAGGTACATGCCAACAACGGGAATCGAACCTGGGACCTTTCAGTCCGCAAGCCGATGCTCTATCCCCTGAGCCAAACCAGTCTCGGCCAATGTTAGTCATTCTTTACCAACTTATTAGACAAAATGTGGATTTAGCATTTTTAGGCTACCTCTTTCTCTCACGTTCCTTTTCATTGTGTTTCCTTCAAAAGTTACATCACAACTTTGGTTGAATTAATGATCTGTGTTTATTTTTAATCTTTTAAAAAATATTTTTTATTGATTTTTTTACAGATAGGAAGGGAGAGGGAAAGTTAGAAACATCGATGAGAGAGAAGCATGGATCAGCTGCCTCTTGCACACTGAGGATGTGCCCGCAACCAAGGTACATGCCCTTGACTGGAATTCAACCTGGGACCTTCCAGTCTGCACGCCCACGCTCTATCCACTGAGCAAAACCGGTTTTGGCCCTTGTTTATTTTTACTATGATATATAAATATATTCATTTCTGAACCCTGAAGTGCTCTTTGGTTATATTCATTTTCTGACCAACTTTGGTTTTCCTTGGATTTAATAATATCTTAGTTCCTACTGTTTAGGTTTCCTTGTACCTATCACTATTAGAACTGTAGAACCACTTTCAATACTGTGGAACCCATCAAGTCATCCATTTGTCCTATCTGTACCCCAAGCTCTTATTGAATTTAGCTTTGCAGGAGGCAGACAATCCATGATGTTTCTTTCTCATGGATGTTTATATCTTTCTATCTCTCTCCTTCCTCTCTCTCTAAAAAGCAATAACAAATATTAAATATATCTATATATATAAAAGCCAAGTGACCTGAATACCAGAATGACCAGAATGACTGGTTGCTTTGATGCCCACTGTGGCCCCGATAGCCCCCTTCCACCCTGATTGGGTGTGGTGCCAGCAAGCTGACCTCCCACATTCCCTCCCCCTGGCCAGCCTGGCCCTGATCAGCCCCAATCAGGGCCAGCTGGACCCCACCCCACAAATTTGTGCACAAGGCCTCTAGTATACACATACATACCATATATATTTGTTGAGGGAGAGATAGAAACATCAATGATGAGAGAGAATCATTGGGGAATCACTGATCAGCTGCCTCCTGCATGCTCCCTACTGGGGATTGAGCCCACAACCTGGGCATGTGCCCTGACTAGCAGTCAAACTGTGAAATCCTGGTTCATAGATCCATGCTCAACCAGTGAGCCACACTGGCTAGGATATTTCTCAGTTTCTATCTTCATTTTAGACCACAACAGAAAAAGTAAATCTGTGAATTCTGTTCTATAATTGCAGTCTTTGATTTTAGATTGTGGTGGGCAGAATTCTAAGGTGGCCCCAAGATTTCTGTCCCTTGTGTACACACCCTATGTAATTCCCTCCTCTTGATTGTGGGCAGGAGCCCTGAGTATGATGGATGTTGTGGATGTCCATGATTAGGTTATATTGTGTACTAAAAGTGAAGGGATTTTTTTGCAGATGTATTTAAGCTTCCTAATCAGTTTATTTTGAGTTAGTCAAAAGGGAGATCATCCTGGATGATCTGACCTAACCAGATGAGCTTTTTAAAAGAGGATCTAGAGGTCAGAGACCTTCCAAGCAGCATACATTCATGTGAATTGTTCCTGGAGGGGCTACATGGCAGGGATCTGAGGGTGGCCTCTAGTAACTGAGAGCAATTCATATTATTAAAAATAAAATGGTGGACAGTAATATTCTTGCAACTCACATACACAGTCTTGACTGCTCACAAGCAGCCTTGCAGGCTGGTACCGTTTTGCTGTAATGTAGTTTCATGTCATTTAAAATTTGGAGAGTGGATTAACAGGTAGTTCTCAGCCAATGGCATTGTGTGTTCTGACACCCATTAAGAAACCCAAGGGATCATTTAAGTGTATATGTTTTCTTTTATACTGTAGGGAAATTATATTATACTAGAGGCCTGGTGCATGGATTTGTGCACCAGAGGTGTCCTTCAGCCTGGTCTGCACCCTCTTGCAATCCTGGACCCCTCAGGGGATGTCGGACTGCCAGTTTCAGCTTGATCACGAAACTGGCAGTCTGACATCCCCCAAGGGGTCTAGGGGAAAAGAGGCAGATGGCTGGGGAGGAGCCCGAGCCTAGGCTGGGCACTGTACTGCTCCTGTTCATCCTGGCCCCACTGTGACTGCCACTGCCACCACTTGGTAGTGCTGTGGCAGAAGTGGGAGAGGCTTGCACCGCTGCAGCTGCTCTTGCCAGCCATGAGCCTGGTGTTTTGTGCCCATTGGTCAGTTGAGTGGTGCTTCCACTGTGGGAGCACACTGACCACCACGGGGCAGTTCCTGCATTGAGTATCTTCCCTTGATGGTCAGTGGACATCATAGCAAATGGTCAAATGGTTGTTCAGTTGTTTGGTCGTTCAGTCACGTAGGATTATATACACTTAGTGGCCAGATTATGATGATCTCTGAATGCATAATAATCTGTGTGTGTGTATATGTGTGTGTGTGTGTGTGTGTGTGTGTGTGTGTGTGTGTGTATGTGTGTATGAGGCCTGGTGCATGAATTTGTGCATAGGTGGGGTCCGGCCAGCCTGGCCAGGGGGAGGGGACATGGGCGGTTGGTCAGCCTGCTTGCTGGTCAAACTCCTGTTCAAGGGGACAATTTGCTTATTAGCCTTTTATTATATATGATATACACTGAGTGACCAGATAATTATGCATTCAGAGATCATAATAATCTGGCCACTCAGTGTATGTATGTGCTTACACACACACACACACACACACACACACACACACACACACATGCTGAGGCCCAGTACATGAATTCATGCATGGGTGGGGTCTGGCCAGCCAACGGGAGAGGATGTAGGTGGTTGGCTGGCTAGCCTCGACCCCTGGTTGAACTCCTGGTTGAGGGGACAATTTACATATTAGCCTTTTATTATATGGGATAGTGAAGTAAATGGCAGAGTTTTATTAGTATTTGGCAAGAGAGACTCAGAAAAGCCTGAGGGAAACAAACAGAAGGACCAATAGCAGATGGAAAACAGAGAGGTCCCCAGTGGTTGGGGAGAGGGGAGACTCGGCCAATACCCCATGGTGTACATGAAGAGAGCTCTTGGCTTATATCTGAGGCCTTCTTAGCTCCCCCTCAGGCCTACATCCACAGTTTGGAATCTTACTTCTGTCTGGCTTCCTGGTAGAGAAACTTTTATTGGTGACTAACAAGTCCAGGCATGTGATGGAAAAGAGTGAGATTGCTGGGTCCCAGGGGCAGCCTGGACTGAGGGACTATTCCTTCTGTAGATAAGGAACAGGAGCTAAAGATTGGCACAGGGCAAATGGTTATTCGAAACATATTAGTAAACATGTCCAACTGATTATCTTGGATTCTGATTAATCAGATTAGCCCCTCCTCCTTCCTCGAGAGTAGCTAGGAGGGTGTACACATTCCTCCTCTTACAAGGGCTGTTAGGGATTTGGGCATTTGAGGGGTTTAGAAGCATCTCTGTTCTATACTACTGATGAACTGATTCATGCCCAGCAATGAAAAGTAGCTGAAGACACTTGTTTAAACTTAAGAATAAGCTAGATATACCCATTCCTTCCTTTGCTTATGTGTGCTTTATAACTCCTAAATCTATGGGCATGGTGATGCAAATAAGGAAGATAACTTTATGGTTAAAACAAATATAAAAACAAAAGCCTTTACAATCTTATCCAGATTTAGATGTGGCGCGTGATTCGACTTCTAAACTGAAGGGGAAAAAATTGTAAGAGTATAGAGTCAGGAGGCAGTTTTATTTCAAGATGAATTCTCCAGCCTGAATACCCACATTATAAATTTTATTATGAGAGTGCCTTTTTTTTTGCAACCACAGTTACATCCTAGTTAAAATTTTAAGTTGGAAACATGAGAGCTTTGGAAACTATGATTAACTTTGAATTTCTTAAAAACAACTAAAGTCTATCCCCTTTTATTACTGCATGAAAAGTGTTTTAGTGCATTACAATATTTTAATATTTCATTCCAGACCTCGGCTTAATTGCCCAGCTAGGCTTCCAAGATTAATTATAAGTCCAGAACTGTCATTAAATCTTGACTGTTTTTTCTGGTCAGGCGTGGTCTACCTTGTGATCTGGACTATCTGGTTTAAAAGGTTTTGAAATTCTGCAGGAAATCTGTACTGCTTCCTCCTAGGTGAGCTCAACTCCTTCTGGTTTAGTTTGACAAGGGCCACGTGGGTTGAGTATATTGGATATATGGCCCCAGAACCTATAGTTTCATTGTGTATATGCTCAAAGGCAAAAATACTGAACAGTTTAGGTGAAAAGAACTTTAAAGGCAGAGTATAGCAGCAATTTGAATTTATTCAATCCACAAAGATGTATTGAGTGCTTCCTGTGTGCCTGGCACTATTGTAGACCTTGGGGACATAGGAGCAGACCACACAACTCCTGCTCTCAAGGTGCTTATGTTCTAATAGGGGCAAGGGAGATGAGGACCACAAATGTCTATAACATATCAAAGAGTGGTACCTGCAAAAAGAAATAAAGTAGAGGAAGGAGCTAGAGAGTGCTGTTTCATATAGGATGCTGAAGGAAGGCCTTCTTGACAAGGTGACATATGAAAGAAGTTAGGGAGCATGTGAGATAAAGAACATTTTAGTCAGAGGAAGCAGCAAATGCAAAGGTCCTGGGGTGAATGAATAAGAGTGTTCAAAGAACAGCAAGGATGCCTGTGAGGCTGGGACAGAGGGAGTAAAGGGAAGAGTAGTGGGAGATTAAGTCAGAGATGAAGAGTCAGGTCAGAAGATTGTAAGCTATGGTGATAACTTCAGACTTTAGGGCTTCTGATGGAGAGCCTTTGGAGACATATGAGTTTCATTTGTTGCTATAACAAATTGCCACTCATTGTCTTAGAGCAGCACAAGTTGATTATCTTACAATGCTGGAGGTCAGATACTCGAAATGGCTCTAATGGAATATATTAGTTGGCTAGGGCTGCCATCATAAAGTACCACAAGTGGGTGACTTATTGTCTCACATTTCTGGAGGTGAAAAATCTGAGATCAAGGTGTTGGCAAGTGTGGCTCCTTCCAAGGAATGTGAGGAAGAATCTGTCCCATGCCTCTCCCCTAGCTTCTGGGAGTTTGCTGGAGATCTCTGGAATTCCTTGGTTTGTTGAGGTACCACCATGATCTCTGCCTTCATCTTCACCTGGTGTTTTCTCTCTGTGCAAGTCTGTGCCAAAATGTCCCCTTTTTGTATACACACTAGTCATATTGAAATAGGACCTACCCTAATGACATCATTTTACCTTACTTATTTCTATAAAGACTATCTCCAAATAAGGTCATATTCTGAAGTACTGGGGATTAGGACTCCAACATATTTTGGGGGGAGACCCAATTCAACCTGTAATATGGGGCTAAAATAAAAATTATGGCAGGGCTGCTTTCCTTCTTGGGACTTTAGGGGAGAATCTGTTCCTAGACTTACCCACTTTTGGAGGTTGTTTGCATCGTTTGGCCCTTTGTCAACAATGGCATTACTCAACCCTCTGCTTCTGTGTCACATCTCCTGTGACTCTGCACTCCTGCCTCTCTTCTAAGGACCCTTATGATTACATCTGGAAAGTCGAGGGTAATCTCCCCTTTATAAATCTCAAAATCCTTAATTTAACCACATCTGCAAAGACTATTTTTGCAGTAGAAGGGAACTTATTCATGGGTGCTAGGGATTAAAACAACTTTGAGGGGTCAATATTATGCGTATTTTAGAGAATTTTAAGCAGAGGAGTAATATGATCTGCACTGTATTTTAAAAGAACCACTGCCTGCCTGAGCTGGTTTGGCTCAATCGATAGAGGGTTGGCCTGCAGACTGAAGGGTCCTAGGTTCGATTCCAGTCAAGGGCGCATGCCCGGATTGTGGACTCAGTCCCCAGAGGTGGGGAAGATGCACAAGAGACAGCCGATAGATGATTCTCTCTCATCCTTGTTATTTCTCTTTCTCTCCGTTCCTCTCTGAAATCAATAAAAATACACTAAAGAATGACTGTCTGCGGTGTGGAGGAGAATGTGAACCAGGATACCCATTAGCAGAATGTGGCAATGGTCCCAATGTGAGACAATGGTCTCTCAGAGCAGGGCAGAGGTGTTGAGAAATGATCAAATCCTGGACTTACTGTGAAGAGCAACTTTCCAATGAAGCACAAGAGAGGTGTAAGGTAATAAAGAACTCCACGTTTCTTTTTCAGAATAACTTATTTTTAACATAAGCTGTTAAATATAACTAACATTTGTTTATCAATTTAAAAATTTCAACATGATTTTTCATCAATTTTCTCATTGGAACTTCCTAAAACCTTGTTATATATCATTATTTATTTTTTTTAATATATTTTTATTGATTTCAGGGAGGAAGGGAGAGGGAGAAAGAGATGGAAACATCAATGATGAGAGAGAATCTTTGATTGGCTGCCTCCTGCATGCCCCCTACTGGGGGATCAAGCCTACAACCCAGGCATGTGCCCTTGATGGGAATCTAACCAGGACCCTTCTGTCTGCAGCCAATGCTCTATCCACTGAGCCAAACCAGGTAGAGTACATATCATTATTTTAATCCTTATTTTATATATGAGAAAGTTGAAAATTATGGAGGTGACTTCTGGTATTGTTTTTAGTTCATTGGAATTATTTTCTGAAATTGACTACTTCAATGCTTTGATGATTAGTTAAGTTTATACTGGTGATAAATGGAAACAGATGTTATTTGATGTCTCCAGTGTATTATAAATAAATTCACTAATCCCAAAGCCAAGGAGAGTTCCATATTTAGTTTTGGTGAGGATTAATGAGTCAATAAATATATATACAAAGAGTCTAGAACATTGTCTGGCATATGTAAGCCCTAAATAATGCTAGCAATCATCATATTATTATTTATGATTTAGATTCAGTACTTCCAAAAGATATTCAAAATGACAATTTAGAAAAAAAAAAGGCAAAACAAAAGTAGAAGAAATTTTTGTATTGTAAGTAGTTAGAAAAAATTAGTTGCTACAGCCAAACATTTAATTTAGTTCTGAGCATCTAAAAGAACTGCATCAAGACACCCCACCACATTATGTAACAGAGTTCTTGTTGACTTGAAATTGAAATAAAATTAGGTTATCTGAAGAAATAGAACTTATCATGGAATGCTAATCGCACTTCAACATGCAGATCTTCACACGAGGGCTTTGAAATATGATTTTGTTGGTCTTTTGTAAAAGCCAAGGGCATGACATTAAATCTGAGTACAGTTAAGTCCTCTGTGCACGTGCTAACCTACACATCCCAGCGCTTACTTTGCACAGCGGCCACCCTCCCTTGTTGCCAAAGTCACTTTTAAAAATGCAAACCTGATCCTGTTACTCCCCTGCTTAAAATTCATTCCTGACACTGCCCTCAGCAGTGTTTTTCAAGCTTATTTTTAGCAAGAGAACCAGTTCTTCACATTAGAGCTTACATGGAAATCCATTGGACAAACAGATAGAAGCTGGGCTGCTCTGGATGAAGTGTGGGCGACTGGCCCACTTGTTTTCTGCTCTTGTACCCTGTCCTGTTCTCTGAACTGTTAGGACATAATCATAACTTCAGCATGGCCCAGGGCATCCTTTCCACCCTCACATGTTACCATATAATCTGGACTTTGGCTGAGCTTAATTAAGAATCAAATTAGTCAACTGAGTTATTATTTTTTAAAAAATATATCTTCATTGATTTCAGAGAGGAAGGGAGAGGGCGAGATAGAAAAATCAATGATGAGAATCAGTGATCAGCTGCCCCCGACCCCCCCCACCACCACCCTGGGGATGGAATCCTCAACCTGGGCATGTGCCCTGTCCAGGAATCGAACCTGCAACCTCTCGGTTCATGGGTTAATGCTCAATCATTGAGTCACATCAGCTGGGCAACCAAATTATTTTTGAGAGTAGGAGTTGTTAAAAAGAATTAACAATAGGCGCAGCAGCATCCAGGATGGAAGAGCCTGGGTTTCCCAGTGGCTCCTGGAGGTCCCCGAGCACCCTAGGAAGAGGACGCAGCAGCACAAGGTGTTCATCGCACAACAGCTGCGGGTCCTGGAGAAATTCTTTGAGGGAAAACACTAAGGGACCTATGGGGAACAGGAGACCCTGGCAGCCATGCTGAATCTGCAGGAGTACCAAGTGCAGGTGTGGCTCAGGAACCACAGAGCCAAAGACCGTAGGCTGCAGAGACTGCAGGGGCAGGAAGGCCAGGGAGTCTTCCTTGCACCTCAGGAACCGGAAGTCTGTGCTCCTCAGCCTGAGCTCGCTCCTGCAATTGTGGGCCCTGTGTTACAGAAGGACCCTACGTCTCCTCCCAGCTCTGTGCTCCTCACAGCCCCCTTGCACCACATGGGCCCAGCTTTCTGCAGCCCCCTTCAGCCCAGCTCATTTCAAGTCTTCCCAGAGACAGAACAACCAGGCCTGGTAGTACCCTAAGGAGGTCAGCCAGAGCATGGTCCCTGCTGCACCAGCTCCAGCTCCAGCTCCAGCTCCAGCTCCAGCATCAGCTCCAGCCAAGGACACAGTTGGGCCTCAGGGTCCCTAAACCTTCAATTTTTCTCCCGATCCTGTTGTGACCCCTTGATACACAGAGCTGCTTTCACCCCGAGGCCCTTTCAAGGGGCCCTTTTCCTCTTGCACACCTGGAGGTGAGAGCAACGAGAACGTCTACAAGTTACTGGATCTCTAGCCCCGAAGTCCTGCAGATGCCATGGGATCAGAGGGGACCAGTGTGTGCGCCCATGTGGGTGAGAGGATCTCTGATCAGTGTATCTTGGACGCCAGTTGCTCTTGTGCAGTCAGTGCACCTTTAAGCATCGACCTTTGGGAGGTGGGATTTGCTCTGCTCCCTTCGTGGCCACCTTGCATGCTTGTCATCTCTGGCTGCTCTGGTTCCTAGCTGGACCCAGTAGGGATCACGTGACCTCGCTGTGAGTTCTCAGGGCTGAGAGCACAATAGCTGCTCTGCTGCTGGTGCAGGATCCACTGGGGAGCTGCTGCCCAGAACTTTCCAAGGGAAAAGCCTCCACTCCTCTTGGCAGTGTGCTCTGTCACCCCGAGGACTGGGAGAGCTTTTCATGTGTGCACATCTGTGACTCCTGGCTTCCTGGTACTTTTCCTAGACTCCTTTCTCGCAACATAACTGGGTTCCAGGAAGACTCAACTTGTAATGTATCTATATTTTCATTAAGTTTTCTTAATATATTTGAATTGATTCTATTTCTAGGCAATGAACATGTTAGAAAACTTTGATCCATTTGTATTTTCCATTTATAGAATTTATTGATTTTAATTATTCTATTTCAATACGACTCATTACCTGCTGCTATATTATGCCTTTGTCGTTTTTATTAGTGGAAAATTGATGCTGCAAAATAATAAATGTATTAAAAATTAAAAAAAGAAAAGAATTAACAATAATCACCTAATTTTTTTCATATTTACTTATTGGTCAACAAACTAGCTTTATGTTATTGTTGGACACTTAAAATGATTCCATTAAAATTGTTTTTAAACCTCTAAAAATATTAAAGCAGATATATTATCTGAATGTTTAAAAAATAACACAAGCATAATAATTATTCTTGAACCATATTACTGTATTTTTAGTTTCTTAGTTGGATCTGTCCCTACTTCTATGACTGTTTCTCATCTCTCTCTTTTGAGTAAATAATGCATTTTTTCAATATGCCCTAAAGTTTTTATAAAATTGCTTATAACATTCAAAATTGTATTTTATGGTATATAAATTGGAAACATTTGACATTTAATTGCATTTTCTCTGAAAGCCCTATTTTATTTATTTATTTGTAATCCTCCCCTGAAAATATTTTTCCATTTTTAGAGATTGGAAGGGAGGGAGAGAGACAGAAAGAGAAACAAGGATGTGAGAGAGACACATGATTGATGGCCTCCTACATGCCCTTGACCAGAATCAAATCCAGGACCCTTCTGTTACGTGGGCCAAGCCTCTATCCACTGAGCCAAACTGGCCAGGGCTACTTTATTTATTTTTGAAGGTATTTAAAAATGGATTTTCAGGGAGAGTGGAAGGAAAAGGGAGAGAAACATGTGAAAGCTGAAGGTCATGGATTGACTGCTTCCTGCATGCTCCCCACACGGGGATCCTGACCGCCACCTTTCCGCACGGGAGGACGCCCAACCAATGGAGCCAGCCCCCAGGGCATTTACTTGTTTCAGTCGCTCAGTTTTATTAGCTGCAGTGACGAACACTTAAGCATCAAACAATGAGTGAACCACAAGTGCCCAAGGAACAGTACAGGCAAAAGATTCGGGCCCCAGGGTAAGTGGAACTCCCGCTGGGATCAAGGCGGTAGGAAGAATCCCCTGCCCAGGACCGGACGCGAGGCTGGGCCCGAAGCGCTGCATGGTGCGCACCACCGGGGGACGCTGGCTGGGGAAGCGGGCGGTGCAGGTCCGCAGGAGGCGAGGGTCTTCGGCCCCCAGCTGACCGCCAGGACGCAGTCCTGTGCCGCGAGCTCCTTCCCAATCGCCCCTCTGTGAGGCTGGGGTCTGGGGCCAGGGACCCGCGGATGGGAAAGGCACCCTGAGGGTGAATGCATGCAGCCCAGTACGTCTCCCCTCTGGCCAAGCTCCCAGCCCCACTGGCCGCGGCCATGCAGGCGGCACTGGCTGGCCGAGGGCTCTAGTGAGGTCTGCCGCCCACATGCCCGCATCTGTCGCTCACTTGTCAGCTGAGCCCCGCCTTCGACCCCGGCCCCCAACCGGATCCCACCACCTGCGCTCTCCATGACCAATGAGGAGCTGCGATTCCTTCAGAAGCTCCGCCCCTTCACACTGACCCGCCTCCCCGGGCCTGCGCCAGTGGTGTGGTGGGTTCCTTCAAGCTCTGGGGCTCTCATTTTAAAGAGAATATATCCTCTTTAAAGTGCTTCATGATCTCAGAGCAAACTCTGCTGAGTGGAGGACATTTTTAATTCTATTTTTTTTTATATTTTTTAAAGGAGAAACAATTTTAGCCCACATATTTTTTCTTTTACTCAGTTTACCTTTCTTTGATATGTAGCTTTGTAAGACAAACTCATCAAGGAAGTTGTGTGTTTTTTTATGTTTAAAACATTTCACCAAATTTAAGTGTTATAAAAGCATAGGCTTCTTGAGTAAAACACTCTATTTGGGAACAGCATGTCTATTTATCCAATTAAAATAGGCGTTCCATCAAAAGATTTTTCCCCAAGTGGAGATATTTCAAAGTGTAATTATAGGATTTCAAAATTCTGTATATCACTTTTTAGACTATTGTTACATTTACTCACTTCCTTGCTTTCACAGGGACACATTTCATTGCTTCTCTGTTTATAAGCTTTATTCAATAACCTTAATTCCCTGAAACTTTTCACAAGCTGAAGTTTTTTGGTTCTCCATTTGTTGAATGTCTTGATTAAAGACTTGATTCCAATACTTTTTAATAAAATGCAACCAAATATAGATAATTAGTTTACAAAAGAGTTATTCTACAATGAGATCCCACCTCACACCTATCAGAATGGCTATCTATATATATAAAAGCCCAGCAACTGGAACAGCAGAACAACCAGAATGACCAATGGCTATGACATGCAATGTGGCAGCCAACCAGCCTGATCCAGGCCGATCAGCTCCCCCAACACTATCCCCTAACCGGCCCAGCCAGATGGACCCCCATCAGGAGCCCACCTGAGCACAAATTTGTGCACCTGACCTCTAGTCATCAATAAATCCACAAACAATAAGTGTTGGCAAGGATGTGGAGAAAAGAGAATCCCAGTGCACTGTTGGTGGGAATGCAAATTGGTGCAACCACTATGGAAAACAGTGTGGAGGTTCCTAAAAAAATTAAAAATGAAGCTGCCTTATGACCCAGTGATTCCACTTCTGTAATTTATCTGAAGAAGCCCAAAACACTAATTTGAAAGAATATATGTATCCCTATGTTCATTACGCCGTTATTTACAATAGCCAAGATATGGAAGCCACCCATGTGCTCATCAATAGATGAGTGGATTAAAAAGCTGTGCTTTTCCCCACCCTTTCCCCAGGCAAGTTTTTCTTGCCTTCTCTCTCCTAAGCTCCAAGCGCCCTTCTTTTGCCTCTGTAACTTGTTTGTTAAGCCTGTTTCTTCTGAGGCTCACTTCTTCCACCACTGTGACTTTCTATTACAGTTTGAAAGCAACAACAATAACAAAAATAGCTGTAGTGCTACACAATGGAATACTATCTGGCCATAAAAAAGAATGAGACCTTACCTTTTGTGACATCATGGATGGACCCAGAGGATATTTCACTAAGTGAAATACGCCAAAGACAAATACCATGTGATTTCACTTATATGTGGAATCTGAAGAACAAAATAAACAAAATAGAAACAGACTCATAGATACAGAGAACAGATCTATGGTTTTCAGAGGTTGGGGGAGGGACTTAGGGGAGGGCTGTGTGAAAAAGGTGAAGGGTTAGGAAGTACAAATTGATATTTACAGAATAGTCACAGAGATGTAGATTACAAAAAAGAGAATACAGTCAATAATATCATGATAACTAGGTAGGGTGCCAGGTGGGTACTTGAAGCAGCAGGGAGAGCACTCTGTAAAGTATACAATTTTCTAACCACTTTGCTGTACTCCTGAAACTAATACAGAATAATACTGAATGTAAATTGTAATTGAAACTTTAAAAAAGTCTAATACCATTGTTGGCTGCTTTGGTTGATTGGAGGGATGGGGTGGGTGGTAAGAGATCAACTGAAGGACTTGTATGCATGCATATAAGCACAACCAACAGACCCAAGACACTGGGGGCGAGGGGAATGAGGGCAAGTCCTGGGGGATATGAGAGGCTGGGGGGAGGTCAAGGGGGGAAGAAAGAGACAATACCTTAAAGTTTAAGGTTTAAATAAAAAAATAAAAAAACTGTTAAAAAAGTAATTTATTTAAAGAATTAAGCACTTTTTATTCATTATTATTTTTAAAATATGTTTTTATTGATTTCAAAGAGGAAGGGAGAGGGAGAAGGAGAGAGAGATAGAAGCATCAATGATGAGAGAGAACCATTGATTGGCTGCTTCCTGCATGTCTCCCACTGGATCAAGTCTGAAACCCGGGCATGTGCCCTTGATGGAATCCAGCCGAGATCCCTTTAGTCCACAGGCTAATGCTCTATCCACTGAGCCAAACCGGTCAGAGCAAGAGTAAGGCATTTTAAAAGTCCAATTGATAACCCTGACTGGTTTGGCTCAGTGGCTAGAGCATTTGCCTGTGGACTGAAAGGTCCCAGGTTCGATTCCAGTCGAGGGCATGTACCTTGGTTGTGGGCACATCCCCACTGGGAGATGTGCAGGAGGCAGTTGATCGATGTTTCTCTCTCATTGATGTTTCTAGCTCTCTATTTCTCTCTCTTCCTTTCTGTAAAAAATCAATAAAATATATTTAAAAAGAATAAAAGTCCAATTGATAATAGGCAGCAAAGAGAAAACAGTGCTTTACTGCAATGCAAATGGTAAGATTGGTACCATTATGGACAATACTCTGAGAAGGTGGGCACTGTTCCTTCTCCTCTGGGATCTCCTCCTTACTCTCCTGAGGTTTTGATGGAAGTTTCTATAGTCTTGCTGCCCTCTTGCTCCCAGGAATCAGTTTGTGGCCTGGAGGGTCAGGCCTTTACTCAGGGATCTTACAGTTTACGGAAGCTGGTCACCACCTCTCTGAGCCTCCTTTTTTTATTTTCTAGTTAAACTCTTACTTTATTTGTGGATTAATATGGCAACTCATATTGTTAGAGGCACCTTTTATTGACATGAGTCAGTGGGAGAGGACTGTCCCAACCTTGATCCTTGTCTTCTCATATAAATGCGTTTATATGAGAGACCTAGATTGTGTTGTGTAAAGCCAATTTATTAAAGCAATTAAAGCACACACCTTTATTAAAGAAGTAGAGCAAACAAACCTATTCATTTGGCTTATGAAGTGCAGACTGGCTCTCCACTAATCTGAAGAGCAAGTTGGGTGGAGGTCTGAGGCGTTATATACCCTTGTCTTTACTGAATATTTTGGTATAGATGAATTTTTAAGATATGTTTTTTGTTTGTTTGTTTGTTTTTTTACTTTTTTGTGGCCCTCCAGAATTCATGAGAACCACCTACCAATTTTATCTTGCCAAACCTTGAGAGTTGGCTTTATTGATTAGGGAGTAAAACTACCCTTTTTTCCTTCTTTCTTCTTTTCCCCTTTCCTTTCTGCATTCTCTCCTTAGAGAGGCCTTTAACCATTTGCTCTCAAGTGTCTTTGGCCTGGGAAGATAATGGCTTGCTGTCTACAAGCTGGCTGCAAATTGGCCACACTGTTTGGTCTTGTTTTAACTTTTTTTTTTTGGTTTCAGTTTCCTCATTCCTCTTGCCCTGGAATCCTGTAACAATATCATCACACTGTGAGTTTATTGTACAAAGTCTGTGCTCCAGGTCCACCAGGATTTGGCTTCTGATACTTAAGGCCCAGATTTTCAGAAATAAATTAAACAAGAAAAAAAATTAAATCCTTCTAAAAAACAAAACAAGAAGCTATTCTTTCTCAATTTTCTGCCTTTGAGAATCGGAAGCCATGTCTTTTGCAATGAAGAGCAGTACATACAAAATTCCAGCTACTGTTTGAATGGTGGCTATGGAAATGGCCATGGTGAAAAGAGGAAATAGAAAAATATACAGTTCGATAATAAAATATTACTTCATTATTCTAATGTGGCAAAAGTATCAGACCAAGGTCAGAGAAAGTAAAATAATTACTTGGAGACTTAAAAGAGAAGGATTTTCTGAAAGAAGATATTTAAACAAAGTCTTCATGATGAATGGACAGAAATTGACATTTTAAAGTATGGTAGGTGTACACATTCTGCTCTTTATAAATTTCAAGTCTCTGTAGATCATCAAAATTGATAAAACAAATAAGCTGGTACTTCATAATCTAGAATATTGAGATCATACATAATATTGGAAACCAAGTATAAAGTCCTTATTCTAACCATTCTGGTATTATTTCCGACAGTGAACCAAACACATTATTTGGGAGAAGGAGTTTCCTTCTGTTACATAATCTTTAGTGTTACTGAGAAACGGAATAAGTCAAGCAATGCTCGGAGAGTTTGGAGTCATACTTTATTCACTTTATGGACTTAGAGAAAATGAATTCAAATTCCAAGCAAGGCTACAAGCAGAACTTTCCTTTTTATTAAAGAGTTGGCTCAATGTGTGCTTAGTGGTTATCTTGCTACTGGCTTTGAAAACAACACAGTTCTATCCAATTAATAAATGCACCTGGCATGGCATTGAGAGTACAGTGGCACCTTGAGATACGAGTGCCCTAACATACGAGATTTTTGAGATACGAGCCATCGAGCGAGCGATTTTTCTTTGAAATACGAGCAACATTTGAGATAGGAGTAATTGCGTGGATCGGCCGGCTGCACATGACCCACCAGTTTACCGCAACTCGAGCGTCTCATAGTTTCCCACACCTCAAGGTTACGGAATGAATTAAACTCATATCTCGAGGTACCACTGTCTGGCCTACAAGGTCAGACAGCTAAGTTTATCTTCCTCATTATTCAAGCAAGTTAAAGTAGGCTAGAAAGCAAAGTTATTATTATTATTATTATTATTATTTTTAGAATAAGAGGTTTCTAAAAAAAATAGCAGAGAATTCCAAACAGTAGTTTTACAAAATAGGGGTTAACCTTCTCATTAGAAGTTAAGGGATCTGTCTGAATATCATTTTCCCTGGACATAGTAATTGTGCCTTCAAAGAATCAGTGAGGAACTTTAAGTATGAAGGGACTAATTTCCACTTTAGAAACAGAACTCCCTTTATAACAAAGATGACTATAGGAGACAAACTAATGAAACTTAGGCTATTAGTGAATTGAGTTGGGAGGAGAGGGAAAGTTCTGATGTCCATGCAGAGGCCACAACTTAAAAACTCTGATTCCTACAATACCTGAGTGTCAACTGCACACTTGGCATAGTGCTATGTGACTGTGTATGAGAGGGTACTGGCCACAGGTGGACATGTTAGGTAGGGCAAGAGTCTCAAGGCCTGGGCAGTTCTAAATGTTATTTCTTACAAGATGTTAAAATGTAGCATAGTATTTTATGGATGCAGCTATAAAGAGGATGAACTGACAGGAACTCAATCAGATGAAAGTTGCCAATGGCAAAGAAGAAATCAACATGTAATTGACCAAGTAGTGTATATAAGTAATGGTCAAGCCTCCCTTCTGGGAGGCAGAGCTTTGGATATGAATCCTCTGTCTCCTTTACTTGCTGCAAATAAATAAAATTACCTGACAACAACCATGTCTCCTTTTTGAATAGAGCATCCCAAGTGGTGAGCCCCTTGAGTTCAGGAACATACAGGTGGCCTACTTAGTCACAGTTGGACTCAGAGAGAGTCAGCAGTACTCCATGGATGCCTGGGAAAGCTGAGGAGTGGTGACTGCTTCACGTAAAGTTCACTCTTGTGGATCTAAAATGTGGGCTGATGGGGAGAGGAGCTCTCTAGAACAGACGATAGATGACAAGAAGGGGAGGGAGGAAGTAAATGGGCATGTCTTTTTGCCTATCTGAACTGGCCAGGAAGCCATTGTCCTGGCTGTCCGTAGTGCTGCTTCCCACCAGAAAGCAACCCCATTCTTAATATCTCAAACATTGGTCATCCTTCTGGCAGACATTTGCAGAGACCTGGCTATGTTTTTGACTCAACTCTGAGTGCTGGGGTAGAAAGTCAGACTCTTAAATCATTTCCTGGAATGAACCTATAGCTTGTGGGAAGAGATAAAAAAATTTTACTAACTTGTGATGGTGCTGTGATGGAGATATGTATAGGGTCTGTATGAGCGCAAAGGTGAGGGTCTCAAGATTGCCTGGAAGAGACAAGAGAAGGCAACTCCTGGGCTGAAGTTTAAAGGACAAGCAGGTCAAAGGGAAGGCATTTGACGTAGAAGCAAGAGCTCATATGGGGACCCAAGGGAACCTGGCATATGTAAGAAAGCTTGCAAGTAGTTCTCTGTGCTGGAAGTTGAGTTTGTGGTGAGAGAGTGGGAGAAGAGAAATTGCCTAAAACCAACTCATTAAAGAGTGGTGAAATCTACAGGGAAAGTATCAGTGCCAACTTAGATATGTTTTTAAAAACTTTTGAAATGAAGTGTATGAAGGTGGCCAGCCCCTTGGTTTATTTTGGTGTAATCTCACTGACAGGTTAGAGCAACATTTTGATGAGAGTCTTTAGGAAGTTGAAAAATAATTGCTGAATCGATCATCTCAAATAAAACCTTGTATATTTCAGTCAAGAGTCAGGCTCTTTGGATCTATCATTAAACATAAACAACCCAGTGTTCAATTGAGAAGAACTAGAAGGTAAGCAGGAAGGTGTCCAGAACTGCTGGAACATCAAAGCAACTAAGATTCCAGGGTGAGGGAGGAAGAGGAATAAAGGAAAGAGAAGGATGAGCCTAACAGTCCCCAAGAATTTGGTTGTGGGCCACTGAAACATTTAAATTTCATGGGTATTTGTAAAACTGAACTTCTGACCCCAAATGTGGGTTCTGGGGGAGTTTGGGATGCTGCAATGCTGTTGTTGATGTCGATGTGTGGGCAGAGTTCCTATCTCAAGAAGCTTGGCAGTAACGAAAGTTATTTCTCATCTTGGCCGTCAAGCTTGGGAGAGTTCCCATGTGATTGGCTTTAGCAAGTAACTGTCATATTACATGAGACACTTTGTGAAGAGTATCTTTTTTATTATTATTTTTTATTGGGCCACCATGAAAAATATCGAGTGGTTGCCTCCTGTACATTCTCTAGGGATTGAACCTGCAACCTGATCAGTTTATGGGTAGATGCGGAAGCCAATTTCAGACACTAGAGTCAATCTTTTGGGAATAGGGGTTATATCTTTTCAAAAAGTAGTTTCTCACACTGTTTTTATAGGGTAGACCCTCAAGAAAAGCTTTATTAAAAACAACAACAAAAAGTCTGACATAGTCAATGCTGTGTTCAAACTTGCCATCTTCCAAAATAGCAGCAGATCACTTCATCACCAGCAAATCACTTCATCAGTTATAAAAGAAAGGTTGCATTGAGCTCTAAAATCCTAAACCAGTGTTCCATGTTCTATGTTTTATGAATAAGCATAATGGCTATTCAGAAAGAAATCAGCCATCCCTGGCTACTCCAGGACTTCGGTGAGCTGTATAAGCAACACATTTCCCCAAGAGTCAGGACGGGATGGGGGCCAAATCTTTAGAAAGAACAGATGGTCAAATTGTCCCTGGTGGGAGTTGACCTTAGAGTCCACGCCCCTCCACTCACGAATACAGTTTGTGCTTTAGGTTTCTGAGTGGTTGGACTAAAATAATTTGTTCTCTAGAGTTTTGTAATTCCCCCCTCCATCCTCATTGAATGAGGATATTTATGGAAAAGAGATAATGATCAAGTGTGTTTGAAAGTAATATTTTAAGGAATTACACTATAATCCTTTGTTTTTTATAAACAAAACGTTGAGAAGTGAAGATGGATGAGATCTTGTGCAGAGAATGTCAAACATTCCACTTCATTGGATTGTGTTTCTGCCATATGTGTAAACAACTCTACCACAAGATAGCCTGAAAAGGAGTTAATCTGGAAAACAGTCCTGTTAATAATGTTTTCAAATCCTTAGAACTCTTTTGCCAAATTCTGGGACTAAAAAAAACACAAAAAAACAAAGATAAGGATGACTACATTCAAAGCCGAGTATGGAAAAGATTCTTTTAATATCTCTGTGCTCCTGCACACTGACACTTGCAAAATGGAATCTCATATCTCTTTAATACTGAGAAGAACTCGGGCCTCCTCTGGGGACTGGCAACTGGAGAGGCTCATTACTCACAGGTCTGATGTTATCTCTTGCTCTCAAATAACTGACGCTGGAGTTCTGAACATTTATTTCCCTTTTAGCTTTCTGGGTTGCCCAACATTATGTTAATTCATCTGGAATGTGATGCTAGCGTGTATAATTAGTGACTGCAGTATTTACCTTTCTTGAAAATTGGAAGAAAATGATCCTCACTGAAAAGTGGAACCCCAGCATCCTTTTTTTTGTGTGTGTTCTTGGTCTTTTCTTCCAGGAGATGGCGATAGAACATCATAAATATCTAATTACAATCTGCAAGAGTTGCCCCTAGAGGCCTCCCATTTCAGAGCCTAGGGCCAGCATGGGATTTGAGCCACATGTGAGCTATTTCATTGCAACATTTAACTTCAATGTCATATGTAAAGAGAGGATGTAAATTCACTCAGCTGCTTACTTCCTTTTCCACATGCATTCTCATTTTCTGAGTTTGTGTGTGCTTTTATAATCCTCACCTGAGGATATGTTTGTTTTTTTAAACTGATTTTGAGAGAGAGAAAGAGAGAGAGGGGAAGAGAAAGAGAGAGGGAGAGGGAGAGAAAGAGAGGCGGGGGTGGAGGGAGAGGAACATTGATGTGAGAGAGAACATTGATGTGGTTGCCTCCTGTACACTCTCTAGGGATTGAGCCTGCAACCTGATCAGGAATTGAACCGACAACCCTGTGGTGTATGAGACAACCTTCCAATCAAATGAGCCACCCAGCTAGGACTCTGAGTTTATGTTTTTAAGTGAGGACACAAATTGGATGGCCTGGAGGTGAAAGGTGTGGGTTTTTACTAGCTCTGTTGTAGGGGGTAGGGGTGGGGCTTTTGAACCTAGAATGCCAGAACCAATCAGACAGCAATGCTGTTTTCTAGATATATAAAGATATCTCAGGAGGCGAGAATCCAAGATGGTGGCATAGGTAAACACCTACACTGCTGCCTCGCACAACAATTTCAAAACTACAGCTAAAAGACAGAACGGACATCATCCAGAACCACAGGAAAGCTGGCTGAGTGGAAGTTCTACAGCTAGAAGGAAAGAGAGGGGCTCACGGAGACCCAGAGGAGCTGCAAAAAGCTGAGGTACGGAGCCGCGCGCAAGGAGAGAGCGGGTGCCGGAGTACCTGGCTGGCTTTCTCTGGCGGGTGGGAAACGGAGACTCCCAATGGCATTGAACCCCTTATCCTACGACACTAAACCCCAGATCCAGTCAAAACTCATATGGGGGGAGTTTGGACTGTGAAAAGGGAGAAGTGCCAGAAATTTAGGGGAGTCGCAAAAGATCAGAGGGCTGGTGGCGGCGCGCACGGCACTGTGGGCAGGACAGATTGCTGATTGTGCCGCTGGCTTTCGCGAGTGGGCGGGAGACAGACCCTCCGAACTGTGCCACTTCTGAGTCCACTGGGCCCCTGTTTCGGGCAAAACCCTGGGAACCTAGACTCCTGTGGTCCTGGTGCGCAGGGGAGCTGGAAAGGCAGTGGTTAGAGGCACTGCGGGTGCGCACAGGCCCACAAGGACCACTCCAGCCATTACCCAGTCATGTGAGACTCGGGCGCCGTGGAGGGCGGGGCCGACTGGAAGGCAAGGCGGTCCCTTAAGCCCTGAGACTCCACCCATCCCAAGCGCAACAGAGGCTTCTGCGGCTTTGCACGTCTGGCATTATAAGGCTGAACTCAACACCGAAGTTTCCCCGACATAGTGAAAATGCCGAGACAAGGGAAGGGATCACAAACAAAAGAAATGGAGGAAAAAAAACGACTGGATATAGAGTTCAAAACCATGCTTATAAGGTTTTTCAAGAATATGCTAGAAAAGATGGATAAATTTATCAAGTCCCAAGAGGAGATGAAAAAGAACCAACTAGAAATTAAACATTCACCGACTGAAATAAAAAATATTATACAGAGTCCTAACAGCAGACTAGAGAAAGGCAAGAATCAAGTCAAAAATTTGAAATATAAAGAAGCAGAACACACTCAACTGGAAAAGCAAGAAGAGAAAAAAATCCAAAAATGTGAAGATAATGTAAGGAGACTGTGGGACAGCTTCAAACGTACCAACATCAGAATTGTGGGAGTGCCAGGAGAGAGAGAGCAAGATACTGAAAACCTATTTTAAGAAATAATGACTGAAAACTTCCCGCATCTGGTGAAAGAAATAGACTTACACGTCCAGGAAGCACACAGAACCCCACATAAAAGGAATCCAAAGAGGACCACACCAAGACACATCATAATTAAAATACCAAGAGCAAAAGACAAAGAGATAATATTAAAAGCAGCAAGAGAAAAACAGTTCATTACCTACAAGGGAGCACCCATATGACTGTCAGCTGATTTCTTAACAGAAACGATGCAGGCCAGACGGGAGTAGCAAGAAATATTCAACGTGATGAATAGCAAGAACCTACAACCAAGAATAATTTATCCAGCAAAGCTATCATTCAGAATTGAAGGGCAGATAAAGAGCTTCACAGATAAGAAAAAGCTAAAGGAGTTCATCAACTCCAAACCAGTATTATATGAAATGCTGAAATGTACTGTTTTAGAAGAGGAAGAAGAAAAAGATTAAAGTCAAAAAATTATGAACAACAAATACGTATCTATCAACAAGTGAATCTAAAAATTAAGTGAATTAAAAATTTGATCAACAGAATAAACTGGTGAATATACTAGAATCAGGAGCATTGAAAGGGAGTGGACTTATAATTCTCAGGGGGAAAGGGGTGAGGAGTATACAGGGAGAGACTGGACAAAAATCATACACCTATGGATGAGGTCAACGGGAGGGAGGGAAGGGTGGGAGCTGAGTGGAGGGGTGCTATGGAGGGGAAAAAAAAGAAAAACAAATGTAGTAATCTGAATAATAAAGATTTAATTAAAATTAAAAAAAAAGATATCTCAGACTGTATTAGAAATTATTTAAAAAAAAAACTCCTTGGTAATCTTCAGTCTTTACGTTCAGCATTTTGAATCGCATTTTTTTACGTTGGGATTTGGCAGTCCGCCCTCGCCTGCTTAGGAGAAGGGCAAGTACAAGAAACAAACGGATATTTGCCAAAGAACAATTTCAGACCACCTTGGTCGGAGAACAGGAATTTTGTACCCACCTTATCCATCTACCGGTCAACTTCCGGTTTCCTTATTAGGAGGGAGGAGTTATCTCCAGGTCTATTATAAATTGCTGCCAGTCTAAAATTAGCTACTTTTCAGGGTGATCTAAATTTGAAAATATCCATTCTTTGAGTACCTTGGAGATTTTACTAAAATAAAAAATTCCTGATTTAGCAAAAACAAGTCCAAGTGAAATTGGAATAGGTATGAAAAGGGAACTCAAAAGTAGAAAAGAGAAAGGCTAATTCTAGTCCAGTACTTTGTGTTTACACCAAAGGAGGCTTTAACATTGACTGATTCATTTTAGAGTCTATATGGATGATCAACAAGTGCTTATTTTTTTTTCCTTTTTATTAAACTTATTGGGTGACACTGATTGACACAATTATACAGGTTTTGGGTGTACAATTTTTTTAATTAAACTAAATTAAATAAATTCATTTTTGAGCTTCTACTATATGCAGGGTCCGGTGTTAGGTAGTAGGAATGTAAACCTAATGGAGTTTGGGTAGCCAGTATCAAGAAGGCATAGTGCTGCTGTCTCAAGATGTTTGTTGTTGAGATAGGCAATAGACAAACATTGGTAAAGAAAGCTCTATAAAATGCATGAGTTTGATAAAGAATGTTCTGTAAAATGTATGAGTTTTTCAGCTTTTCAGTGATCATGGCATGAAAGAAAGCCATCCGGGCCAGCTGTATGCAAGACTGGGAAGCTGGGGAAGTATCATAGCAACAAATTCCAGTTTTACATTCTGGCTTCTCACTCACTAATTGTGTGACCTTGGGCAAACTAAACTCCTCAAGCTTCAGTTTTCTCAGGTAAAATGGGAAATCTTACACTGACTGGTGAGATATCTATTGCAGGGACTTAGTGAAATGATGGAAGTCAACTATTTGCGTGATATTTCAGATCCAGTAAATGGCAGCTACTGTCCTCATTTCTGTTTGGCTCCCTTTGGTTGGCTCCCCTTCCACTGCCCAGGGCTTGGTGCCCTTTGCTTACCTACTGCTGCCATCCTAGAGGAACATCCTTTCAGCCTCTTGAAAAATGCAAGCACACTAGATGCTTCTTCTAAGCTTTTGTCTCCAGGGGCAGAGAGCTCTATTTCTAGAATTTATCTCAGCCTCGCAATTTGACACCATCCAGCTAATCTGATAGACTAGCCTGTACCAAAGAGGTTGTGGATAAGCATCACCTTTTACCTCAGTGAAGGAGGGCTGCTGAGATGACCTGCTAGCATGTGTCCTCACACATTTTGACTTGCTGAGGAGTGATGTGTGTGGACCTGTTACAGCTGCATTTCCAGTTCCAATAGTTGGACACTCCATGTATTCATTGAAAGCTGTTTGTGGCACTACTCCTCATTTCTAGATGTTGGGTGGGCAGTGGTGGACAGACAGACACTGGTATTTCATTGGGCTAGGAGAAAAATCGGATGGAGGCAGACAAGAAACTGAGAGGCTTAAACAACAGAAATTTGTTGTCTCACAGTTCTGGAGGCTTGAAGTCTAAGAGAAGTTGTCCACTGGCTTGGTTCCTTCTGAGGGCTGGAAGGAAGAGTCTGTCCCAGCCTCCCTTGTAGCTTCTGGAGGTTTGCTCAAGATCCTTGGTGTCTTTGTCTTGTAGAAGCATCACTCTGATCTCTGCCTTCATCCTCATGTGGCATTCTTCCCCTGTGTCTGTCTCTGTCCAAATGTCCCCTCTTGATAAGGACACCAGTCATTGGATGAAGGATCCACCCTATCCCAGTATGACTTTATTCTCAACTCATATTTGCAATAATCCTATTTCCAAAGAAGGTCACAGATGTACAGTTCTTTTAATTAAACTAAATTAAATAAATTCAATTTTGAGCTTCTACTATATGCAAGGTCCTGGAGATTAGAACGTCAACATGTGAATTTGGCAGAACTGGGGGGGAATGACACAAAATTCAACCCTCCACACGGGTCAGCAGCGAAGCCCTCTCCAAGGAAGGGAAGAAAAGGAGACCTTTTGGGGGCAGAAGTTTCTCCTGGGACTATCCCATCATGCCAGGTAAACAGCTGCCCAGCCCCATGTGGAGCTGACCCTGTCACTCCCTGTAGCTTGAGCTGGGAGTAGAGTCAGGGAACTCCCATGGGTTGCGAGGGAGCTTTAGGCCACTCATCTGACACCACATTTAAAAGCGGAGATTAAATCTCCCACACCAGAGACAGGGCAGAAGGCTTTTTCATTGTCTGGGTTTTGACATTAATGTGACTCGTGCTTTAGCTTCGTCTTCCCAATAACAGGGCAGAGAATGAGAATCTGGTTAGTGTGACAGATTTATGCAATCATCTGTCATGTCAGAGTTGCATGGTCATTTTAGAAACTAAAGAAATTATCATCCTAGTTGTCATTCATGTATTTGACCAGTGCTGTCTGCCAGCACTGTGCTAGCCAGCAGCCATAAAACAGGTGATATGAAAAATATTTAACCACCTGTGATGGCAGGGCACTGACCCAAACCGACAACATCTATAAACAGCTGGTACAGCCGCCCTGGTACAAACACACTGGATACCAGCCTGGAGCACCACAGTCAACAACCGTTTGAGGCCTTATGAAGCTGGCAGCCAGCCAAAAGAAATGTGATGCGTGCCCATTTAATTTAAAATTTTCTAATATGCACATGGAAGAGTAAAAAGAAAGTGATGAAGTTAATTTTAATAATATATTTTATTTACCCCAGTGCACCTAAACTGTTATTTCAACATATAAACAATATATAAATTATTTATGCAGTATATTACATTATTTCTAAATACTCAGTTTTCAAAATCTGGTATATATTTTTTCTTTTAATCATGGGCTTAGGAAACAAGCTATAGAGGCAAAGAAAGGGCCCCTGGAGCTTAGAAGTGAGGAAGGTAAAGGTACTTGCCTAGGAGGATGGGGATGGGGAAGGTGAAGGGAAAGGCGGGGCCACGCTCCTGAGAGGGAGAACGCCTTAAAATCTGGTATGTAATTTAATCACTTATAGCACATCTTAATTCAGACTAGTTAGATTTTAAGTGCTCAGTAGATTCATGTGGTAATGGCTGCCATATTGAGCCACACGGGCCTAGAGGATGAATGGAGAATAGAGGTCTAGCTCTCACTTTCTTAGGAGGAGACCTAAATAAGAATGAATGTCTTTTGAGGGTACAAAGATGCACTCGAGGGAGCATGCAGTGGGAGTGATATGTTAAAATCTTAAATGATAATATTTTTTACTCCTCTTTCCCCCAGCTTAAAATTATGTTTTCCTGCAGCCTTCCTGTCAATATCCTGACTCCCAGGAAAGTGCTGAGAATAAATAATACTTTGGGGAGAGGAAATAATGTGGGGCAAGTCCTTGTCAAAAAGGACAAAGGAGTAAAGGAAAATTCTTCTGATTTGAGAAAGAGAGAAATGGACAGGAGGGAGGGTGAGAGGAAGGGGCAGAATATGATGTCAGTTGTCCTTGCTTTATCCTACTCTCTTAGGATTGAACCACAATGAGGAGTGAGCTATAGGAACATCTGTGTAAGCATTAAGAAACATTATGAAATTAGTGATCCACTCTCATGAGCATAGCACAAGGGAGGCTGCAAGCTTTTAGACATCCTGTATTTAAATTGGCACAATATCCAAAAGGAGAAGGGGCAATAAATTGGAATGGGTATGGGTGTAGTGGGGTATATAGAGAGAATGAGAGGGAAGAGGGGGAGGGAGGGAGGGAGGGAGAGAGAGAGAGAGAGAGAGAGAATGGGTGCTTTGAGGCTGTGGAGAACCACAGCCTGAAGGAGATCCCAGGGTCACTGTGTACCCTGGTAAAGGGGCCCTGAGATGCTCAAAGGCCAGAGACCCAACAGAGGCTTGGGATCAGAAAAAATAAGTGCAGGATTTGAGGACCTGCTAATCGAAGGCAAAAGGCTGGAATCACAGACTGTACAGATGTCAGCTCAATGCCAATTAAGGCCAGAAGGAACACAAGGAACCTCAAAGGACATTGTGGAGGATTAGACAAGACCACTCATTCTTCAGGCTTCAGCAAAAACTGAGAGAACATGCAAATAACCAATGTTAAAGTGTGTTTGCATTGGTCAAGGCCCAGTCAAGGAAAAAGAACCATGACAGGTAGAGGGTATTTATTATTGTCACTGATTAGAGAAGTGCTGGAAGAATTAAAAAAGGGGGAAGGTGAGATAACTCTGAAATTAACAAAAGCAAGAAGCTACCACCTCTCCTAGGCTTCACTAGGTGTTCAACCCAACTGCTCAGTACTTCTCTAAACACATGGCAAGGAAAAGAGAATGGAGGTAGTTGAGAATGAAGGAGTTTGATAAAAAGAAGAGAGAGTGAATGTAAGGCTTGGCCTAATTAAGTCAGGTGTGGTAATAGCAGCCGGTGGAAACACTTTGGGAACAGCCGCCAAGCAGGTGTGGTCTTGGAGCTGCCCCAGCTTGCTTAGTTCTGGGGTGGCCCTGGCCACCTGAGGTGCTGCTTCACCCCAGGAGCTGGGGACTCTGGATCAGAGCCCTCCTGGCTCAAGTATGAAGGAGAACCAGCTGTGTTTATTTGTATTTCTAGGAGATCAAGTTCCCCGGGGCGGAGGTGGGGGCGGGGGGGGGGGGTCCATTCTTACTATCAAACTGTGTAAGCGGTCTGGCGTCAGGATTTCTGGAGGTGCTGTTGATGTTGCCAATTCTCATTCCTCCAAAACACTTTTTCCCAGAGGGTATCAATGAGGTCCTAATTGAGGCAGCATGTGACGAGGCTTTGAGGAAAAGTTCTCACTGTGCTTCAAAGGAGTTCATGCTTACTTTCTAGGAGTGATATTTCAAGAAGACATGGTTCTGTTTTCCCCTGTTATCCCACCTAACCTCATCTGAAGGGAAAATGAGTCTGAGCGAAGGTCTTCTGGTACTTTTTGGAGAAAATTTTCCATCATTTTATTTTCTGCTTCCAACTCTAAGAATTAAAAGAGAAAATCATTGACAATAAAAATAAAAGGAAGCAACAGTTTTATACAACGGTAATGTCACCACAAAGGGACTGGCACTGAAATGGGTCTGCCCTCACATGGTCTGGAATGTGTGGGTTCCTGACTTTGTGCAAGAAAGATTTCATGATACAAGTCCAGGTGATTTTGAGAGTATGTGCACAAAAGCCGGGGACAGTGAAACGAGGGAAGAGCTTATGATAGAAGAGACAAGACCATAGCAACAGGAGCGAGCCTAGGGGGAAGCTGTTTGGTCCCTTAGAAAGAAAGTCCACAGAGGCAGAGAAGTGAGCCAGCTGGACTGTGTGGACTCAGCAAACAAGTTACAGAGGCACAAGTGGGGGCCCCTGGAGACAGGTTCAGAGGGTGAGCCAAGGACAAGTTGACGCTGCTCCTGGTTGCAAGTCTCCTGCAAACCCTTAGACCTTAGAGCATGCACAGGTTCCTTTGTCTTTAGGGCTTTTATCTGCTTTCTAAAAGGTGGGAATTTTAGGGCAAGTCTCAGGGAGGGATCTCAATAAAATATTCATCAGCTTTCCAGGTATATCCCTTAATATCCTGGTTCATCAAAATGAGCATATAGGGTGAGGGTCATTCTCTGGTAAGTTTCATCTTTAAGGAATGTTACCAAAGAGGGACTGGGAGTGAGGCGGGTTTGCCATGCATGGCCTGGAATATGTAAATCATTTGCTTCTTAGTCTTCTTGGTTAGGGAAGATAAGATCTTGCCATTTATTATCTGGGTGTAAATTATTTGGCCATTGACTAGTAACTATCTGTTTCAGTTTCCCCACTCTACTTGCCTAGGAATTTTCCTAGCTCTTATTATGCTGCCTCAATAATAGATATTCTTACAGCATTGATGTGAAAATACCATCTCCTGAACTGTAAAAACCGAGGTCAAAGTTTTATTTTAGGGGAAAATTGTAAGTAATTACTTACTCAGAAATCATTCAGTTAATAAATTACCTAGGCCTTTTTCTTTCATCCTTTCTCTATTTATGCTTTTCCTTTCTTCATTAAGATCTCTGCCAGTGTTGGAGACATAATAATGAACTTGAGGGTGTGTGTGTGTGTGTGTGTGTGTGTGTGTGTGTGAGGCGGGGGGGTGCAGGGAGGAGGGGGTGGTGTATCATGTTCTAGTATCTGTAAGACTGGTTGGCCTTCTTGCTTATTAGCATCTTTGATAAAATACTTGAGGTAAGACAGGTTGGAAAAAATGGCAAAAGGTACAATCCAGGAATTATTTATGGATTTTACCATTCTGGGCCTATTCTCTGTCATCTATAAGCATCTATGATCATGATACAATTCTCAGTTTCTATGAGTTAAATTACCGTTGCAGTTGGTAATCTAATAATTTCTTTCCTGAAGAAAAAATATTATTTTATCACAATAAAGCTATTACAGTTATTTAAATTGTTCTGTGAGATAAAACTCTGATTTTGGTTCTTCTAGCTGACATTTATAAGAGTCAAGAATGATGGCGATGGGGGAATAAACAGTATAGCCAAGAGGCTTCCAGAAGAAAAGTCCCCTGGAGTGTAACAAGGAAGGAAGCCACACTGCAGAGTGACCGCTTCACCTCTTGTGCCAAAAGGGCTGTCTGAGAGCTTGTTACTTGTAACACGTTAAGGGGTGTGGGGACTAAGTCTGTCATCGACCAAAGATGCCTCTCCCACACATTTTTTCTGTTTGATTTGCTGCCTGAACATCTGCTAACTTTTTCTTCTTTTGAATCACACATTAGGCATCCCTTTAAAATGCACATATCTCTGAGTGTGTCAGGTAGTCATTGCTAAATAAGAATTGATTTAATCAGATTGTTTTCTGGAGTCCAAGGCTTCATGGAGATTAGAATACACATCCATGAAGGACAATAGTTCTGGATCCTCTGTGGCATGAGGGAAAGAGTCCCAAGACATGTGAAAGCTGCAGGAATAGCAAGGAAGGCTCTTGGCATATTGGAAATTTTGCCCAGAACTTAGCCTGTTGCTGATTTATCCTTTACCTCTAAAAAGGATATATCCCTGATTTGCAGAACCAGTAATAACTGCATTAGGACTCTTATTTTATAGAAATTAAATGAATATTTATTAAATCACCATCATGAGCTGAAGATGAGTAAGATAATGCTGGCATTTAGTGAGCACCTATTTATGAGTATATTACATATATTATTTTCCTCATTAACCCAGTTTACAGGCGATGAACCTAAGCCCAGAGAAGTTAGCCACATAGTGGCAGAGCTGGAATTCAAAACTAGTTCTGCATGTTGTCCATGAGTCTTGAACTTTCAGATACTATATTCTAAATGTTTATTTGGACTCTGTCTAGAAGAGAACTAACATCGTGGCATAATGGGTTCTCTTTTTTGGGGGTAGGGAGAGTGGGTTTGGCCACAGGAACACATGTATGTCTATTTCTTTGTTAAATATACTGTCAAACAGCTTTTCATAGACCTTAAACCAATTTTCACAGCAGTATATGAGCATGTTCATTGCTCCACATCCTTGCAAATATAATGGTACTATCAGTCTTTTCACTTCTATAGACATATAATTGACATGTAACATTACATTTGCTTCACATGGAAAACATAATGATTCAATACTTATATGTATTATGAAATTATCACCATAATAAGCCTAATTAACATCCATCACCATACATAGCTATACTTTTATTTCTGAGATCATCTTTTGAGAGAATGCATAACTTTAAAAAAAAGACACACTGAATCATTTCATGAAGGGGAAATATGCAAGGAAATCTGATGCCAGTTCTCCTGTGTCTTCCTAGAGTAAAATTATCTTCTGTAATTAGGTCAGGAAAAGTTTTTCGATGCAAATAACATGAACATGGGAGATGAGAAACTGCAGAAATACAGCTGATATATGTTCATGTGGCTATTTAACAATACTAAGGGACATTTTGTTAGGATATTTTTTACAAGCAAATATATTTAATGAAGCTGTAATTCCATTAATTGGAATATGAATAACCAATATTTCAGAGCAAACCTGATAGAAGACTAACACATTCATGTAATTGAAGTAATTTTTTACTTTTGCCACACACAATAATTTTAGCCACACACAATAGGAATAGCCTTATTCCCTGCTAATTGGAATGTGTAATTCTGAAAGGTGCATAGATCATGTACATTAGAAATAAAGCTTATGATGCTGAGGTAATGGCCTTTGGTTCAGTACTTTGGAATAAGATCATTTAAACTGGGGAACAGAACCCTGAGCCCTGCTGGCTTCCGGTTCGGGTCTGTTAGCCCACAGCAGTAATTCACCCTCCAAGAACAGGGCAGCTCTGCAGCAGGCAGAAAGAGATGGTCCAGAAGGCAAGACGGTGAGGAAAGGAGGTAGTAGTCATACTGTGGAGTTCTTCTGCTTTCCCTTTTACAGCTACACTCCCACCCCCTGGTGTTCTCTCTCACCAGTTTCCTATGTGGCCAAAGTCCTCAAGAAATCCGTGAGTTCGATGATCACTGTCCCTTGGGGTGCCCCAGGCAGAACCTACTGCTAAATCCCACCTCCTCTCTTCTGTTCCACCAAATGCTCTCACTCAGGCCTGCGGCTTCCCTGTGGTGAGGAGGAAAGACTGGACTGTATCTAGAGCCACAGAGGAAGGGTAAGGAGTTTGTTGACTCAAAACACCCAGCCTGAGGAAGGGGGAGTGGGCAGAGATCTAGTTGTGCTTCACCCACTATGCCCTTTTCTATATTTTAAATTAAATGTATTAGGGTGACATTGGTTAATAAATTATATAGATTTCAAGTATATAATTCTATGATATATCATCTGTATTTTGCATTGTGTGCCCACCACTCAAAGTCAAATCTTCCTCTACCACTTAGATTTCATCCTCTCTATCCCTTCTAACCCCTTACTCCTTCTTGCCCCCTTTCATTGACTAGAGGCACCATTGCTCCCACTGTGTATACCATGGGGACTGGTCAGATCAGAGGCATCCTTTATGTAGTTCATCCACCCAAAGGAAGTCTCCTTTTCTGTTCTGCACAAAGGCACTGTGTAGGGGTGGCTCCACTTGCATTATTACTGCCATGTGTAGATCTGTTTCAAAGTTCCCTTATAGACCTGATCTCACTTGGAAATGACACAAGCTCAGTGATTTACAATGGATCGGACCATTTATGTCCATATTGCGGATGAGATGACGTGCAGATGAAGTGACTAATCACTGAGCAACTGCAGCCAGGGCCTGTGGACAAGTCTTGGCATGGACATTTGCTTTCCTTTCTCTTGGGTTAGTACCTAAGAATGGAAGGGATGGGTCATGGTATACATGTTTAATTTAAATTTTATTAAATCATTTTCCAAAGTGATTTCCATTTCATATTTCCACTGACAGTGCAATTCAGTTGATCCATTTTTTTTTTTGTCAATACTTACTATGATCAATTAAAAAAAAATTTAACCATTCTAGTGGTTGTGTACTGGCATCTCATCGTGTTGTATTTTTCCTTTGTCCTTACCCAAAGACATGCTTACTGATTTATTTTTATTTTATTTTTTAGAGAGAGGAAGACATATAAAAAGAAAGAGAGGGAGGGAGGGAAAGAAAGAGGGAGACAGAGAAGGAGAAAGAGAGAAATACTGATCAGTTGCTTCTCAAATGCACTCTGACCTGGGAATGTGCCCTGACAGGTAGTCAAACCTGCAACCTTTTGGTGCATGGGACAATGCTCCAGCCAAATGATCCACCCAGCTAGGACTCATTGTGGGTTTAATTTCCATTTCTCTGACTATTAATGATGTTGAATATTTTTTTCATGTGCTAATTTATCACCTACATATCTTCTATGATGAATTGTTTGTTTAAATCTTATGCCCATTTAATAAATTGGGTTATTTTCTTATTATTTAGGTATTAAGAGTGTTTTGTATATTCTAGATACATGTCCTTTGTCAGGAGTATGTTTTACAAACATTTTCTCCTTGTCTGTGGCTTCCTTTTTGGAAAGATGTTTTGAAGACGAAAAATAAAAATATATAACATGTGCTGTGCCTAGTAGAATGCCTGGCATCATGATTAGTATTATTGAAAAAGTTCTTTGAAAAAAGAAAATTTTGTTTGAAGATGGTGTTCGATTCTTTTTTTTTTGTATTATCAATGATAAGAGGATCTGAAAACAATGGAAAGTCCAAAGTCTACGGACTTTGAAATCACCTTCGCATTCATTTTGCTTGTGCTGTATTTGCAGTTGGAGAATCAGAGATAGCATTGAGCCTGGCCCCTGTCCTCAAAGAAACGGATAAGACAATATAAGGGGAACAGCAGGGAGACAGTCAAGGCAGCACTGCAAGGTTAGGCAAGTGTTTTCATGCAGAAAATAGAGAGTCTGATTTGTACCAGATGCTGTGCTATATGCTGGGGATAAAAGAGCAAATTATGTTTAAAAGGGGATGAGGGTGGGAATTGAGAACAGACATTAAAATAAACAGCCATAAAATATTTTACTACATGTTACCTTCTAAACACTTCTATATGTTCCACTTTTCAATCTAATTTTTTTTTGGGGGGGATAGTATATCTCTAAAATGAAGTAGCAATTCTTACTGTATTCTAAAACAACATGTATTTTAGATAGTTGTAGCCTTTTATTTTTAAATGAATTGTGTGTGTGTGTGTGTGTGTGTGTGTGTGTGTGTGTGTGTGTGTATTTATTTATTTATTTATTTATTTATTTTTGGCTTTTCCATCCCTTTTATTAAGATTAAAATTATAGAATACACCCATATACCTTAGACAGGAAACTCCAATAAAAGCCAATCAGTGAATTTAGGACTAACAGGTGGGGGCTGCTTCAACTACCAATATTTAGTAATTAGCTCTAACCTTTTAGAGCAATTAAGGTTGACCAGCCCTCTAAATTCCCTGTCCACAGCTTTCTATTATTTTTTTTTATTATTTAAAGTATTACAAATAGTAGTACATATGTCTCCCTTTTTTTCCCTATTGGCCTCCCTCCATCCTTTCCTACCCCCAGTACATGCCCTCACCTGCCCCATCTCCTCTAGTGTCTTAGTTCTAGCTTTTTGAATGAACGAAGAACTTATTGTAAGCAACACCCTTGATTTCTTTCCCTAAAATGACCTTTTGTCTTTTATTATGTATCCTCTTTTCTTGGGAGGATACAAGTTGGATTTAGGCCTGTGATACTGAACCAGAGGCATAGCAGTTGGAGATAAAGATATGAAATGCCAATTGTTTGCCTGAATGGTTTTATAATAGCAGTGGCAGAATATTAATTTTGGTTTCTGTATTAGGTAATGCTAGGCACCATAATAAAAATACTCCAAATGCACAGGCTCTTTTTTTTTTATTTAGAGCCTCAGTTTCCTTATCACTTTTTAAACATGTATCTATATATATAAAAGCCTAAGCGACCATTAAGCCTGAATGACCGAAATGACAGGTTGACCAGTGACTATGATATGCACTGATCACCAGGGGGCAGACTCTCAATGCAGGAGTTGTACCCTGGTGGTTAGTGCATCCCCACAGCCAACCTCTTGTGGCTTCTTCCCCCAGGCTGGCCGGCCCCCTGATAGGCCTCAATCACTGGCCAAGGCAAGGGACCTCACCCATGCAGGAATTCATTCACTGGGCCTCTAGTATTATAACAATGAAACATTATTGTATATTTGCCCTAGGTCTCCTGTACAGAAATGATGTGTTTTGACACATCTTATAAAGAGTGCTAAACAACTGTCAGTATCAGCAGCAGGTACAACAGGGATGACAGTTATTAACACTCTTGTCAAATGGCAACAAATCACCCTTCTTAATCTCTGAGCCCAGGTATGCTGCCAGAATACAAAGGTAGGAAAGGAAATCTGATGATCTCATTTCTGTTTTTGATACAGCAGTGGTTCACCTCCTAAAGGAGTCTGACTGAGAAGATTAATGGTTTGGTTCAGGGAAAGCGTGGGGTGATGAAAAAAACTCTTCTCTATTCATTGGACTCACTTTGTTTATGAAGGTGCCCTTGAGAACACTGCAGAGGATGCTTGAAAATTTATTATCTCCTTTGTATTTATTCCTAGATAGTACTTAGGCTTAGGGTTATTTATTTTTCTTCAGTGGCCTCTGAATAGATTTGTGTTTTTATCATCTGTGCCACTTCATAATTGAAACAGCAAGCAATTTGTAAAAGAATTTGCTGAGTGATCATCTAAGGTCTACAGCAATGACTATCATGCTTGGGAGCATAGGAACCACTGAGGGAACATGATAAAATTTTAGATTCTATGGCCAACCATTATGTCTGGGATGGGGCTATTATCAGGTATATTTATTAAGCACCTGGCTTGATTAGCCTTTTAATTATATATCCTTGTATTCATTGTTAGTGGCTATACTGGAGATTTTAACATGCATTTCTGACTAATTATAAAACACCTTCCTTAGGTTTTACCCAAACAGTTTATAATAGTTAATTTCACTTACTATCGCTTGCCCTTTGTAAAACATTATTATTGCTATTTTAAAGCAATGAATATGATTTTTAAAAATATGTTTTTACTGATTTTCAGGGAGAGGAAGGGAGGGAGATAGAAAGATAGAAACACTGATGAAAGAGAAACATTGATTGGCTGCCTCCTGCATGCCCCCTACTGGGGATCAAGCCTGCAAACCAGGCATGTGCCCTGACTGGGAATCAAATCGTGACCTCCTGGTTCATGGGTCAATGTTCAACCACTGATCTCCACCTGCTGGGCAGTGAATATGACTTTATCTTTACTTCTTACTGCTCCCCATTACTTTCTGTAGCACTAGCTTCTATTTGGGGTTGATTCCCTACACCTGTAGAATTTCCTTTAGAAGGTCTGGTAGTATCAGGCTTCTGATGACAAATTCTCTGAGCTTTTACTTATCTGGAAACATCTTTATTTCACTCTAAATTTTTGGAGGATATGTTTACTGAGTATTTTAGGTGAGCAGTTTTTATTTTGTCTATGCCCCCTTTCCCAACCACAACACACATTAATGATGTTATTTCATTGTCTTTTGGTATCCAATTTCCTTTGAAAATTCAGCTGTCAATATAATTGCTGCCTGCTTCTTTGGCTGCTTTTTAAGATTTTTATCCCCCTTTCTTTTATTTGGATTTCTAAACTTTAATCAAGATGGTTTTTGGCCTGGCCAGTGTGGCTCAGTGATTGAGCATGGACTCAGGAAACAAGAGGTTGCCAGTGTGATTCCCAGTCAGGGCACATGCCATGCCTGGATTGTGGGCTGAATCCCTAGTAGGAGACATGCAAGGTGCAGGAGGCAGCCAATCAGTATTTCTAGCTTTCTATCCCTCTCCCTTCCTCTCTCTAAAAAAATCAATAAAAACATGTTACACAGACACACACACATAGTTTTTGTTTTTACATTACTTGGTGTTCACCTTTACCTGAATCTGTAGTTTAATGTCTTTGATCAGTTTTAGAAAATACAGAACTATTATCTCATCAGGCATTTCTCCTGCCCTAATTTATCTCTCCTTCTCCTGGAACTTCAAATACACATATAAACCCTTGACTGTTTTATGTGTGCTTTTTACCCTCTGTTCTATCCTTGCCATTCTTTCTTTTCTCTATGCTTTTGTTTAGATATAATACATGGACTTGTCTTTCAGCTCACTAATTTTGTATTCTGATGTTTCTAGACCTCGGTTAATCTCATCCAATTAGTTTTAAGTTTTATTTTATTTATTTATTTATTTGTTTATTTTTAAAAATATGTTTTATTGATCTTTCACAGAGAGGAAGGGAAAGGGATAGAAAGCTAGAAACATCAATGAGAGAGAGACATCGATCAGCTGCCTCCTGCACGCCCCCTACTGGGGATATGCCTGCAACCAAGGTACATGCCCTTCACCAGAATCGAACCTGAGACCCTTTAGTCTGCAGGCCAATGTTCTATCCACTGAGCCAAACCAGTTTTGGCTAATTTTAAATTTTAGATGTAATGTATTTTTATTCTAAAATATCCACTTCATTTTTGTATAGAATTTTTTTCTCTGTTAAATTTCCCCATGTTTTCATATATTTTCCCATATTTTATTTAAAAATTTTTAAAAATATATTTTATTGATTTTTTACAGAGAGGAAGGGAGAAAGATAGAAAGTCAGAAACATCGATGAGAGAGAGACATTGATCAGTCGCCTCCTGCACGCCCCACACTGGAGATGTGCCCGCAAGCAAGGTACATGCCCCTGACTGGAATCGAACCTGGGACCCTTCAGTCTGCAGGCCGACGCTCTATCCACTAAGCCAAACCGGTCTCAGCTTAACATTTTAATCTTAGTCATTCTGAAGTATTTATCTACTAATTACAACATTTATAAACATGTAATTTATTTTTTGGTTTTTCTTTTGCTTCTCAGTTACATTTTCCTGCCTTTTTACATGTCTTTTAATATTTGATTGTATGCTGGTCATTGTGTTTAAGAATGATGTCTTCCACCAGATAGTTTCCCTTTTCCTCTACTGGGCAGACAGAGTAAGTTATTCTGTGGTATCTTTTTTGAAAACTCTTCCTTAAAACCACAAAATTCAAAAGAATTCTGAAGATGAGCTACCCTGGTCTGGAGTCATATTAAAAATCAAGGTCAAGTTAAACTTTGCCCTTCTTTTCATGAATTTGTTCAGAAACTGAGCTGAGTAGAGTTTAATAAAGAAAATTTTCTGTATCTTGTTTTCTTCACCCATGGCTCATCCAGATTTTGATGAGTCTCAGTCTCCTTAGTCTGAAAGCTTTGTTCTCTGAAGGTCTTAAGGCTTTAACTCTTTACCTGCACCATGCAGATTAAAAACCTGGGAATTGTCTTTAGGAGGAGACTAATTGTGTTGTTGCAGGCTCCTTCTTTACAATGGGATTTTATCTTCCAGGCAACAAGACTGTGGGGGATGTCACTGGACTCTTCTAGCCCAACATTCCCAGGCCCCAGCCTTCCATCTGCCCCAGAACTCAGCTAATGGTTAATGGTGAAAACTAGCCTTGAATTTGGATCGCCTCTAGCTTTCAATCTGCCAGATCTGTGTGAACATGCATATTCCTTCTGATAGTTTCACTCTGCTTGGGCCAACCTGAATTGTTGACCTTTTACCAGTGACATTTACCCCAAATGAGGAAAACATGTAACTATGGTCAACTCATATAGAAAGTGTTTTTCTCACCCTGGATTTTGGAGTTAATCTAAACCTCATTGCCTCCAGAAAGCTCTAATATCATAACATAATTTTTTGTCTTTATGGTGGAAAGTTTGGACCTCTGTAACCTGCTACACATCCTACCTTACATTTCATAGTGCTAAAGCTGTTGGGTGAAGGCACACAATTTCAATCTCACTGTAGTTTGTATCAGTTAAAGAGCAATACACTTGCTTACAATATATAAAATTTTTTTTAAATTAATCTACCACTGAGATGTGGGATTTAAATATGTTAGTAGGTAATACACAAAAAGAGGGAGGAATGCTTCCAAACTCATTTGACAAATCCAGAATTACCCTGATACCAAAATCATAAAAAGATAATATAAAAAAAGATAACTATAAGACAATATCCTTAGATAACATGGATACAAAAGTATGTAAGGAATTCATAAAGCATAACATCAAAAAACCCTACGAACAATCCAATTAAAATATGGGCAGAGGACCTGAATAGACATTTCTTCAAAGAGAACATCCAGATGACCAATAGATACATGAGATGCTCAACATCACTAATCATCAGAGAAATGCAAATCAAAACCCCAGTGATGCATTATCTCACACCTGTCAGAATGGCTATAATGAAAAAGACAGCAATTAAGAAGTGTTGGTGAGAATATGGAGAAGAGGGACTCTTGTACACTGTAATTTGGAGCAGCCACTATGGAAAACAATATGGAGATTTCTCAAAAAATTAAAAATAGAGTTATAATATGACTAATTCTGAGTATTCAAAGAATACAAAAATACTAATTCATAAACATATGTACTCCTATGTTTACTGCAGCATTCTTTTTTTTAAAATATATATTTTATTGACTTTTTACAGAGAAGTAGGGAGAGGGATAGAGAGTTAGAAATATTGATGAGAGAGAGATATCGATCAACTGCCTCCTGCATGCCCCCTACTGGGGATGTGCCCACAACCAAGATACATGTCCTTGACCGGAATTGAACCCAGGACCCTTCCATCCGCAGGCTGATGCTCTATCCACTGAGCCAAACCGGTTTTGGCTACTGCAGCATTCTTTACAATAACCAAGATATGGAGGCAACCTAGGTGTCCATCGATGGATGAATGGATAAAGAAGTATTTCCTATATACAGAGTTGACCAAAAGTATGTTTATAGTATGAGTACATAATACAGAGTTTATTCTTGTATTATTTTTTATTAACTGGAGGCTCAGTGTACAAATTCGTGCACATTGAAAGGAAATTAATTAGAAGAAATATTTTAATATCACTATTCACCCTTTCTCTATAATAGAAGGATCAACCAAATTCATGATCGACAATGACAGATTGAAACATGTGTGTGTGGTTGGTGCCAGCAAGAGCTTTATATATACAGATAAACTTGCTTAATTAGACCTACTTTCTAATTTAGCTAAACTTTTCCCAGTCCAGTGAAACACCCCAATTTCTCTTCAGGTAATTATCAGCAACACAGCAATAAATATCAACACAAAGCAGATTATTATTGTAGATCATGCAGGAAGAACAGAGGGTAAAATATTTAACTGCAGCAGTGTTTGAGTATACTCTGTGCAGGGAGAAAACCTGAAGTCATTTTGAAGGTCCACAATTATTTTCAGTTGGGTCAAGTTTCTAAGCTTTCTAAATCTCCATTTTTCGGCTAAAGAAAAGAAAATAGGATTCTACCAAGTCTCCTATCTACCTACTTCAGGACTTCTGTAAAGATAAAATGAGATGAGGCACGGGAAAATGCTTCACAGACATTTGGTTGAAGTGTAAAATGTTTCCATCTGGTTATAAAGCAAGTTGTGTTCCTGAGCTGAAGAAACTCCAAGGAAGTTAGTCACTAGGGAGAGGAAGCTGGGTGTTACTATGTAGCATCATTACCCATAGCCACCTTTTCTGGGCTGGGCTGGGCTGAGGGCTGCATTTTACACTGTGGGAACTTGGCAGTATTGGCTGCGATTTGGTGTGCTGTTGCTCTGGGGTGGTGGCAGGGCCTGTTTCCCACTTGGGGGAAGCTGAATGTTGCTTTGTGGGTTCCAGGTCCATGGTGCCTCCTGGTTCATTGGTCGATGCTCAACCATTGAGCTATACTGATTTTTGACTCAAGCATTTATACAGACCACCATTACTGTTTCTGAAATACCCCACTTTTACTCTCTGTAAATGGCCAATGCGTGTCAGGGCAACCGCTGCATTGAGTGTCTTTCCCCTGGTGGTCAGTGTACGTCCTAGTGACCAGCCAGATGGATACTTATCATATTAGCCTTTTATATAAATACTAGAGGCCTGATGCATGAAAATCGTGAATGGGGGGTGTTCCTCAGCTTGGCCTGCACATTCTCACAATCCTGGACCCCTTGGGGGATATCCAACTGTTGGTTTAGGCCTGATCCCTTTCACAATCTGGGAACAAAATTTCTTGCCACTAACTGCCTGCCTGCTTGCTCCTAACCATCTGCCTGCTCACTCTTACTGCCCACCTGCTTGCTCCTCACCACTTTGCTCATTGCTTCTTAGCACTGCTGCAGAGGCAGGAAAGACTCCCGCCACCACCACAGTGCTTGCCAGCCATGAGCCGGCTTCTGGCTGAGCGCCACTCCTGCTGTGGGAGTGCACTGACCACCAAGGGGAAGCTCCTGCATTGAGCATCTGTCCCCTGATGGTCAGTGCGTGTCACAGTGACTGGTCATTTTGGTCATTCTGGTCATTCTGCTGTAATGGTCGCTGGGCTTATATATATATACATATATAGATTGATTATTGCATTATTTAATCTTATGAACAACTGTAAACCTACCCCTGGCCAACCTTTATATACACACACAATAGAATATTATTCAGCCATAAAAAGGAATGAAATCTTGCCTGTGTGACAACAGGGATGGGTCTAGAGGTTATTAGACTAGGTGAAATAAATGAGAGAAAGAAAAATACATATGATTTCACTTAATTTGTGGTATCTAAAAAAGCAAAATAAATGAACCAAACATAACATAAACAGACCCCTAGATTCCAAAAACAGGGTGGAGGGATGAGTAAAAGAGGAAAAAAAAATAAAGGAAAAATAGACAGTATAATTTTGGCCATAAAAATGTATATATAGTTCTATAAATCTGTCTCCAATTCCAAAGGTATAATTTTTATGAGTATTTTTATTTTAAAAAATAACAACAAACAAGTTCAAGATGTTACTGTCTAGTAATTCACTATTAGATTTTAAATTTATTTTATTGATTTTTTTTTTTTTTACAGAGAGAAAGGGAGAGGGATAGAGAGTTAGAAATACTAATGAGAGAGAGATATTGGTCAGTTGCCTCCTGCACGCCCCCCACTGGAGCTGTGCTTGCAACCAAGGTACATGCCCTAGACCGGAATCAAACCTGGGACCTTTCAGTCCGCAGGCTGACGCTCTATCCACTGAGCCAAACCAGTTTTGGCTTGCTATTAGATTTTAAATTCAATTAGAAAAAGCAAGAAGTAAATAAAAAGATAAACCTGAAAAACTAATTTGTTGCTTTAATTTCTTTTATTAAAAATTTTAAAATCCATCTTATAAAAAGTTATTGAGGTATAACTTACACTTACAAAATTGTACCATTTTATGCTCATACTTGACAAATGTATACCATCCTTAAAGTGAAAATATGAAACAATTCCTCAAATGTTTTCATCTTCTGTTATTACTCTGATACAGACCTTTTCCAGCAACTATGACTTAATATCCTTCCTCTCCCACACACATTGCTGTTCTTCCTTTTTTAAAAAAAAAATATTTTTATTGATTTCAGAGAGGAAGAGAGACAGAGATAGAGATAGAAACATCAGTGATGAGATAGAATCATTGATCAGTTGCCTCCTGTACACCCCACACTGGGGACCAAACCCACAATCCAGGCATGTGCTCTGACTGGGAGCTGAACTGTGACCTCCTGGTTTATAGGTCCATGCTCAACCACTGAGCTATGCCGGTGGGGTATTACAGATTTTTGACTCAAGTATTTATAGAGACCACCATTACTGCTTCTGAAATACCCCCTTTCACTTACTTAACCTTCAAAGACTTACCCAATTAAGTCCTCTGATATCTGTCCCTTGTTTTTGCCCGAAGCCCTATAAATTCGCATGAGTGTACACAAAACTGTTTTAACTTAGGCATGTTGATATGTTTGCTCTGTAAAGCTGTTTTCTGATTCATGTTTCTATGCCCTGCCCTGATGGACCTTCTTGGAGCCAGAGGCACTCTATTTCTTTGGAAACTCCCCAGAGTGCCCTTTACTGTATTTTGTTTAATAAGCGCTATTAATAGAAACAATTTGCAGAATGTAAATGAAGCTCATTTTCCAAAGTGCTAGACTTACCCCAGGCAACCCATATGGGTCTTATTTTGTGCTGAGTTCTGGGCATACACTGGCAGCTCACAGTGGCATTAGCTCGTTCAACCTTTCAACATAATTTCATACCTGACTAGTATGAGATTGTCTTTTACAAAAGCATTGACCCATAGCAGTGGCAGCATCTGTCTATTAGTGTGTTGAACACTAAATTGGAATTTTAATGCTAATAATTAACTAGAATAATATCTCACTTGGGCAGGAGCCATTCAATTCTCTCCTGTGAGCTAAAGCATTATTTGAGTAGCTATCAAGGCCATGGCAGTAAAAGAAAGATGTTGTTATTGCAATAATTCAAGAAAGGTAAAGGAAGACATTCAGTTTTTATAAAAATGTGTCTTAAAAATAATGATCCTTCTGAAATAGTGTCAATGCAAAATGATCTTGCTACTGAAACACTATCCCAACTTTAAATTGTTTTTAAGTCATGTGAATCCTAAAGGAGTGATATTGGGTCTCAGATCTATACTGCTAATACAGACGTGGGAGGGCTTTTAATAGGACTCAAGGGAAATCTAGAGAAACAAAATTTATAAATTTTATTTAAGCACAGTATTTGTAACTTCCTCTATAACATTCTTTAGGAATGCTTGATATATCTCCTCTTTGATTTCCCCTTCTGGTCAGGAGTAATCATAAATAAAGAGCTTAGCAAATATGAAAATGCTAAAAAGAAAGAGAAGAAAGACCTGTGTAATTCTCCTTTTTTTTTTTTTTTAAGAAGGGGATTTAGCATGCAGAATTTCTTAGGTTTATTTGACCAGAGTCTTTAAAAATGTTTTTATTGCCGAAACCAGTTTAGCTCAGTGGACAGAGCGTCGGTCTGTGGACGGAAAGGTCCCAGGTTCGATTCCAGTCAAGGGCATGTATCCTGGTTGCGGGCACATCCAGTAGGAGGTGTGCAGGAGGCGGCTGATCGATGTCTCTCTCTCCTCGATGTTTCTAACTCTATCTCTCTCCCTTTCTCTCTGTAAAAAATCAATAAAATATATTAAAAAAATGCTTTTATTTATTTTAGAGAGAGAGAGAGGAAGGAAGAGGGGTTGAGAAATAGAAACATCGATAGAGAGAAATATCAATCTGCTGCCTCCTGCACACTCCCTACTGGGGATTGAGCCCACAATCCAGGCAGATGCCCTGACTAGACTCCTTATTTCCTGAGTCAATCTTAAATGCTGAGCCACATTGGCCAGGGAAAGTGTGTGTAATTCTTGACAAATATAACCTAGAGCTGGTAGAAATCAGAGTAGGACATGAAGCAGGAGAAGGATTTAAGAACATACTAATAAAGGGGGTGTGTATAAATGGTGATGAAATGAGACTTGACTTTGGGTTGTGAACACACAATATAATATACAGATAACGTATCATAGAATGGTACATCTGAAACCTATATAATTTTATTAACAAATGTCACTCCACTAAATTCAATAAAAATGGGAAAAAAGAACATAAAACTAGGGGCTTTCCCATGTGATATTTAATTCCTTATACCTATCTACCTATCTATCTAATCTCATCATTATTTTGGAGATTAAAAAATTAAGACTGAGTTTAGCTGACTAGATCAAGGTCACCAAGAACCAGAGTCAAAACCCATATTTTCTGACTCAAAGGTTCATGTAAACTATAGCCCATACTTATGTTTACCTTCTTACAGTCACAGAATGGGGGTAAAGAAACAAATCTTGCTTCTTTACTGCACTGCATTTTGCCAACATGCGTGACAGATTATATCTACCTACTGAGGTGTGGTGACCTTTCTTTTTTTGACATTTCCATCTGTTTGACAAGTTTAGTTATGTGAAATGCTTCTTGACCGATTCCAACAGAATGCCTTGGTCCTCTGAGAACAGGTGCCCTTTCTCCCTTCAGTGGACAGTGGCAGGGGTGGTTGACTGGCAGTGGTCCCTGGCCACCTGTCTAGTTGTGGCTACTGTTGGTAGCTGCTTCCAGGGTAAGCATCCAGACTACAGGGCTCCACCCTGGCTCCAGAGTGACAGTGGTGGACTTTGTAAGTGATAGAAACCCAATTAGTAAACTGAACATAGAAAAAACGGTTGCTAAGCTCTGGAAATGGGACAAGTGGCGATGACAGAGACAAATGTGGGTTGTTTGGCCTCTGTGTGTTGGCTTTGCGCTGTACAAACAGCTTCCTTCTCACATTGCCACCATCTCTCTTTTATCTTTCAAGCAGTATTATTTGAATGCATAAAGTGAGAGGTAGTTTTACAGGTGCCGGCAGGTCAGGGATACAAAGTGGTAGAAGTGGAATGTATGTGGCCAATGAGATTTACTTTTTTGAAACAGATTATGTAAAGCAACTTATTTGGTAATCATTTGTCTTTGATGATATAAACCTGTGAAAAATATATGAAATTAGAAGGTTCTGATAAAGATATGTTGCATAAGTTCCATGAAGGCAGGTGCCAGTCCTATTTAATACAATTGACCCTTAAACAACATGCGTTTGAACTGTGTAGGGATCTCATTTATCATGGATTTTTTTCCAATAAAAACTGTAAGTGTATATTCTCTTATGATTTTCTTAATAAAATTTTCTTTCTCCAGCTTACTTTATTTATTTATTTATTTTTTTGTTGGCTGTTGTCATATTTTTTATTTTAAAAATTTTTTAAAGCTCTTAATTTGCTATTTTTTAAAATTCAATCTTTATTATTCAGATTATTCATTTGTTTCTCTTTTTTCCCCTCCATAGCACCCCTCCATCCAGCTCCCACCCTTCCCTCTGCCCTTACCTTTCTCCCATTGACCTCATCCATAGGTGTATGATTTTTGTCCAGTCTCTCCCTGTACACCCCTCACCCCTTTCCCCCTGAGAATTAGCAGTCCACTCCCTTTCTGTGCTCCTGATTCTATTATATTCACCAGTTTATTCTGTTGATCAACTTTTTAATTCACTTAATTTTTAGATTCACTTGTTGATAGATATGTATTTGTTGTTCATAATTTTTTGTCTTTTACCTTTTTCTTCTTCCTCTTCTAAAAGAGTACCTTTCAGCATTTCATATAATACTGGTTTGGAGTTGATGAACTCCTTTAGCTTTTTCTTATCTGTGAAGCTCTTTATCTGCCCTTCACTTCTCAATGAAAGCTTTGCTGGATAGAGTATTCTTGGTTGTAGGTTCTTGCTATTCATCACATTGAATATTTCTTGCCACTCCCGTCTGGCCTGCATCGTTTCTATTGAGAAATCAGCTGACAGTCGTATGGGTGCTCCCTTTTAGGTAATGAGCTGTTTTTCTCTTGCTGCTTTTAATGTTCTCTCTTTGTCTTTTGCTCTTGATATTTTAATTATGATGTGTCTTGGTGTGGTCCTCTTTGGATTCCTTTTATATGGGGTTCTATGTGCTTCCTAAGTCTATTTCTTTTACCAGATGTGGGAAGTTTTCAGTCATTATTTCTTTAAATAGGTTTTCAGTATCTTGCTCTCTCTCTTCTTCTGGCACCCCCACAATTCTGATGTTGGTACGCTTGAAGCTATCCCAGAGGCTCCTTATATTATCTTCACACTTTTGGATTCTTTTCTCTTCTTGCTTTTCCAGTTGAATGTTTTCTGCTTCTTTATATTTCAAATTGTTGACTTGATTCTTGCCTTCCTCTAGTCTGCTGTTAGGACTCTGTATAATATTTTTTATTTCAGTCAGTGTCTCTAGTTGGTCTTTTTTCATCTCTTGGCTCTTGCTAAATTAATCCATCTTTTCTAGCATATTCTTGAAAAACCTTGTAAGCGTGGTTTTCAACTCTATATCCAGTCATTTTTTTCCCTCCATTTCTTTTGTTTGTGATCCCTTCCCTTGTATCGGCATTTTCACTCTGCCGGGAGAACTTCTGTGTTGGATTCAGCCTTATGATACCAGACTTGCAAAACTGAAGAAGCCTCTGTTGAGCTTGGGATGGGTGGAGTCTCAGGGCTTAAGGGACCGCTTTACCTTCCAGTCAGCCCCTCCCTCCACAGCCCCTGAGTCTCACGTGACTGGGTAATCGCCGGAGCGGTCCTTGTGCGCGAGAGCCCGCAGTGCCTCTAGACTGCTGTCTTTCCGGCTCCCCTGCACTCCAGGACCACACGAGTCTAGGTGCCCAGGGTTTCACCCGAAACAGGGGTTTAGTGGAGTCAGAAGTGGCACAGTTGGGAGGGTCTGTCTCCCGCCCACTTGAGAAAGCCAGTGGCACAATCAGTGATCTGTCCTCTGCGCAGTGCCTTGCGCGCTACCAGCTTCTGATCTTTTGCGACTCTCCTAAATTTCCGTGCACTTCTCCCCCTTCACAGTCCAAACTCCGCCCGTATGAGTTTTGGCTGGATCTGAGGTTTCGTGTCGTAAGATAAGGGGTTCAATGCTTTTGAGAGTCTCCATTTCCCTCCTGCCAGAGAAAACCAGCCAGGTATTCCAGCACCATCTCTTTCCACGCGTGTGTCTCAGTACCTCAGTTTTTTGCAGCTCCTCTGGGTCTCTGTGAGCCCCTATCCTTCCCTCTAGCTGTAGAACTTCCACTCAGCCAGCTTTCCTGTGGTTCTGGATGATGTCTATTCTGTCTTTTAGTTGTAGTTTTGAAATTGTTGTGTGAGGCAGCAGTGTAGGTGTTTACCTATGCCGCCATCTTGTGTTCTCCTCCAGTTTACTTTATTGTGAGAATAAGGTAAATAATATATATAACATACAAATATGTGTTAATCCACCATTTATTTTGCCGGTAAGGCCATCAGTCAGCTATTAGTATCTAAATTTTTGTGAAGTCAAAAGTTACTCATAGATTTTAAAAAATTAATCAATTACTCTATTATTAAATTCAATTTATTGAGGTGACACTGGTTAACAAAATTATACAGGTTTCAGGTGCACAATTCTATAACACGTCATCTGTATACAGTATTTTGTGCTCACCTCCCCAAGTAAAATCTTCCATTATCATTTATCCCTTTTCTACCTCCCTCCACCCTCCCTCTCCCTGACAATCACCACACAAAATGATTGTTAGTTCATTTTGTTTATATGTGAGTGTTTAACCTCATAGGCGTCAGTGCCCCTAACTCCTGCTCCTGTGTTCAGGGGTCAATTGTAGTTATAATAATAATAACCGTGAACATAAAAGGCACTGTGGTACACTTATTGTATTATTTTATTATGATGCCATCTTTATATGATAGGTATTATTATACTCATTTAAAGGTAAAGAACCTGAAATTTGGAGATATTAAGTAATGTAAAGCCACAACATGGGAGAGCTGGGACTGAAAGCTAGCTCTCTCCAACTTGGAAACCCTTGCCCTCAGGCACCACATTATTTGTGGGCCCTTTCGTGGTAGAAGGAGAGTGTAAGGCAAGGGCATCCCATGACTGAGTTGTTCATTTTCGTGTTCCGGGGCATTAGCAGGACCAGAAATGGACTCCAGATTTTAGAGTCTTGGTCCACTGAAAGCTGACTGGCTGATTTTCTTCTTTGAAATACATTTTACTTTTCACTGTTTCAGAGTAAGATATGAAGGAAAATATATACCATTAGAAATTATTATTTTAAACTGCACACAAAATGTGAACTGTGCATTTGGTTACTTGATAGTCCACTCTGGTGACCAGAAATGCAGAATGTGGAAACGTGGGGCCACCCCCCACGTCAGAACCATTTTGCCAGATGTCAATCAATGTCAACAGAGAGAGGGCAGCTCAGAGCCAAGAAGTCTACCAAAGATGACTGATTTTATCTCAGTGGCAAGGCAGGCTCTGTTCAGTTCCAGAGCACGCCCATTTGTCTTACCAGCCACCTTTCCTTCCCTCTCTCCTTGCTGCTTTGGGCGTGCAGGCCTGTTGCTTGCAAAGGCACCCGATGGTAGCACGAGTTTCAATAAACCAAATCCTGTTAAATGGTGCTCCCTTCAGGCAGCTCTTTCAAACTGCACGTAGAAACTGTGGTTGAGAGACATTTAAACTACACACACACACACACACACACACACACACACACACACACAAATATTTTGCCATATATATTTTGTCATGACACTTGTTATAAATGATTCCCAGGCTCTAAGCAAAATAGTTAAAGAAAATAAACCATGGCTTTCTTAAGGTCTACTATAACTATATGTTGGCATTCTGCCAGAATCCTCTCAATTTGCACTGTAAGGTTTTATAAAAAGTGATATTGTACTCATTCTTAGGACTTTTATAAGGCATTTGAAGTTTTGCAACATTCCTCTGAGGTCCCTAAAGGTCACTTCTGAAATTGAGATTCTTTCCTATAAAAGCTAGACTTAATCTGGATTCAAATGCATTTTGCAGAATTTTAAAATGTTTCCTTTACCTCTCCAGGTTGACTGGCTTTATGTCCAATGCACACTCATTTCTATGCACAGCAACTTCCCTGAACTCTAATAGCGTGTAAGTGACAGAGAAACTTCAGACAAGGAGATGTGCAATCTGACTCTCATCCTATAATGAATATGCATTTCAATTGTAGAGTAAATATAGAATTTATAGATTCATCTCTAAATGAATGAATGAATCTGAGTGAATACAACTGAAAATGTGAGGGATAGAATCAAAGATACTTTTGGTAAGAAAACCAAACAGGGCAGAGAACCTGGGAAACATGAATTTCTCATTGGAAATGAAGACATTTGTCTTCCTATTGCTGCTGTAGCAAATTACCACTGCTATAATATTTTAAATTGACATTCATTAATCTCCCAGTTTTGTAGGATGGCAATATGTAAACTAATTTCAGGGTTGCACAGGTTAAAACTGAGGTGTCAGTAGGGCTGCATTTTAAAAATATATATATTTTATTGATTTTTACAGAGAGGAAGGGAGAGGGATAGAAACACCAATGAGAAACATCGATCAGCTGCCTCCTGCACGCCCCCTACTGGGGATGTACCCACAACCAAGGTACATGCCCTTGATTGGAATCGAACCTGGGACCCTTCAGTCATCAGGCTGATGCTCTATCCACTAAGGCAAACCAGTCAGGGCAGGGCTGCATTCTTTACTGGCAGCTTGTAGGGGAAAATCCTTCCAAACTCTCCATGTCTCTGCTTCCCTTTTCCCTCTCCCCTAAACCACCCCCCCTGCCCCACCATTTAAGTTGTTGGCAAAATTTGGTTCTGTGCTGTGAAGACTGAGGTCCTCATTTTCTTGCTGGCTGCCCACAGGATGTACTTCTCAGCTCCTAGAAGCCACCTATGTTCCCTGACTCAGGGCTCCCTTCCTCCATCTCCAAAGCCAAAAAAGTGGGTCATATCTTATCATGCTTCAGACTCTTAGGCTCTCTCTTTCCTGCCACATCTTTCTTTACCCTCCTCTGCTGCTGCATCTCTCTCACTGCAGCCAGAGATATACCTCTGCTTGGAGGGCTCAAGTGATTAGATTGGGCGCATCCAGATAATCCAGGATAAGCTCCCTAAATTTAAGATTTGCAACCTTAATTACATCTGCAAACTTCTTTCATAGCAGGATCTAGATTTGTGCTTCATTAAATCATCTTTAAAATTCTGTCTACACAGAAGTGAATACAGAAGAGACCATTCATTAGGGACTCTTAGGATAGATATGAATGGATGTTGAGGTTTGGTTTAGAATTCCACATCATTGCTGCCTCTAATATTTTTAATTTGTGAGAAGAAGACCATCATACACACTAAACCCTCACTTAACATTTTCGATAGGTTCTTGGAAACTGTGACTTTAAGCGAGATGACCTTAACAAAATCAATTTTACCTGAGGTTGATTGATATAAATAAGAGTTAAGTTCCTATGTGCCTATTTCTGGGCACAGAAACATGACAAAACTTCTAACTAGGGACCCAAACCCCCTTGAGTATTAAAGATTGAAATGTATGTGAGCTATACATACATTTAAGAAAGATGAATCAAAGCAAGCCTCCTTAGTCCAGTTCAGGGCCATGGGTGCTCAGAGCCTTTCCCCAGCTCAGGGTGGGACCCTGGACAAGACACCCTTCCATTGCAGGGCACACTCACCCCTATTCCCACACTCTCTCAGGATAGGACAATGTACACACGCCAGTTCACCCCCGGTGCACACCTTTGGGATGTGGGAAGACACCGAAGCCCCTGGGGAAAACCCATGCAGACAAGGGAAGAATGTGCAAACTGCACACAAACAGTGGCTGCAGTCAGGAAACAATTGTTTTTCCTCATCAGCATTGTAACAAAATGACATTTTTTGAGGGGAAGCTGTAATCAATAAGCTATGTGGCCAGCACATAGAAATGCACTTTAATATTTAACCAAATGGAACAAACATATTTACTGACATGAGGAATCACTTTTGTGTTTGCACAGTAACTCGATACACATCGAAGGAGATCATGAGAGGATGTGACTGGTTGACCTATGAGCTGAACCCAGGCAATTGGAGGCTCCTCCCCTGTCCTTGGCGTGGATGCTCTGTCCAGTATTCCCACAGTGGAAGCCATTCTCAAGGGCGCAGCTTTGCGAGAGAGTGTATTGCTGAGATGCTCTGGATGGCACACGTGACTGCACCTTGTGAAGGCCTCTATATAAACTCTTAAAATTTTGAAGGGTGGGTGCAGAGATCTACTTATCTTGCAGTGGCCTGGGACAAGCCTTGTGTGTAGGTTGTCTTGCTTATTAAACCTGCCACCTACCTATCTAAGGTGGTCTACCTCTTTTCCAGCCTCTCTTTGTACTCTGTTATGGGGGCAAGTTTCAGATTTCACCCTGGAAGCTCCTGAGGTTTCAAACCAACAATACAGTTGATGCTTGAATAATGCTGGCATTAGGGACGCTGACCTCTTCATATAATTGAAAATCTGAATATTACCATTGTCAGTCCTCTGCATGCATGGATACCCAAACACAAAGCTGACCCTTGATTAGCCTGGGCTTGAATTGCATGGGTCAATTTGAGAAAGGCCTGCTTATAAGTGGATCCACACAGTTCAAATCTGTGTTGTTCAAAGTCAACTGTATAGGACATAAAGGAGAACCCAAAAATAATCTTCCCCTGTTTAGAAATGTTACAGACATGCCAAGACCCTAGGTATAAGTAGACAATTAGCATTGCCTTAGCTCCCAGAGTATTGGCACAATGCTGAGAGATAGAGTCAGAACTAGAGTGGGGAAGTGGACTGAAGAAAGTGATGACTCAGACCTAAGGACTCCTGGCAAGTTGAAGTTCATCCTCAAGGAAGATGAAAGAATAGGAGAATGAGGTTGTCTTGACCACCCCAGGACAGTGATCAGCAAACTATGGCTCGCGAGCCACATGCGGCTCTTTGGCCCCTTGAGTGTGGCTCTTCCACAAAATACCACGGCCTGGGAGAGTCTATTTTGAAGAAGTGGTGTTATAAGAAGTTTAAGTTTAAAAAATTTGACTCTCAAAAGAAATTTCAATCATTGTACTGCTGATATTTGGCTCTGTTGACTAATGAGTTTGCCTACCACTGCCCTAGGACATGGGTACAATTGCCAAGAAAGAAAGGAGAGCAGTGACTCATATGGCCACTACCTGGACTGGGGCTAACTTGCTAGGTACTGAGAGTTTACTAAATTCTACTGTGTGTTTGACTCTACTGTCTAATTCAATCCCTGTAATAACTCTAAGAAGTAGAGATATAATCCATCTCCAGTTTATAAATGGGAAAACTAAGGTTGAATAATTTTTAGTGTCATAGTTACATGCTAATAAGCGGGGGAGTTGGCATTTAAATCCTAGTCTCAGTCTACACTGTGAGCATTGCGTCTCCAAGATATGCTACCTCTGAGACCTGGACCCACCAGTAGTGCCCACCAGCAGTGCCCAGAAGTCATTTCTGAAAGCACTGAGGAAGTGGGAAGAGACTTCCCACAGGGGTAACCTGGCCATTCTGATCCAAAGCACAAGTTCACCTGGAGGCCAATAGGGCGGGGTTATTCAGGTCTCTAACCATTCATTATAATAGCACCTCCCTCATTAAATAAGAACAGTAGTCAGATAAGTTCAAGACAAATCCTACATAATAAAGATGTAATATGCAAATGGTCTTTACGCCGTGAAGTTTAACAACTGACCACGTAACATTGATCAGCAGGAGGGTGGGGCAGCGAGCTACAAGCAGGTGGTGGAGAGTTACAGAGGGGCAGGGCAGCAAGCTGTGAGGGGAGCAGGGCGGGGGAGTGAGGGGAGTTTCAGGAGGGTGGCAGTCAGCTACAGGTGAGCTACTGGCACATGGATGAGTACACAGGGCTACTAGTAATTATCATAACAGACAGCAAATGTTGGCTGTGTGCTGGGCATTATGATAAAAACTTTACATATATATAATCTCTACAATGACCTACAAAGTAGGTGTTATTATTTCCTTACAGTGGTACCTTGAGATACGAGTGCCCTAACATACGAGATTTTTGAGATACAAGCCATCGAGCGAGCGATTGTTTGCTTTGAAATATGAGCAACATTTGAGATACGAGTAATCTCGCGGATCGGCTGGCTGCACACGACCCACCAGTTTACGGAGAGTCGAGTGTCTCATAATTTCCCACACCTCAGTCAGTGTGCTTGTTTACCTCGTTGTCGAAGCATCTTTTGCGCATTTACATACTTTATCACATTTCTTTTTATAACTATGGGTCTGAAAAAGCGAGTGGAAAGGTCAGTGCTCAGAAGAGGATGGTGTCTATTGAATTAAAGCGTGAAATCATAGAAAAATATGAGCAAGGTGTGCAAGTGGCTGACTTGGTGAGGCAATACGGGCGTAGTACTTCAACGATATGCACTGTGCTTAAACGGAAGGAGTCGATAAAGGGTATAACGCCAGCTAAGGGTGTTACAATAATTTCTAAGCTCCGTAGCTCTCTCCATGAAAAGATCTACTGATGGTGTGGGTGATGGAGAAGCAGCTTAAAGGAGATACATTAACACAGGACATCATATGCGAGAAGGCGCGGGCGATTTATGGTGATTTGCTGGAGCAGACCCCGCGCACTTCCACAGAAGAAGCATCGAAAGACTCATTTAAAGCCAGTAGAGGCTGGTTTGATAACTTCAGGAAAAGGTCCGGCATCCACTCCATCGTCAGGCATGGTGAGGCAGCAAGTTCAGATGTGAAGGCAGCTGAGGATTACCTCAAAACTTTTTCCGAACTGATAGAAGCCAAAGGATATCTCCCCCAGCAAGTCTTCAACTGTGACGAGACAGGGCTTTACTGGAAGAAGATGCCAAATAGGACTTATATAACGGCAGAGGAGAAGGCGATGCCAGGCCACAAACCCATGAAGGATAGGCTAACTCTCGCACTGTGTGCCAATGTGAGTGGCGACTGCAAGATCAAGCCTCTGCTCGATAACCATTCGGAAAACCCCAGAGTCTTTAAGTCACATATGATTTTAAAAGATAAACTGCAAGTTATGTAGAGGGCAAACCCGAAGGCATGGGTCACCAGGCAGTTCTTTGTGGAATGGGTAAACCTGGTTTTCGGCCCTTCTGTTAAATATCTACAAGAAAACAACCTAACCATTGCAAGCCCTCCTGGTCCTCGACAATGCTCCTGCTCACCCACTGAACCTGGAAGATGAACTCCTCGAAGAGTTCAAGTGTATAAAGGTTGTCTACCTACCTCCCAACACCACTCCTATCCTGCGCCCATAGATCAGGAGGTGATTTCTAATTTTAAAAAGCTGTACATCAAGCACCTGTTCCGGCGCTGCTTTGAGGTGACGGAGAACACAAACCTCACCCTTCGAGAGTTCTGGAAGAACCACTTGAACATCGTGATATGCCTCAGAATTATTGATCAGGCCTAGCTGGGTGTTACAATGAGGGCTTTGACCTCTGCATGGAAGAAGCTGTGGCCTGAGGCCGTAGCCGAAAGGACCTTCGAAGGATTCAAACCCGAGGTGCCAGTGGAGAAGGAGATAGTTTCTCTGGGAAAATCCATGGGCCTGGAGGTGGATGAGAGAGACGTGAATGAGCTCGTCGAGGAGCACTCTCTGGACCTCACCACAGAGGAGTTACAAGAGTTCAGTCTCAGCAACATGCGGAGGTTCTCCAAGAAATTGGTTTCGTAGAGGAGCCAGAGGTGGAGGAGATCTCTACAAGTGAGATAAAAGAGATCTTAGGAATGTGGGAGAGGGTGTCACACTTCGTGGAAAAGAAACACCCCGAAAAAGTTGCTACTGGTCGTGCATTGGAGCTGTTCAATGAAACTTGCCTCACCCATTTCAGAAACATTCTGAAAGGGAGGAAGAGGCAAACCTCATTGGACACGTTTTTTTTGAAATTGGCCAAAAATGCAAAGACCAGTAGCAATTAAGTTCAGTGAAGATTAGTTAAGTTACATTCAGTTTAGGGATAAAGTGTAGCATTAAGAGTGTAACGAGTAGGTAAATACACTTTATAAAACCAGTTTATTCCTTTACATTTTCTTTTATTATGTTTTTATACAATATTTGTCATTTATAAATACATTTTTCTTATTCAAAAACATGTAACAAGAACAACTGGGGTGGCATTTGGAGGGCTGGAACGGATTAACGGCATTTCAGTTGATTTCAATGGGGAAATTTGCTTTGAGATACAAGCAACTTGATATACAAGCAAGGTTAAGGAATGAATTAAATTCGTATCTCGAGGTACCACTGTATTGCAGATGAGCAAAAAGTAACACCTACTCAGAGAGGTTAAGTAATTTGCCCAAGGACAGATAAGTTGTAGGAGTGAGAAATATCAAGTATCCTGCAAATGTTAATATAAGACAATGGGAATCAGGTGATCATCAAAGAGCTACTAAGGAAGCTAGCAATTGCTGGCAAATGAGAGTCACACCTGTGCCTGTAAACCTTGTGAATTCAGCCATGGTGACTTTGGAAACTAAAAGTCCTTCCTGATGGGGAGATGCGGGGAGAGAAGGCTTAGGGAAATCAGAATCACAGAGTACCTGAGTACAGAATTCAACAATATTTCACAATAAAAATATATTCATATTTATGGAATTGATCTCTTTCACATTGATAAAATATTCATGATATTTTCTCAGAAAGGCATGAGAAAGAAACACTATGAGAAGAAAGAAAAACAAGTTCACAACTTGTTGCCACAGATATATCTTTAAAAAAATCCATTTTAAAGCTTGCCAATTGACAGATGAAATTATCATGAAAAATGAGAGTGAGGTTGACAAGGACAGAGTGTTAAAACTTCTAACCAACACTGTTCAGCTAGCCTCCCACTCATTCTCTCTTGGTAGTTCAATTGACACATGAACAGCATTTAAAAAAATTTTAAAAACCCTAATGAACAGACTACATTAATGCTAAATTTTTTAAAAATATATATTTTATTGATTTTTTACAGAGAGGAAGGGAGGATAGAGAGTTAGAAACATTGATGAGAGAGAAAAACATCAATCAGCTGCCTCCTGCACAACCCCTGTTGGGATGTGCCCGCAACCAAGGTACATGCCCTTGACCAGAATCAAACCTGAGACCTTCAGCCTGCAGGCTGACACTCTATCCACTGAGCCAAACTGGTTAGGGCAATGCTAAATTAAAAAAAAAAAATCCTCACTGGAGGATATGTTTTTATTGATAGAGAAAAAGAGAGAGAGGGAGAAAGAGAGAGAAACATCAATGTGACAGAAACATTGATCAATTGCTTCCTGTACATGCTCTGACCAGAGATGGAACCCACAATTTAGATCTCTGCCCTGAATGGGAATTGAACCTGTAACCTTTTGGTGTGCAGAATGACACTCCAACCAACTGATCACCCTGACCAGGATTAATGCTAAATTTAAAATTTCACTACAGAAAGTATATTAGTATTAAAGGGTTAAATGGACTTTAAAAAAACCTCCAAAAGTAATGATTGATTAGAAGGGGGAGTCGATGAGTGGCCAACCTTTGAAATATAGGTCCCTTTAAAGATCTGAGTAAGATCTTAATACACTGAAGATCTGTATGAAGTAGGTGTTCTGGAGATGGGCAATTTGTAGCTCTTCTCTTTGGGTATGAGAGGGCAGAACCCCCATTGTTGGAACTGGGACAGGTAGAGGGGCCTCCTGCACATTTTAATGCTTGCCTTTCTTGCACCTCTGCTTTATCCCTACAATTTCTCCAGAATGACATGCTTCGTACTTGCTTGTGTGACACAAAAGCCCCAGCAAGTTTGAAGCAATCTCAAGGCAGTCTTTTCAACTAGAATCTTGTAGTGAAATCAGAAAAAGAAAATATTTGGATTCTTATTACTATTATATACTAGAGGCCTGGTACACAAAATTCCTCACACTCAGTGGTGGGGGTGCGGTGGGGTGGAAGGATGGTGGGGGAGGGGAATGTCCCTCAGCCTGGTCTGTGCCCTCTGGGGGCCATCGGAGGATGTCCAACTGATGGCGTAGGCCTGCTCCCCATCCTCTGAAGCCAGCAGTTGGACATTCTTAGCACTGGCACGGAGGCAGCAGAGGCCCCCCTGTCTGCCTCTGCACTCGCCAGCCTTGAGCCCGGCTTCTTGTTAAGTGGCACTCCCCCTGTGGGATCAGGCCAAAACCGGCTCTCCGACATCCCCGGAGGTGTTCCGGATTGTGAGAGGGTGCAGGCCAGGTCGAGGGACCCCACCGGTGCACGATTGAGGCTGGGGGAGAGACACAGGAGGGCTCCAGGGCATGTCTGGTCCTTCTCAATCAGTTCTGACCAGCCAGACCTCAGCAGCAAGCTAACCTACCAGAGCATCTACCCCCTGGTGTATCTACTCCCTGGTGGTCAGTGCACATCATAATGACTGGTCAGCTGGTTGACTGTCTGCCTCCTGGTGGTCAGTGTGCATCATAGCGAGCGGTTGAGCGACCTTAGCATATCATTAGCATATCACACTTTGATTGGTTGAATGGCCAACCAGTTGTCCAGACACTTAGTCTATTAGGCTTTTATTATATGGGATCATTACATAATAATAATAGTAGCTGCAATTTATTGAGCATTATGTATGTGCCAGCAGTGTACTCAATTTTTAAATATATTATCTAATTTCATTCTCATGTGATAGATGAGAAACCTGAAGTCTAGAGAGGTTATAGGTTGTGTCCTGGCTTGTGATGTTAGTGGGGGCTGGGATCTGAAGCTGGGCCTGACCAACTGTATAAGATCTAAGAACCCAGGTTCATCCCTGGCCAGGTGGCTCAGTTAGTTGGAGCATTGTCTGGTATACTAACAGGTTGAAAGGTTGAGGGTTTGATTCCAGTCAAGGGTGAGTATCTGGTTGTAGGCTCGACCCCCAGTCTTGGTGGGATGCTTAAAGAAGGCAACCAATGTGTCTCACATCAATGTTTCTCTCTCCTCTCTCTATTTCTCTCCCTTTCTCTCTCTAAAAATCAATGGAAAAAATTTCCTTGGGTAAGGATTAAAACAAAACAAAATAAGAACACACACAACAAAAACAACCCAGGCTCAGGAATCAAATGACTTGGGTTTACCACTTTGCCTGTGTAACTTGGGGCAAGTTAAATGATCTTTCCGTGCATCCATTTCCTCATCTGTAAAAAAGGAGTAAAAAGTAAAAGCTACCTAGTTTATTCAGTAAGTTGCATATAACCGATATGCAAAAGCCCATGTTCTTGACCAGTTCACCATACTCCAAATGAGAGCAAGAGTCTGTGCTGAGAGTGCAAAAGGAGATTGTAATTGAAATTCCACCTCCTTTCCTCTTGGAGGCTGCCATTCTGCCCTCCAAACTTAATAGTCTTTTTGTTTTAATGTATACTTACTTACACCTGACCTTTCAGAACATCAGAGTTTCATGATGAGGTTCTAATCAGCAAAGACCGTGCTGAGCAACTTGACATTAGATTTTGCTTTCTTCTTTTACACAAAAATGAGTTAAGTTTGGGGTTTTAATTACATTTTGCTTTTAAAAAGTGAACAAACCACCACAGAATTTTCTCTTAAGAAATTGTGTTTTAAATGTACATAAATAATATATTAATACAACCTGTTGTAAAAACAACAAACAAAACAAAACCATGAAACAGAAATGCATAAAATAAAAAAGCTGAAGTTCCTTTTTAATCCATTCCAACTCTACCTTTTTCCTACTCCACAGACAATTAACTACTAAGAGTCATTTTTGTGTGTAACATTCTAGATTGTTTTCTGGGCATTTTTATATGTAGACAAATATGTATCTGTGTCTATTTTTTAACCACAGAAGGGATAATACTTGACATTATCTAATATTTTTATTTTAATGGCTACTCTATTAAATGAAATGCAGACTCCCCATTGCGACAATGAAGACCCTTTATTGTCTGCTTGCCCCCTCTTCCCATATCAACACCCTGAGAGCTGCCCTCTCTTCAGGAAAATTACCTGTTGTATTCTGAATGAGATATGGTCACCACTATTTTTATAGATTTGCTATTACACTCCTAGGCTGGAATACCCTCTCCTAGTTTTTCCATCTTTCCAATATTACTTCTCTTAAAACTTCTAGAAGAAAAAATAGGCAAAAAACTCTTTGACAGTGGTCTTAGCAATATTTGTTTGGCTATGTCTTCTCGAGCAAGGGAAACAAAAGAAAAAAATAAACAAATAGGACTACCTCAAATTAAAAACGTTTTGCACAGCAAAGGGAACCATCTATAGAATGAAAAGCTAGCCTACTGAATGGGAAAAGATATTCACAAATGATATACCCAATAAGGGGCTAATATCCAAAAATATAGGGAGCTCATAAAGCTTAATAGCAAAAACGCACCCCAATCCAATTAAAATATGGGCAGAGGACATGAATAGACATTTCTCCAAAACAGATGGCAAACACGAATGAAAAGATGCTCAACATCACTAACCATGAGGGAAATACAAACAAAACCACAATGAGATATAACCTCACACATGTCAGAAAGGCTACTATGACAACAAGTACTAAGTGTTTCTGAGGACGTGAAGAAAAAGTGAACTGTTGGTGGGATTGTAAATTGGTGCAGCCATTATGGAAAACAATATAGAGGCTGGGGCGAGGGCAGGGGGAAGAGGACGGATGCCCGGGCTTCCCTTTCAAGGCAGGGTCTCAGGGAAGGCCGAGGTGGGGGTATCTCCACGGGGGACGAAGTGCGTTGGGAGGAGGCACTGGAGAGCCACACCCACCCTCCCCAGGAAAAGGGTGCATCACCGCGATGTGGTCCAGCAGGTGGAGCAGCCAGCGCTGGTGGACTTCGGCCGCCAGGAGAGAAGGCCGTTGCCCACTGGCTCCGCGCTGTGGACACGGACGCGGTGCAGCCCATGGAGTCCGTATTGGAGGATAGATGTCTGTGCCTGAATCCGACAAGGTGGTAGATCTGAGCTGAAGAACTGCGACAGCACTCCCATTGAGTTGTGGAGTACTTCCTAGCTCCCCCAGGTAATAGCTCTTTGCCCAAGCTGGATGAGCAAGAGCCCTTCTCACAGGGCTGAAGAGCTGTTCTGGGAAGGGGTACCTCATGAACACATGAAAGTGCCCACTTCCCTCAGTGACTGGGAAAAAAATCGATGATTAAGTATTTTTCTTAGTAACTAACTCTTGTGAAGATAGAACTGGGAAAGATCTAGCCCAAGCAAGGCAAGGTGTTCCTGAAGCTAATGGAAGTAAAAGGTATTGTCAATTTCCAATGAAACGTTCACTTTGGAAGATACTATCTCCTCCCAAAATTGTCTACCCAACTGCAAAAAAAAAAAAAAAAAAAAAGGAGAATCCTCAAAAAATTAAAAATAGAGCTATCATGTGACACAGCAAACTTCTTCATATTTATCCAAAGAAAATGAATACATCAATTAAAAAAGACACATGCACCCCTGTGTTCATTGCAGCGTTATTTACTGAAGTCAAGATATGGAAGCAATGTAGGTATCTATCAATTGATGAATGGATGAAAAAGATGTGTTATATATATGCAATAGAATATTAGTCAGGAATAAAAAGGAATGAAACCTTGCTATTTGTGACAACATGCATGGACCTAGAGGGTACTATTCTAAGTTAGTTAAATCATATAGACAAGATAAATGCCAAATAATTTTCTTTATATGTGAAAACTATAAAACAAAACAAATGAACAACAACAACAAAACAAACCAAAACAAAAAAACTGACTCATAGAAACAGAGATCAAACTGCTAGTTGCCAGAGGGAAGGGCTGGGAAAGACAGGTAAAAAAGGTGAAGGGAAATGTAGTCAATAATGTTGTGATAAGTTTACACAGTGACAGATGGTTACTAGACTTAGTGTGGAGATCATAGCATAAGGTATATAAATATCGAATCACTATTGTACACCTGAAACTAATGTAATGTATGTCAACTCTACTAAAATCAATTTTAAACAACTGAGTTAGATGGTTACAGAAAAGCAATAGTGTGGTTAGTTATAAGATTACCCTTTATGATTGAGAAGAAAAATGATCATGAATTTCAGCCACTTTATAAATAGAAACTGGGTCATATGACAAGATCCAGGGAAGCTCAGTTGGGACAAAGCTGAAGCCATGTAACCATGGAAAACAGGCGAAGTATTTAAAATTATTTATAATTTTTATTTACATTAAAGTATTTTTAGTTATTGAATGCCAGGCTAATTTCTCAATTATGGTAAATTGTTGCTGATATTAAAAATTCAAATTTACTGGAATTTACTATCACTGTTAGACTTTAGTGACTATGCTTGATTTAAAATAGATTTACCAAGGAAGACCTTCAAGTGTGCTTATACTCAGTTATTTTTTACCTAATAGTCTCATTTTAATATTCTTTTAACTCTCATTACCGTAATCTTGCTGGGGTGCTACTGAATTCTTTGGACTAGAATTTAGATTTTAAATAAGTTGGTGGTAAGCTGATCTTTGGAGCTCTTTTGTTTATGATAAAATTTTGAACCTGTGTGATTTTTAAATTGTTTCCCCCCTTAATATACCACTAAAACCTTTTTCTTCTTTCTATTATTTTTTGCAGATTCAGTAAATGTAATTTTTTTAGTAACTACTTATATTTTTGCTTATATTATTCAATAATTAGAGGCTTGAACATTAATTCCTAATTTTGTGAAGCGTTCTTTGTAAACTGGTATTCAATTATAGAAATAAATTAGTTATTGATGAATAGAACCTTCATAACCAGAATGGTATAGAAACACCCATAACTTTTTCTTTCTTCTTAGCACGTTTAAAAAGCATTAAAATAAATGACCAAGAACTCACTAAATGTTTGTGACTTTGGTTTATGCATGCAGGCTAATGGGATGAAAGGCTAATCTGTCACTTGGCTCTCCCTGCATTTAATTAGCTTGGACTGTGCTATACTAGACTGGAAATACCTTATTTCCTTCTCATTTTCCCAGGACAAAGTAAAATAAATTGTAACAGGAAATGGTTAACTTTAAAATCAGGGTTGATGTAAATGGACAGAAAAACAAGCTTATTATAGAAAACAAAGAGCATTGGCAGTCAGCAGCCACTCTTGAAACAGGCCATTTCAATGTTGGGCCATGTTTTCTTCCATGTGAGAATGGCTGCTCTATTGTCTCTGTGCCATTGCATCAATAATGTCCTAAGTTACACAGCTGTTACAGAGAGAGGTGTATGGGTTCTTGGCAATAAGATTCATAGGTTCATGTTTCTATATATAGAAAATAAGTTCACACTCTTAAATCTAAGTTATGCATATTTTTGAGCTGCTTTGTAATCATTATTAGTTGTTCATGTTACAAACTTGAAAATCAACATGTTGTATGAAATAAAGATACATGACTATAGATTATGTCCAATAGCAGTTTTTTTAATTATAAAATTTCAGCTTTATTGAACTATAATCTCTCTATATAAGTGACTGGTTGACCATTTGACCGGTTGCTATGATGCGTACTGACACCAGGGGGCAGAAACTCAATACAAGAGCTGTCCCCTGGTGGTTAGTAGGCTCCCACAGTGGGAGTGCTGTTCAGCTGACCATCAGGCACCAGATGCCAGGCTCACAGCTGGTGAGCGCAGCTGTGGTGGAGTGAGCCTCTTCTGCCTCCACGGCAGTGCCATACAGTTGGGGGGAATGTGGGAGGATGTGTGGGGTGTGGGTGGAGAAGATGGGGGGATGTGGGGTGGGGATGGGGACGGTGGGAGGCAACAGACACAGTGGGGGCCAGGATGAGCGGGAGCAGTGCAATGGAGTCTCCAGCATTGGCTACAGGTGCAAGCAGGGCTGGCTCTGGCAGTGGATGCAAGCAGGGCCATTGCCTGCTGCAGATGTGAGTGGTGGCTGCCAGCCCCAATCTCCCATCAGGAGCAGGGGGAGGTGGAGAAGCCCTGAGGGGCTAACAGGGCTGGCAGGCACTGATTGCACTTGCTGATGGCACTGAGAAATTGGGGCCAGAGCCAGGTGCTGGCAGTGGGTGCAAGTGGAGCTGGCACTGGCAGCAGGTGCAAGTGCTGGGTGGGACTGAGGAGTGCAGGAGCAAAGAGTTTTCCATAACCAGCAGGGGCTCACGCCAATGTTAGCGACTGGTGCCCTGTCTTGGTCTGGTACCACCACTCACCTACTCTATCATCCCACTGCGGCCAAAGCCCACCATGTTCTGTGCATGTCCCCTGGTGGTCAGCGCATGTCATAGCAACCAGTTGTTTGGTTGTTCTGCTCGTTCCGCTTATTCTGCCGTACGGTTTATTTGCATATTAGCCTTTTATTATATAGGATATACAGTGTGTGTATGTGTGTGTGTGTATGTGTATATATACATACATACACACACTAGGGGCCTGGTGTATAAAATTTGTGCACTGGGGAGGGGTCCCTCAGCCTAGCCTGCCTCAGGGGATGTCTTATGGATGGCCGCAGTATGGCCTCCCTTTGTGGGAGGTGACTGGGCTGATCAGGGGAAGGCACCAACCCTATCACCCTGCTGCTATAGCTACTGCCAGTCACCACAGATGTCAAGGTATTTTCTTTTCTTTTTTTTTCTTTTTTTTTTGCCCATTGATTTTTTACAGAGAGGAAGGGAGAGGGATAGAAAGTCAGAAACATTGATGAGAGAGAGACATCGATCAGCCGCCTCCTGCACGTCCCACACTGGAGATGTGCCCACAACCAAGGTACATGCCCCTGACCGGAATCGAATCTGGGACCTTTCAGTCTGCAGGCCGATGCTCTATCCACTGAGCCAAACCGGTCTCGTCATGTAAAGGTATTTTCATCAACACTGACTCCAGTCGCTTCACCATGAAAAAATGACAACTTTCTTTAGGCATTTTCAAGATGTATATTTCATAGGATATGACATTTCTTTATTTTTCTTTTTATCCTCACCTAAGGATATATTTTCATTGATTTTTTTTCCCCTTCCCTCTGATCCCAGGCTTGGCCCTGCCCAAGCCTAAAGTTTCTGCCCCAGGCTTCAGACTTGGGAAGGGGTCCCCCCACCCCCGCCATCTCCGATCATAGGTTCAGCCCCTTCCCAAGTCTAAAGCCTCCGCCTGATGGCTGGCTGGGAGTGACCTGGATGTCAAGGTCGTTCCTGGGACTCAGGTATGCATGCAAATTAACCTCCATCTTTGTTATCTTAATTTGCATACTCTAATTGGCTGTGGGGGTAGCAGAGGTATAGTCAGTTTACATGTTTCTCTGTTATTAGGTAAGATATATATGCCACATCTTCTTTATTCATTCATCTGTTGATGAACACAGGTTTCTTCCATATCTTGGCTATTGTGAATAATGTGGTATTTCTGTTTTTAATAGGAGAAACCCCATGACTATGACATTTGATAGGAATTATATATTCATTAACTGCTATATCAAATTACATAATAAAAATTACTTCTATCTTGGGCTACAATGGCTGAAGCAGATTACGTTTTTTTTGTTTTGTTTTTTTTTACCCAGATGTAAAACACTTGCTTTCCAGCATTTTCTGCTTTAAAAGAGACAGGTTAATGTTGTAGACAACCTGTGTTTTAGTGTCAGGTTAGCAACTACTTGATTGTGTCAGTTTAAGAAAGAAACTTAATTATTCCTGGATTCACTTTTCTCAGCTATCCAATGAGAGGTTCTTTCCAGATTAATGGCCTGCAGACTGACCCGAGTGAAGAGTCTGCACTTCCATTGATCCCCAGGGCAAGAGCCAGGTGAGGAGCAGGCCCTGGAGCAATGGGTCACGGTCCCCAGACCTTGCTGAGATAAACTTGTTGGGCCTCTTTGGAGGGAAAGAAATTTCTCTGCTAAAAAAAAAAAAGGTTGAGCCTAGCCGGCATGCTCAGTGGTTGAGCATTGACCTATGAACCAGGAGGTCACTGGTTTAATTCTTGGTCAGGGCACATGGTCAGGCTGTGGGCTCACTCCCGGTGTGGGGTGTGCAGGAGGCAGCCGATCCGTGATTCTCTCTCATCATTGATGTTTCTATTTCTCTCTCCCTTTTCCTTTCTCTCTGAAATCAAAAAAAGAAAAAAAAAAAAAAGGGATGAGCGTTAGCCAGTTTGGCTCAGTGGATACAACATTGGCCTGTGGACTGAAGTTTCGCCTGTTAGATTCCGGTCAAGGGGATGTACCTTGGTTGCAGGCTTGATCTGAAGCCCTGGATGGGATGTGTGTGGGAGCCAACCAATTGATGAGTCTCTCTCACATAGATTTTTCTCTCTCTGTGTCTCTCCCCATCCTTTCCACTTTCTTATTTTTTAATTATTTTTATATTTTATTGATTTCTTACAGAGAGGAAGGGAAAGGAATAGAGAGTTAGAAACATCGATGAGAGAGAGACATCTATCAGTTGCCTCCTGCACGTCCCCTACTGGGGATGTGCCCGCAACCAAGGTACATGACTTTGACCGGAATCGAACCCGGGACCTTTCAGTCTGCAGGTAGACGCTCTATCCACTGAGCCAAACCGGTTTCGGCAACTTTCTTTAAAAATTAATAAAAAATATCCTCCATTGAGAATTAACAACAACAACAAAAGGGTTGAGAAAACTCTAAGATGATAACTATGGTTCCTTCCAGCCTTTTGATTCTATACTTTAGAACAATAGAAATAACACGAATAATAATATAAAGAATAAATGCATTTAGAGGAATATAGTACTTTTTGTCTGTATCTTAGAGTTTTATATATGATCAATGGTGCACACTGCAGATGGGGGCTTGCAATTTGATAGTGAAATCAACGTTCTCATGGCTAATTGCTGCATGAGATATTTATCTCTGTGAATCTATTGAAGCCAAGCAGGCTATCCTTGATGCAGTTGATACTGAATTTGGGGCATATAAACAGTTCTCAGTTCAAAATGTCCCTATTTTGAATCAATTTCACTCTCTAATTTAATTGGGAACATTTGGTTTCATTACAATTACTAATACATCATGTTTCCTTAGCCCGAAAGATTTAAAAAAATTTTAAATTACCTTGGAGATATTTTAAGGCATTGTTTTAAACAAAGTTTATAGAAATGGTGAGGGTGGAGGTGACGATGTAGCACAAGGAAATTTAAAATATACCCATGTCCACAGAGTTGCCTGGCGGTTTTTTCAATGTGAGTATAAGGACCACGGGGCACCGAGCAGGTTGGCAGAAGCCAGTTGGAGCATCACGCCTCTGGTTTAGAAATCTGTAGTGTGTGACGGAGCAGAGGGATGCCAAAGGGGGCGGAAGGGAGGGCCAGGGAAGTCTGCTGCATGTCCCTGTGGTCTCACATCCCTGCATCTGCCACCTGCCTTCTCACACTGCAGGGCTCCTGGGCTCCCAAGTCTGCTTGAACTTCTCTGCCTTGATTTCTATGGGAGGTGGCAAGGCAGCTGTGTATTTTTGCCATCATGCCATCCCCTGTGCTCTCACTGTCCTCCAATAAACCTTATCCCTGACACCTATTCCTACTTTGCCCCAAGAAATCTGCCCCTCGGTGGAGAAGAAATCTCAGGGTCAGGATTTTCTGTGCTTGAGCTTAGACAGGCCTCTGCAGCCAATAGTCAGAAAATGTCATTGCTGTTAAACAAGGGACAATAAATCCCCAAGCCACCCAGTAATGCAACCTCCCTCAACATGGGAAAAGGTCAAGCTTGAGCTGTACATAAATTCTGGTCACAACAGCAGCATGTCCCTTTAGGCGAGACAACAAATCTTCACAGAGATAAACAGCCACACATACCATCATTCTCTCCCTATGGTCCTGGGCTTCCTTAGGTGATTTTCTATAGCCAATCTCACACAAAGCTTGGTTATTAACATTCTCTTGGTGTGTATTGATCTCCCAGACATACAGCTTGGATGAAGCAGGGTGGGGGTTGGGCTCCAGAGGATTCTGTACTCTATATGCCATAAACAAAAGATGTAAAGTATAGGCTCTAGTACTCTTGAAGGGGAGAAATTTTGATTTATAGCCTGTCTGTATTAAAGGAAAATAGGATATAGTTGATTCTTTCTTTGGTATATAAAATTCCATGGAAACTTTGACAACAAACTGTTAGAATACTGTAAATTGTAAAAATCTCCAACACACTCAACATATAACATTTAGTTTTCTTTATCTTAGTAGTCCAGAGGTTAGTACTTGGAGCCAAACACCACAAGTCTCAGTTTTATAAAAATATATTTTTTATTGATTTCAGAGAGGAAGGGAGAAGGAGAGATAGAAACATCAATGATAAGAGAGAATCATTGATTGGCTGCCTCCTGCACGCCTCACATTGGGGTTCCAGCCTGCAACCCAGGTATGTGCCCTGACTGGTGACTGAACTGTGACGAGCCACGCCAGCTGTGGTAAAGTCTCAATTTTAATTCTTAAACCAGTTGATCAACATTTATGAAGCTACCGTGCTATAAAGATACAAAGATGAATGAAGAACTCACAGCCTGGCTGTGGGGGAAAGGACCCACAAACAAATTATTAATAGATAGTACTCTAAGAGCTACAACCAAGGTTTCCCCAAAACTCAGTGGGAACACAGAGGAGGGAACCACTAAGTGGGAATTTTGGGAAGGCTTTCCCAAGGAAGTGTTACCTGATTACATTCTTGGAAAATGAATAATTGTCCTTTGGGTAGAAAAGGAAGGGGAAGTACATGCATTTAGAGGAAAGGCTGTGTACAAAGACCCAGGTATGTGAAAGAGCATGACCTTTATGAGGAACTGTGAAGATTTCAATATGGTGAGAGCGAAAGGCGTATGTTGGGAGAGGATAGGAGATGCTACTTGAAAGGTTAGCATGGTCAGGTCAAGGCCAAAGACATGCATACCAAAGATAAAGTTCAGTTCATCTAGCAGAGTTCTTCTTGTCTCTGAAGACAGGTGTAAGGAAGATCAGGCCACTTTCTATATCTATGACACACCCCTATCATTGCAAAATAAAGTCTTATCCCAGATAGCCCCATGATCTGTAGTACTTCATTCAAGTCTTCTGGCTTTGAAGCCTAATCACGAAGGATTCCTCAAATGGCTGTGCATTTTAGAAGAAGCCCTTGTCTTTAACCTTCTCTGCCTTTGTCGTTTGACAGAAGTTAAGAATGACAGTTTTCAGAATATAGGGCCAGGCCCTTTGGATGATCCAAGAGCTACTTGAAGAAAGGAAGTCAATAGGGTGGCTATTCAAACTTCCCTTTGTTTCATATTCTGGTAACATTATTTTGTGTTTTTGGAGAGCAATTCATTTTCAGAATCTAAACTGAAAAAAATGTTATTGCTTAGCATTAGGCATTTGTTTTCTAACTCTCATAAATAAATGTGAAGAGGAGAAGGTCAATAGGGAGTGGGCCCTCTGAGATATGCTGACAGAGCACTGCCACGCCAAGAACTGAGATCTTACCACTAGAAGCAGACTCATTCCTAATTCCCTGGTTTCACACTGAAACCTGAGTTCAGATAAATTAGTCAGCTGTCTGAACTAAAGTGTTTGCAGGGTCTCAGGAGAACTGCTAGAATTAGCACTGAAAGGATACACACACACACACACACACATAAAGAACAACAGCTGTCTCTTTTCTTTTTAAAAAGAGGTTCTGTTATACATAAAATGGATTGAAGAGGCTGGCATGGATTTCTAAGAATCATTTCCTCCCCACTTGGATATTTCCATCTGAATGCAGGAATGCATTCATTTAATCTATCAACAGCAGAGACATATTGAATTCTTTCTGTGTCATAAATGTTAGGAATCTAGTATGAACAAGATTGGCCTCATGCCCTATGGAATTGTAGTCTAATTATTTTTAATTATATAAACACAATAGTCATAGGTTAAAGATTGGTAGATAATAAGTAAATGTGTTGCGAGAAGTGATAACTCAGTTGGTGATGGTCAGGGAAGGTCTCTGAGGAAGTTATGTATAAGTGGATACCTGTAGGTAAGAAGAAGAAATAGGGAGGGGCATTCCAGACAGGGTAATACATGCAAAGGCTCTGAGGCAGGAAAGAACTTGAGTTGTTTGAGGAAGAGAAAGAAGCAGAGAGAGAAAGAGCAGGAGTGTAATGAGAAGATAGTAGAGTAGGAGGGGTGATGTGTCAGGCATCCAAAGTCATGTTTAGTTTGCTGCTAAGACTCTCAGGACTCAGCATATAGTCATCATCATGGCTATGGTTTATTACAGCAAGGGAATTCAAAGCAAAATTGGCGAAGAGAAATGGCACATAGGATGGAGTCTGGGGGAAACCAGGCACACACTTCTGAGAGTCCTCTCCTAGTGAAAGTACACAAGATGTGGCTGATTTGCCTGGCAGGTGTGGCTCTGTGGTTGAAGATTTACCCATGAACCAAGAGAGTGACCGGTCCCATTCCTGGTAAGGGCACATACCCAGGTTGTGGGCTTGATCCCCGGTAGGAGGCATGCAGAAGGCAGCCAATCGATGTGGGAGGGCTGCTCATGTGGTTGCTGCTCTCAGACGGGGGAACTGGCCACTCACACAGCTGCTGCTCCTTGGACAGGAGCAGGCACGTGAAGCAGCTGCTCTTAGATCTGTGGTGGGTTACTTGTGGGGCTGCTGCTTCTTGGACAGGAGAGGGCTGCTCATGTGTCTGCTGTTCACGTGGTTGCAGTGCCCTGGGCTAAAGTGTTGGCCTGGTCAGAGGGGAGCCTGCTTCTGAGCTCACAGGAGCCTGAGCCCAGGGTGGCTGGAGCCTCGTTGACTGTGGGATCACAGCCTAGGTAGCATGTCCTTGGAAGGGGTGTTATCTGAGGGCACTCTGGGTAGAGTGGGGATGGGAACCCAGTTACAGCAGCTCTCCCCTTCAAAAAGGCTAGGCCTCTGAGGACAAGCTGGTCTCCCAGTATTGTTTGCAATGGTAGCAGAAGCTGCTTAGGTAGACGAGCCTGATTAGCCTGCCCCTGAAGATCCTGCGAGGTCTAACTGTGACACACACACACACACACACACACCAGCTGACCACACACTCCTCTTTTACTCCCTCCCTCCCACATTCTTCCTGCCTCTATAGTGAGGTCTGGGGTGTTATTGACCAGTTCGTGGATGGAGTTTCCTCTCCAGGTGTCTGCTTATGTGGCTTGCTCTCAAGGACCTTGGCCAGTCAGGATAAAATTCACAACAAGATATAACACAGAACGGATGAAGCACAAATATACACACTACACCAATAACCCCAATATAAGTGATTATTTGAGAAAAGAAAGTTAGGGCAGAGAAAAGAGAGCACAAAAGCTACCAGAGAGAGAGAAAAAGGAATAAAAGACAAAAGAATAAAAAAGAGAATCTATCTCTATCTATCTATCTATCTATCTATCTAGTTCTTTCTTGTCTCAGGGCCTTTGCATGTATTACCCTATCTGTCTGGAATGCCCCTCCCTGTTTCTTCTTCTTACCTACAGGTATCCACTTACACAGCCCCAGAACCAATAGATAAATCAAAAAAATACAAATACCACACACCCAGCAAAGAGGATTGGGACAGTATCTGTAAAGGCTGAGCTTATATAATGAAAATAAAATTAAGAATTGGATGAATATGGGGAGGAACCCAATGTAGTATTGAGGAAGTAGAAAGAAAATAATTGGATGAGAAGAATGAGAATGAGAAAAATAAATTTACAAAAAAAATAGATTTCAAAAACAGTATAAAAATTATAAATAGCAAATAAAAATACTGATGAAAAAATAATGCAAAAAGAAATAGAAAATAAAGCAATAAACAAAAACAGGAAAACAGAAGAAAAGAAGAAAAAAAAAGGATAATAAAAGAAAATAAATACAAATAAAAGTGAAAAAAAAAATGAAGTTTCCGTAGGCTAGCTTATGATTCCAGTGGTCTGTACTGTACTCAGTTTCTGGGGCTAAAGATTTCTCTTTAGGCCAGTTCCTATGACCTCTAGGAGTATTCAGATTCCTTTGTATTATTCAGGGTGGGATCTGGGTGTGGCTATATTGGTTGCCTGGAGACTGGAGGGAGGAGCTTCTCTCAGGAGAAAATGGTGACTCAGCACCAGACTTGCTACCACCTCTCCTGGACCATCGCCTACTCTCCCCAGGTTCCACAACTCCACATCTTCTCTCGTACCTCAGTCATGGGTAAGTGTCTGTATCTGAAAGGTCCTATGAACTAGGTTCAGTGGAGAAAGGCACAGGCCCTGAAAGGAAATGAACTCCCCTCCATCTTGTCCTATAGGGCTGGGCCCCCTGCCTAAACCTCTCCCTTTTCTGGGAGTGACCACAGGTGTGCCAGCAATGTCCTAGCTTCCCCGACCACTACCCGAATGGACCAATGAAGCTCCAGGAACACAGCGAGGGTCCAAATAAGGCTAAACCACAGAAAGACCCCAATTCAAGTGACCAATCTCTGTAACCCTTGTCACTTTCCTAAGCCCCCTAATTATCCTACCCCATAAAACTCATTGTTCCCGCCCGGCTCACTCTCTCACCTCGCTGCTGCGCCAGAAAGAGGTTGAGAGCCAAACTCGGGTTTGATTAAAGACTCTTTGCTTTTACATCGGAAAAGGCTCCTTAGTGGTGGGTTATTGGGGACCCTGAACTCTGGGCATAACAGCCCCAGCGCGAGGAGGCACTGTGTCCCTACAAGCTCCTCTCTTGCCAGCACTGCGCAGTCCAGCCAGCCCTTCAGAGCTGCCACTGAGCTCAGATCCAAAATCCAGACTCCAAGGTCCAAAATCCCCTATCTTCCATAGTTCCGTGTCCTCTTTTGTCACAGCCAGATGCTTTGCCTTTCCTTAGGGACAAGGCTTGGCGCCCTGTAGTTTCTCCCTAACTCTCTGGGCACAGAGGTCTGCCAGACTCTCCTGCCTAGGTCCTTGATTTCACCTTTATCCAGGGGACCTCTTCCCTTCCCGGCTGCAAACTGTCTCACCAACTGTGTCTTTTTGCCAATTCAGGCTGAATTCCACTGCTCACTCTATTTGCTCTGGGACAAGACTCAGGACACGTCCGTCTATTCCACTGCCATTTTGTCTCTTCTCAGTAATTTTTTTTTTTTTTTAAATATATCATGATCGCCAAAACCGGTTTGGCTCAGTGGATAGAGTGTCAGCCTGCAGACTGAAAGGTCCCAGGTTCCATTCCGGTCAAGGGCATGTATCCTGTTTGCGGGCACATCCCCAGTAGGGGGCGTGCAGGAGGCGGCTGATCGATGTCTCTCTCTCATTGATGTTTCTAACTCTATCCCTCTCTCTTCCTCTCTGTAAAAAATCAATTATATATATATATGTATGTATATATATCATGATCTACATCATGCCAGAAAAAGAAAAGCAAGAGTTTTTCCTGGGAGGAGCAATACTTTATATAAGATGCCAAACAACAACCTATTTTTTTTTAAATCCTCACCCGAGGATATATTTTTCATTAATTTCCAGAGAGAGTAGAGGGAAAGGAAGGAGGAGGGAGAGAGAGAGAAACATCCACCTGGGAGAGACACATTGATTGGTTGCCTCCTAAACATGCCCCAATGAGGACAGGGCAACCTAGGAATGTGCCCTTGATCTGGAATTGAACTCATGACCCTTCAATCTGTGAGCCAATGCTCTAACCACTGAAGAAAACTGACCAGGGCTCCACTCACAATCTAGATGGGCAAGAGCTATAGACAGGCAAACATTTTAAGCATAACACTGAAGCATTTCAAACAATCCCCTACCTCCCACAGTTCCATTGACCCTTTTGTCACAGTCAGACGCTTTGCCTTTCTCTTTAGGCAAGTTCCTGTGACCTCAGGGAACATAGCGACAAGATTTTGAACAGCTCTAATCCATTATCAAAACCCAGTTGGATATTTTTGAGCGAAGCAACAAAAACTTATCTAAAGCAAAGTCAAGACCAATTGGCAAACATAAACTTTAAAAGCAACCAAAGAAATGGTCTAAACAAGATACTAAAAAAATGATTTTAAAAATGTTCACACTGTTTTGTTATGAACTGGTGTCAACATTTTATTTCACACTTGCTGCAAGCAAATCAATCTCACAGATGAATTCAAAGATGTATCTTTGGTAAGAATGTCTTCTAGGAAAAAGAGACTGGCTAGACAATCTTCATTTGATTGGATATAATAAACAGCAATGTCTGGTTAAGTACCAGTTGACCTCTGACAAACTGAGAAGGTGGTGTAGAAAGTTTCCAGAAGAGGTTGCAAGCTAATTAAAGTTTGTCCAAACATTGCTTAAGCATTTTTATTCAAGAATAGAAAAATTACCCCAAAATGTTGTACATATCTAATGAAATGATACTGTCCCAGATCATGTTTGGGCATTTTTCCTCATTAATAAAGAAAACAGTTGACTTTTCCAGTTGTATCAGTACTCACAGACACATAGTGCATAACCTATGTAATAAAGATGTAATATACAAATGGTTGTTATGCTGTGAAGCGTAATGACCAACCGGGTAATGATTGGATCATGGATTAGCAGGAGGGTGGGGCAGTGAGCTATGGAGAAGGGGCAGGGAAATGGAGGTGGGGGGAGCTACATGAGGGTGGGATAGTGGTAGAGAGCTACTGGAGGGCAGCAGCGAGCTACTGGCACATGGATTTGTGTGCAGTATACTAGACTTTAAATATGAAGGAAGCTGTCATATGTCCCCTGAACTGTTACAGTTGGAAAATGAATGACTTCAGTAATCATGGCGGGCCATGGAACAATCTCTTGTCTCAATATGTCATTTTCAAGTGTATGTAAGCATATTAGGTAGATCTCTTGGTGCAAGTTACATCTTGAACTGGCTTAAAATTAACAAAATCAATTACCAGGAAGCCAGGAGAATGCAGCTGGGCCTCAGAAAGGTTGCAGCAGGTGTCTAAAACCTATTGCGGACCCAGAGTCTCCCTCTGGTCTTCTGCTTGGCTTCTTTCTGTGCGTCTGCTGCATTCTTTCTGGGGGAACAGCTTTTCCTGCGCTAAATCCAGTGGAAGATGACAGTTAATAGCTTCTGAGCTCACAAGGTCTACCTACATCTCCTCTTCTTGCTCCCAATTCCAGATATCTAAGGCTTCTGACTTGCTCAATTTGAAACATTCCAATTTTACTAAACTGAGACCAGGGCATTGGTTATATAATACAAAAATGTTTGCTGGGCGTCCTCCCTATTGGTTTGTGAAATTCTTGGAAAAGGAAAAATTGTTATAAGTGAGGCTTATATGTATAAGGATATGTAATATTAGGCTTGATGAAAAACAGAGATTATTAAATAATAAAGTTCAATATAGTAAGAAACCTCTAACTACTGATCAGCTTCAGAGAACAAAAGTTTAATCTTAGCTCTAAAGGTACTATCATGGCTTCCAAAACTGGCCAATCGCCAGAAAGAAATGGCTTTAAAATGGATTTCCTGGCTCTCTCTCAGGAGATTCTGATTCAATTAAGTCTAGAATCTGCATAGATTTTTTTTTTCTTTTTTGCCTGGGCAGTGTGGCTCAGTGGTTTAGCATCTGACAATGAACCAGGAGGTCATAGTTTGATTCTCAGTCAAGAAACATGCTTGGGTTACTGGCTTGATCCCCAGTGGGGGGTGTGCAGGAGGCAGCCAATCAATGATTCTCTTTTACCATTGATGTTTCTATCTCTCCTCTCCCTTTCTCTTTCTGAGATCAATTAAAAAAACATTATTTTTTTTCCCTTTTGATTCTGATACTTCAGCAGATTTGGGGACCACTGATCTATTGGATACTTTGGCTTCTGGATAGCAAATAAAACTTATTTAAAGGTTTTTTTTTTTTAGGGAAAGACACTCATAATCTGATTTTTTTCTTCTTATTTTTGAGATTGGAAGGATGTTTCTGAGAGTCAGAAACTTTTTCTTTATAAGCAAATAAAAGTTTCTGACTACAATTGAAGCATACAAAGCATGTTTTACCTTGTATGTATTCTACGCTTATTCTTTCCTAGTTTCTATCCAAGTCTTTCTAGACCTCTTAACATTTATAATTCTGGAACTACAACCCTTGGAGTTCCATCATAGATGCATTATTCAACTTCTACTCTATATGTCTGGACAAAAACATTTTCCTTAAAAATGTGCTGGAAATTCTGCCAGACTACTGTCCAGTTTTCCCCCTCAGGGACCGAGACCATCCCAGCAGGAATGCCAATCTTGTTGGCTAGTTCCAGCTTGGGTTTTGTCTAGAGGATGTGCTAGGCTATGCTAGGACGTTCTCTGGAGCAACTAAAAGAAAATGTAGTTTGTGGAGTGAATGCAATTTCAGGGAATCAAGTGCAGTATGAGAGAACCAATTGTATCGGGTATTGGATAGAGCAGGGGGGTTAGAGGCAGTAGCTGAGAAGAGAGGATGAGAGCTAGCATCAACAAAATAGGCTGGGATGTGGCCAGGCAGAATAGTCCAGCACTGGGCAGGGACTAAATAGATTTCTTGGGGTGGCCTCTCACTGAGTCTGTATGAAGTGGTGGGAAGGTTGGCCTGCATAAAGGTAAGGACATGGCATTGGGTCAGATGCTGATTGTTAAAAATCTCACTATTTGATTGCTCATTTTATGCTCAAACTTGATTTCCCATATCTTTACTGATTTCAGAACCAATTTTCTATTTTATAACACACGCACTCTATTATAACTTCTCTTAGACCTTTCTAATTTATTCTTTCAGTATCTTCACTGTAGCATGTTAATCAGTCATGGTGTGTGCCATGTAATAGTGGAGAGGCTCAATAATATGAAATGACTTGCTTTTAAAATGCTCTCTTTTCCAGGAAGTACAGAGGCACAAATAAATACTGAGTGTATAAATAAGAGGGGAGAGAAAATGGGGCTATAAATAAAACCCTTTTAAGGTTTTTAACTCATTGGAGTACTGCATTGAATTTATTTTTAATCCTCACTCAAGGATATGTATTTTTTTAAAGAGGGAGTATGAGAGAGAGATAGATGTGAAAGAGAAACATTGATCAATTGAGTCCCATATGATCCTCAAATGGGAATGGAACCTATGACCTAGGTATATGCCCTGACTGGGGATTGAATCCAGAAACTTTTGGTGAACATGATGACACTCTAACCAACTGAGCCACCCAGCCAGGGTTGCATTGAATTTTGGAGCACCATGCCTTATGGATAGTGGTAAATTGGAATAGGTTTTGTAGGAAAATGATGGAGGAATTTAAAAAATTGAAGAGACAGAGCCTATATCTAATGGGTTAAGTAATTGGAAATGGTTGACTTACAAGTTGAGAAGCCTAAGGGGTGAGGTCATATGGAAGCATAATCTGCTGGAATGTAGTATTGAGGGTGGTCTTTGCAAAGACATGACACATCTTGAAGCATCGATTTAATCAAGTATGGGAGAGATTATTTTCATGTGAGTCAGCTCTAGCAATATTATGGAGTGCAAACTTCTCACAAACTGTTAATAGAAAACATAAGATTAAAAGCATTTTATGCTTTTGTCTAAGATGCTATGGTTTATTTTCTGAGCTCTGGACAGATGTGCTTAATTTCTTCAGCCATCAGAAGGCATTCCCATTTCCAATGACAATAAGGAGGGTGGTGGCCAACTTTCTATCAGCCTGAGAGAACTGGAATTATAGTCTGCATATAGGATTTTAATTTAAATACAGAGATAATTTTCACTGGGATGACTGTAAATAAGTCAGATCGTCACAATAAATTTAGAAACGGTGAGAGTGTACCCCTTCCCTTAAAGAAAAACTTTATAGGGAGAGGAACTGATATGTTGCCTTACAAAACCTTCGGATGGACTTCTGTTTGACATACAGTCCTGGGTGGGTGTGTGCTCCATTTTTGGATGAGCTGTCTTCATTGAAGTGGAATTATGGCTAACAGACCTCTTACTGAGGATCTCAGTCGACAGGATTAAGGCAGATTTGTTCAGAATGTTGTTATATTTAGACCTATCTGGAAGCAAGGACTCCTTAGAGGACTTTCATATCAAATTCTGATTCCAATTATAAAAGAAATAATACAAATTTAAGTGAAAAGTAAATGTCACACTCCTTAGTCTCACCTTCCAAAAATAACTACTGTTTTTTTACATATCTTCCCATAAATTTTGTATTCACAAATAAGGAGACACACACACACACACACACACACACACACACACGGGCACGCAATCATATTCTTTACATCTCTGCAGCTTGCTTTTCTCATTTAAAATGTCTGGGACATTTACCCTACAATTTCCTACTTCCTTCTTCCTGATAGCTACAGACAGCTATAGTATTTCATCCCAGGGCCATGCCATTGATGACTTAAACAATTCCATATTACAGGACATTTAAATTGCATGGCAGATACTGCAAGTTGCTTATGAGTATCCATTGCCATGTTCTTCTGATGAAAATACTGTAACTCTGATTTTGTTCAAGACAACAATATCTTCAACTAAAACTATTAACGTCCGCAGAATACTTTTGGGATAGGGTGGCACATTACATTGTTTCAACCAAACAGAATTATAGCATTCCATTGTATGTTCATCCTAATTTATCCAGCCAGTCAGAGGAAGATGGCTGAGTTTGGACTTAGAGGTTATTTTCAAATTATTGATATTATAAATAAAGCTTTAATCACTGTCCACTTGCTTGATATTTTCTTAGACAAAAGAATTGACTTTGTGGGGTAGGATTTTGAGCAGCAGCCCGTGGTTAGGGGCGGTGGGTGGCGTGGGGAACGCCGTCTCTTTGCTGATTTTATTGCTAATACAAGTTGACTCTGTTGTACGTTGTGCATTGCAAACATAATTCTTACAGTTTATCATGTTTCCATTTTCTTTATGACATCTCCCAGGCTCCCTCCCTGGCTGTTTGTATCTGGCATCTTGTGGCCAGAGGTCAGCTGCCTGTTGGTGACTCTGATAGTTTGGATGTTATTGCCACTTGCATTCCGCTGGGCTTTGCCTGATGATTTCAGTGTGACTCGGTCAGAGAAGAGGAGTGTGTGAAGTCAGTCCCTCATGGAAAGCAAGTTATCCAGACCTCAGGCAAAGTTATTTCTGTTGCATCTTGATATCCACCTTGAAAATAATTGAGGTCATGCATTACAGGCAGACAAAACAGAATTCAGAAATATTTCTAAGCAATTTCACTTAATTTTTTTTTTTTGCAATTTTACTTGATTGAAAATAATAGAAGCCCAATGCACAAAGATTCGTGCTAGAATGGGTTTTCCTTTCCCTGGCTGCCAGCACCGCCTTTCCATTCCAGCCCAACCCCTTTCCACTCAGGCCCTGGAGCGTGGCCTCTTTCTCCTCCAGCTCTGCCTTCCCACACTACCCAGAGGCCCTGAGAGACAGCGGTGGGACAGAACACCTGCATTGTTGCCATGGCGATGACACCAGCTTCCTGTCCCATCACTCAGCTTGTGTATGCAAAATAACTGCCATCTTTGTTGGGTTAGTTTGCATATCTCTCCATTGGCTGGTGGCACAGCAGAGGTACAGTCAATTTACATGTTAGTCTCTTATTAGGTAAGATAGGGTGTCCCAAAAATGTATATACTCACTTTGACTAACTATAAAGGCAGTGTTTGTTAAAATACATTTCATTTTAAAAATTGAACTCTTAGCTGTTAAAGTGCATACACATTTTTTTTTGGCAGCACCTGTATATTGCAGCATAGGTATGGGCAGGGATGATAATGAAGATGCGTAACCATGAGAAGATGTGGATGTCACTTGTCAAAATGGGCACTGGCACTAAACAACAGGCACGCTGCACTGGTGTGTACCAAATGAGTGTCAGTTGGAGACAGGGAATGGAATCCTTTTTATCCCCAGGAGCTAAACTAAGCAATTCTTGCCAGCTGGACTTTCAATAGGTTCTTATCTCTTCCAACCAGTCTGTGAGAACAGATCTTCCTAAAATCCCTCTTTAAAATATTTCTTTAATTAAATCATCAATGGGTATTTATTTTAAAGGTCCCAAAATTCTAACTTGGATGTAATAGTGACAGCTCTTTGGGTTCAAGTGACAGATCCCAGTTCAGACTATATTCAATACAAAGGGAAGTTGGAGGTTTATATTACTAGCAAGTCTAGGAGGAAAGACTTTCAGCATGTTTGGATTCAGGCTCAGTGGTATTGTTGACTAATAATTATCTCTATTCCTCTTTGCATCCTGGCCTCCTTCTCTTCGTTGACAGATGGTCTTCTTCTAAATTGGTGGATAGGGCCAGCCTCCTGGATATGAAACCTCTGTACTCACAAAGGTCTCAGAGCATAGATAGTGAGAAAGTCCAGCCTACACTAAGCTGAGCTAGACCTCAATTAGCAGAGCCTTGCAGCTGCTTATGAACAATAATAAATGCTTATTGTGTTTGAGTTCCGAGGTAGTTTGTTATGTAGTATTGTTATAGCAATAGATAAATTCAGGTGACATTGTTACTCTCCTAATGCTCTACCATACATTGTGAACTTCTGAAAAGTACACATCATAGAGTACTTATCTTTCTATTCCTAACTGGTACCTAGCATAGTGCCTTGCATTTATCATTTAATGAATAAACATTTGTTGGAGGGAAAAATTACTCTCCAGCTATTTCTTTATTACTCTGCTTTTTGTTTTAGTAAAATGTCCTAAGTGGCTTTCCTACAGTAATGAGCTTCATTTCCATTTCATTGAGTTTCTGATCTGACCTCTGCACTGAGACGGCTCTTTAATTCCTCACCAGTGCCCTCTGTGCTGTGGATTATAATGGTCACACGTCTTCCCTGACCTTACCTGGCACCTCCATAGCTTTAGATACAGCTAGCTACTTGCACTTTCTTCTTCTGGCTTTGTGGTGCCACACTTGCTTGGGTTTTCTCCTACTTTGCCAGCTGTTTCTTTGCAGGCTTTGTTTTGTTTTGTTTTAATGGATCTTCCCTTTTCTTTTTCTAAGCAATGGAATAACCCAAGGTCTTTGAGCTTGAACCTCTTTTTTACTTTTCTTCTGCCCTTCTCTCCCTTTTTGACCTCCTCTATCCTCCTGGCATCAAATACCATTTTATATTGATAACCCATGGACTTCTCCAAATCTGTCTGCTCCCCTGATATCTCTATTTGGGTATCCAAATGATATCTCAAACATAACCTGACTAAACAACTTTTATTCTTTGCTGACCTCCTCTCTTTGCTACTACTCCATAGACCCCATTTCTGTAAGTGGCACCACTACAGCACCTGGTGCTCAAGACAAAAATCTATGCATTATTCTTGTTCTATTTTCCTTGCATTTACTAGTACATCAATCTCGTAGCAAAGCCCACTAACTTGGCTTCAAAATCTATCCTGAGTTCTTCCACTTTATCCAACTTCACTATGACCCTAACCCAAGACATCATCTCTTTCCTCTAGGACTATAACTATTTCTATATTGCTTTTTTGTTCTTATCTCCTTACAATCCATTCTTCCAATGGCAACCAGAATACAATATTAGGAATGTAGGTCAGATTATGGTTATTATTCTCTTGACTTTAACCACTTTTATTGTTTGACTTCCTGTAACACTTAGAATAAATTCAGAAGTTCTTATACCTTCTTGAGAAGCCCTCATCACATGACCCTTCCTTCTCTGTGTTCATCTCTTAGCATTTTCACACACCCACCCTGTGGGATTGGGCCTAAACTAGAAGTCAGACCTGCCCCAAGGGGTCCCCAATTGGAGAAGGTGCAGGCTGGGGTGAGGGATCCCCCTTCCTCATGCATGAATTTTGTGCACCAGGCTGCTAGTATTCTATAATCAAATATCTGTTACAGACAGTTGGAGAAACTGGACATGACAATAACACTGCAGAGTAGCCCTCTTGGTGAGCTTCTTGTGTGAAAACTTGGAAAAACATGATTGAGATGGATGACATCACTATTTGTTTTTTTCATTATAGCTGGGTCTTCAGATAAGGAAAGAAAATGCTTGATTGTAATTGTGTATATCACCAGTAGTCTTTTGAAAAAGCAAGTGTGATTTAGTTAACATATAATTTTATTTTTTTCTTCCTCAGCCCTATGACTTTTCTACTGACTCTTAGGTAATAAACGGGCTTATCCAGTGTCATTTTAAGCTGGAAATACAGTCTCAATACAGTAACTGAATGTGTTCAGCTCAGGATTTCTGAACTGGACTTCATGTCAAACATTCTCCCCTCCCCAGTTTTGTCTTCTCAGGCTGAAGCCTACTGGGAGGAGAGAGTGGTTGCTGTTGCTTCGTTATTTCTCTTCCTCTGGCTTTTCTCTTTCCCACTCCAGCTTGCTGGCCAGTTTCTAACTTTTATAGGGCAGGAGTAGGGCGTAAAAGGAGACTTAGGCAGTGAGGAAGGTTCTTTATAAGCTGGTGCTGTGTTCTACAGGAGTGGGTGAGATGTTCAAGTAGACTTGCCCTTCATAGACTTCTCCATAGCTGGACTCTGCTCTGCTTACGTCCTTTGCTCCAGGCTTCTATCTCTGGAGCTCGTTGGTGAAGCGTGGCTGTGGTCCACATTCAGTGCTGGAACCTAGCTTTGTTAATAAAGTTTTAGCAGAACACAGCCATACCCATTTGTTTACAGCTTGTTTATGGCTGCTTTTGAGCCATAGTCAGTGCATTGAGTAGTTATGATACAGAGCTTGCAACCTTCAAAGTCTAAAATATTTACTTTCTGGTTCTTTTTAGAAAAAAGTTTGCTGACTACTTGTCTAGAATTTATATAGTCATTTTGGACTCCCTTAAGAACCAGTAGATATCCAACTTTTTTCTTGAACTTTTTTATAAAAAATTTATTTATGCACTTATTCCTTACCTGAGAAGATGCTTAGAGAGAGGAAAGGAGGGAAAAAGTAACATTGATCACTTGCCATCTGTACATGTTCCAACTGGGGATCAAGTCTACAACCTAGACATGTGTCCTGACTGAGAATTAAAATGGCAACCCTTCAGTACATAAGATGACACTCGACCAACTGAGTCACTTGGCCAGGTTCCCTTCAACTTCTTATTGCTCAACTCCTTGCAGCTCTCTGGTAAGTCCTGACCTTACATTGGCTTCCTCTTGTTGCCCATATCTGTCTAAGGGAAATGTTCTTCTACTGCAGAAGGATACATGACTTGTTCTTAGGCTTCTGCCATACTCAAGTTGGAGCCTTGAAAGGTCTGGAGACTCCCAGTATGGCAATAGTGCTCTATAGAAAAATCTCTTCATAAAGCCCTCACCTTTGCATTTCTTTAATCTGAATCCTAGTACATAAAGAGCTAGGGTCCATCATGACCTAAATGACCAGATGGGAGACTGAACAGAGGCTAGGATCCTGGCTGGCATGGCAGGAGTCATTCCTGAGTTCCGGCCATGTTGGGCGGGAGTCAGTCCTGGGTCATGTAAGTGGAAACTGTAAGATATAGAAACAAGGCAGACCTATCCCTTCACATGGGGGGAATAATAGCAGGGAGCCAGAACTTTCACCATCTCATAGCAATAATGAATACTCATCTCCCCCGCCCCCCGCATTCCCCCCACACACACACCTACAGACCTTGGGCCAAGTGGGGAACCTGGACTTCTACTTACTCTCTTCTTGAAATAATGAGGTGGCATCTCACCCTTCCCTTCCCAGAGCAGTATCAAAGGAAGCCAGACAAAACAGGGTTGAAAAAGGTCCAGTGTTGATAATAAGTTTAAAGCAGCTATCAACACAATCTTTACATGAGTGATTTTGAACATCATTAAATGGGAAAAAAAGAAAGTTATAGCAAGTAAATAAAAAGTCTCAGCAAAGAAAATGAAGCTATAAAGAAGAACCAAATGAAAATAGTATAGAAGAATATATTAACTAAAATAAATAACTCAGTGAATAGGCTCAAAGCAGAATGGATGGAACAGAAGGAATACTCAGGGAACTAGAAAATATAACAATAAAAATATCCAATGAGAATAGGGAGAAAATGGGCTTGAAAACAACAACAACGAAAAAGATCAGAACCACAGGAACCAGTGGAGTGACAACAACAACAGAAAAAAACACAAAATAAAACTCTAACATGTGGAGTCCAGGAAGGAATTAAAGGAGATGGAGCTGAAAGAGTACTTGAATAAATTATGGCAGAAAACTCTTCCAACTGGTCAAAAGACAGAAATCCTCAATTTTAAGAAGGTGAGAAAATACAAAATGAGATAAACCCAAAGATATCAACACCCACATCATAGTCAAACTTCTGAAAAATAACAATAAAAACAAACAAAAAAAATTTTGAATGATGATACTTTATCTATAAGGAAAAAGTAATACTCATGACAATAGGTTTTCCATTAGAAACCATAAAGTCTAAAAATAAAAGAACTGTCAACAGAGTCCTATTTCCAATGAAAATATCCTTCAGCAATATGGGGAAAGTCAAGGCACCTCAGGAAAGAAAAAACACAAATGTAAATAAGAATTGATAAAGAATAATATTCAAATCTCAAAAAATATATGAAATATATTTAATATAATCTATCCAGGTAAACTCAAATTTATTCCTCCATTACTTACTAACCAGGATAGCTAAAATTAAATAGGTTCATAATATTACTTATTGGCAAGTATCTGCAGGATCTGGAACTCTCATTCACTGCTGGTGGTTGTATAATTTGAATAAAAGGATACAAAATTGTATCTACTAAAATTAAACATATGCCTACATCATGAGTCATTAAATTTAATGCTTTTATATATCCAAAAGACATGAGCATATAGGACCTCAAAATCATATGTGAAAGGATGTTTAGCGTAACTTTATTCATAATATTTTCAAATTAGAAACAACTTACAAATCTGCCTAGAGAAAAATGGAAGAATGGTAGTAAATTCAAATAATAGAATACTATACACCTATAAAAAATAAAATCCTGATATGAAGAATAATATGGTTAATTTCATGATATTATGTTGAGCAAAAGAAGTCGAGACCCAAGTGAGAATACATTATATAAATCCACTGATATGAATTTCATGAACTGATGGTACTATCAATGATTATAAAAGTCAAAAAATTAAGAAATTCAGAGGGTAGTAGTCAGAAAGGGGGATGAAGGAAACTTCTAAAATCTTGAAAAAAGATTCTGCATCTTATATTGGGTGTTACATATGTAAACAAGTTTGATCTCTACATTTACATTGCATGCACAGGTGAAATTAAATATAAGTGTTTTCTAGCACTGAAAGTCGCTTATTATTTAAGCTTGGGTTCCTCATCTTTCAGAATTTATGCTAATCTCCATTGTGTCGTATTACCTTCTGAAGATGAATAGTGCCATCAAGATCTAATTCTACAGCTCAGTAACCCTGAAACATGAAAGAGGATTTATCCTGATTAAGAACTCTGAAGAAATCATACTAAAATTCAATATAATTCACCAAATATTCTGCATAAAATATCATCTCAAATGGAGTGCCATTTATGATTCAATAATTTGAATTTAAGAGAAAGTAAAAGAGGAGGTCTTATGTTATTCTCATAGTTTGTGGACTCAGTAATAATACTGATAAACTATTGAAAAAGTAGGTGTTTACTTTTTCTACAAATATTTAAATTCTTTAGGTAATACCAAAAGATTATGAATTTTTAGCCTAAACATACTTTAATATATTTTTATTGTTGATTTTAGAAAGGAAGAGAGAGGGAGAGAAAGATAGAAACATCAATGATGAGAGAGATTGATCTGCTTCCTCTGCCTACCCCTCAATGAGGATCTAGCCTGAAACTTGGGCATGTGCCCTGATCAGGAATTGTACCATGACTTCCTGGTTCATAGGCTGATGCTCAACCACTGAGAAACACCAGGCAGGAAGCCTAAACATACTTTAAAAAGTGACTGACATATATTGGGAAATGAGACATTAAAGTAATATGTAATCCTATATAATAAAAGGCTAATATGCAAATCTACTGAACAGGGGAACAACTGGTCACTATGACATGCACTGACCACCACGGGGCAGACACTCAACACAGGAGCTTTACCCCTGGTGGTCAGTGCACTCCACAGGGGAACACCGCTTAGCCAGCCAGAAGCCCTGAGGTGGGCTCACTGCTGGCAAGTGCAGTGGTGATGGCAGGAGACTCTCCTGTGGGGAGTGAGCTTAAGCCATCAGTTGACATCCACTAAGGGCTTTCAGACTGCAAAAGGCACAGGCCAGGCTGAGGGACTCCCCCACCAGTGCACGAATTTTGTGCACTGGGCCTCTAGTGAGAATATAAATAACATGAACCTGTTTTAAATATTTCTTTTATACAACACCCAAAACTATAATATGGGAACCTATATCTATAAAATGGGAACCTCACCTAAAACTGGCTAATATGCTAAAAAATATAATAATTTATGTCACTTGGCAAATAGATATTTACCTGTTTAGTTAGACTAAGACAATTAGATAAAATAGTTTTACTGCCCTCAAATATTTTTCTAGTATGGGTTAGACAATCTACCATTTGGGAATAATTTCTTTGAGGTTTTATTCCAATGTAGCAAGCTTTTGAAAAGTATAGGTTCCATGTAATCAATTTACATGAAAGCAAAATTAGCAAACTGTTTCCAAGTTCCAAGCCATTTTCAAATTAATTCATAATCTTAACATCCCTTAAAACATCTTAGTATAGCATATGATAAAAAGTAATTTTCTAAAAAAAAAGCATTTTAAATATTTTGAAGTTAATTTTAAATGTCATAATTTTCATTTATATAAAGGTAAATTTTATTTTTAATTCTAATATATTCAATTTATGATAAGTGACAGCTATTTCACTTCATTTTAATTATATAAAATACGTTTAAAATGAATTATGTTTTGCTTGAGAATTAATCATTAAATTATAACATGGTAATAGACTTTTTTTTTCTAAAATCTGATGCTCAGAATCAACATTTGAGCTATAAATAGTAACTGGTTAATTTTAAAATGAGTTTTTCTCCTAACTTAATTATCTGATAAGACTGAAAGTCTTAGGCTGTTATTTATAAATAACACATTTCAGATATGTAAGTCTTCCTTGCCATTAAATTAAAAGTCAAATTGGGTGTAAAAGTTGCTGTATATTTTAGCATTGATTTTTTAAAAGATGCACTCAGGTCATCTTGATGTAATATCAAAATATTCATTTTGATCCGATGAATATAATCTATAAACTTGATAAAAAGAATCTTATGATGAATTTGCTGAATGAATATAGAATAACACAAAATTACAGCTCCACATTGATTTTAATTTCAATGTTCTTTATCTTTACCAGTGGCTTACTATGAGTAAAAGATAAACAATACATGACAAAGAATAAATACACTGAAAACTGTGAGGAGGCCAAATCCACCTTGGTGACTAGAGGATTCACCAGTCTGCTGACAAAGCACCTTTGGTGGTGAAGTCTTGAGCTCACTTAGTGATCTTAAAAAGTAAACATGAACTTACTCAACACATTTGGAGCCTTTTGATTGTCCTTTTGGTTTTAAGGTTAAAAAAAACAACAACAATGACTTATTCTACTCATTGATTTTATTTTATAATGGAAATTTATATAAAGACCATTCTGCTTTCAACTTTATGAACTCAAGAAAAGTTCATGAGCCCCAGGTTGGGGGTTCCCCTTCTGACAAGGGATACTGGGGGTCAGCAGCAGTCAGGGGGGGCGGGGATGCTGGGAGGTGCTGGTAGAGGGCTGGGGCACTAATGTCACCAATGGGATATATGCCTCGGAGTGTAGTCCAGAGGCTGGAGGATGGGAAGAGTTACAACAATACAGCAAATATTTCTGAAACACCCTTTTTACCTCCTAAAGGAAAAAGAAATTATTAAGAAATCAAGTATATTGTAAAATAGAAAGCAACATTTCAAGGTAGAAATGTGACATCCCAGTTCTCCTACAGAAGCACTTCAGTGGAAAAGGGAGTGTCTCTGAGGAAGAAGTTTGGGAGGAGGAGCAAATCTGGGTCCAAAATGCATCCATCTTACTTCCTAGTCACATTGCCTGAACCAATCAGACCTCAGGTTCCTCATCTGTAATGGGGATTGCCTCATTTTTCTCCAGAAAATGTTCCCTGCTCCCTTCCGATCCAATTATGGGTTTTAGGGCTGGTGTTAGTAAGGCCAGGGATGAACTAGGAAGTTTCCACTTGATTGTGGAATGACGGCAGTGCCAGGGAGTGAGTTGGGCTGAGCACTGAGAAAACATTGTCCAAGAGGATTAAGGAAAAGGGAAACTCAGCTAAAAGAAAGGTTCCAGAGGCCAGCACACTGATCCGAATGCTTATACATATGCAAAGCTACAGCATAGACTGTAAATGTGAGGGGTTGGGCCTCACTGCCTAGAGCCAGCCCATCCTGCAGCTGTTATTCTAGGCCTCTGGGAAGCAGTAGGGAATTGGCTGGGCTATGCCTAACGCAGATGATGCAAAAGAGCAGACCAGGGACCAGATCAAGCTCACATAGGTTGGCCCACTGAGTACTTTTTTTTTTTTTTAACCAACCCATTCGTCTTTATTTGAAAACATAAAGTTTGCCATGAAAATCAGATTTCATCATAGTATCTGCTCTCCCCTTCTGTCTCCCCACTACTGAGGAGTTACCACTTTTAGTTGTGTTCTAGTGTTTCACCTGACTCACTTCACATATGTATCTTATCTGGCTGGCCCCAAAGGCATTTAATTTTTGACCCTTAGTTTAAAAAAATACAGAAAAAGAATGGACAGTGCAAAGAATCTCTTAGGTTTGCTGTAAAGATTGCCCAAGATAATATGCAAAATGCCTGGGCAAAGCTTGGTAAGTGCTAAGTGTTCAATAAACCTAGGATCCCCTCCTCTTTCCTCTGGTCACCGTTTGCCTGTATTTCAGGGTTGCAGGAAGCCTTGGGCTTACACAGGGAAAGGAGAGGTTTCAGTCTTTAAGCATAGACCACTTGGCAGGCATTGTCCTTGTGTCTGGCTGTCAAAGTGAACTACTGGAGTCACAATGATGAAGGACTTTTTGGTGGTGGGTCCAGATTCTAGTGACCTGGGATATGACCCAGTGGAGTGTTTATGCCAGGTAAGCTGTTCAGACAGATCCACATTTACTCGGACAGCCACCTTGAGGCTGTCTACCTTTAGAGGGACCAGAAGGACACATGTTAAGTGGAAACACAAACATCCAGGTCTTACAATCCACTTTCTGTTCTGTTGCTGGATTTTGGTCTTTGTTTGAGCCAGAGAAATGAGGGAAGATCACCATGAGCTCTGTGCTTGCTATCAAACATGAAATCATACCTGTAATTGATCTGCCACAGGGATCCATTTCAACCTTCACTTAAGGCACCCTGGGAACAAAGGAGCCCAGCTAGAGGCTCAACAGGCATGGGGGATGTTTCCTTTCAGTCTGAAATGTGATGGTGAAGAGGAGTTTTAAAAATTCAGAAAAAAAGTGACAATTGTCTCTGAATATTTTTATACATCCAGAATTTTCCAGATTACTAAAGCAATAGAACATCACAAATGGAAAGTGTATATAATACTAATATTATTCCTCAAAATAATATAAGGGAACACCCAGCAGTCAGGTCTTTGCAAGTCTCAATTTAAAAAGTTTGCAAATGCAAAAAATTTCCTCATCATGATGAGATTATTACTTGGTTATTTCTATTTCTAGATCATTTCTACTTAAATTTAATTCAATTTTCTTGGAATATTTAGACACATGGCAAAACTAGTAATTAAAATTTTAACATAGTTCTAACACATAATGCCTTCTGTAATATCGAATACTCGCATTATCAGTAGTTCTCAAACTGTACCATACATAAGGACCACCAGAAGCAGTGGTTTACAGATAACTGTCTAATAACAGGTAACCTGTAGGAGTAAGAAAACCATTTTCCAATTTTCATGGTGTAAATACTTCCACCATGGCAAATTTCAGTCTACCGAAGGGAAGTCCCTGCGATCACAAATTGCTAAAATTCCTAGAAGGTGGTACTTACTAGCTTCAGTACACAAGGACCTGTGAAAACTCTTTCTGGGTTCTACTTCCAAAGATTCTGATTCAATAAGTCTGGGGTTGGGTTGGAGAATTTGCCTTTTCAAGGAACAACCTGCGTGTAATAGGTGAATGGTGCTTAGAGCAGCATTTCCCAAAAACAAGTGGAGCCCTTGTTTGGCAAATGTTAATAATTGTTTTAGAGGGGAAAAAAGACTTCAGTGGTTAAATGTTGAGACATGCTAGAGCCAGGAAAGGCAGTAGGTTTTTCTAAGTGCAAGCGTGTCAGGCTCTGAGGTGCCCTCTGCAAGGTGACAGAGCAACGAGAGGGCATTGGTGCAGGATTCCGCAACTGATTTGACTCTGGGAACTTTTTTCCAGGTACATGGTTTTGGGGAATAATATTAGTGTTATATACACTTCCCATTTACGGAAGTAGAGTTGGATCTACAAGTCATGGGATTTTGTAAACAAATTCATTTTCACAGTACTAAGCCTGGGGTAGAATCTTGTATTGTAGACTTTTCAAAAGAAAGTTTCAACTCAATGAGTAGAAAAGGGAAATCCTTTAACTATAACTTTTGCAGTCCCTTTCAATACCAAAGGCAGAGTAGGGGACAGGGTTCCTTCGTATTCTTGAAGCTTGTGGCCTAGAATAATTTGAATCATTGGGTCCCCAAATTTTAGAGCTAAGAGAAGCTTTAGAAATTCCAATCAGAGATTTTCAGAGCTAGAAGGCATGGAAGAGGTGATCTGGTTAATCCTCTTTTTTAATAAATGAGGAACTAAGAGCCCAGAAAGATGAGTACTTTCTCACTGCTGGGCTAAGACTCAGATGCCATCCATTGCTCTTTTTACTATATTAAAATTTCTTCTCTTTCCTGGAAAAAGTTCAAGATTCTAGCTGCCTCTGAGGCCTGTTTGAACTAACAGTTAAGGCCCCCAAGTCCAAATGTCCTACTCAGAATTGTTTTGGAATAATCCTCTTAAATTAAGCTGGATATCTGCATCCATTGAAATGCTGATTAGTCAGGGGTGTTTGATGCTGATAACCCACCAGGGAGGAAATTGTGCTCTGAGGTCCACAAGCTGTCAGAGTCAGACCAGCCACCAGCTCTGTTTCTTTCTATTTTATCAGCAAAACAGCTGGGAACAAAGCGCGGAGGGAGGGAGAGCTATGTGAGGACACACTGCACTGCAGAAAACTGGCATGTGCCCAGCTCTGTTCCTTTAAGGGCAATAATATTTTCTTATGTTGCCTAATTAGAGTAAAATATAAATGTCACACAGCACACCAGGGAGGTGTGACAGGAGAAGGTTATAGATCCCAGTTACCAAAGACAAAACGTTCCTTCGTACTCTTTCAAACAGTACTGTCTACTTCTCATTTTCTATCCATGGTGATGACTAAATCAACAAGGCTGATCCTTCCCCCTTATTCATTAGACACATTTATTGAGCACCAACTATGTACCAGGCACCCTTCCAATCTGTCATGGTCTGATACTAGTGCTGTCTACAACTGACGCCACAGGTGACTAACCATGTGACCGAGGCAACACCTAGCTGGACTTTACACAGTTCAACAAGATTAGTCTACTGATCTTGTGCTTTGTAGAAAACTAACTGCTGGCATCCCTGTTTTTATGTTCCCCTGTGTCCTCCTGTCCCTCCTGTCCCTCTGCCCTCTAGTCAGAAAATAGCACATCTTCTGTCCAGTCACCCCTGTGGACGCCTCTCCATTCACCATCCTTGCCAGGCTGAGGTGAGGATGGAAGACGAGGTGGCTGTCCCCAAGTGTGAGTGTAAGGGCGTACCTGTCTGTGCCCTCCTGTCCTCTGTGTATGGCATGGAGTCGGGTTCATATAAAAATAAACCTTTGTTCATGAAAAACAAACAAAAAACAAAAAAAACCTCCTAAGATTTCTAAATGCTTATTTCTCAATTTGTGTACTTATATCATTGAGAGCAGCTTGTGGACTGGCACTGTTTGATGGATTATACTTTGAGTAGATCTAATCTGGAATGTCAAATTGTGGAAGCCTTCCTGTGTCAGGGATCATGCCCAGAAAACAAAGGTGGTTTCTGTCACTGTTGAGAATTTGGTGCCTTCCCGGAATTCAGTGTTCCCTAGGATATCGACAGTCAATGTCAACTCCATATAGTTGTGATTTGATAATATTAAAAGAAACTGTCTCCAGAAAGGCATTTTCTCTCCTGCATTTTGAGGAAGTTGGCTGCTAGGAGGTCAAATGTCTTACTTTTCAAGTAAACTGGAATCTAGGCCATCAAAGCCACAGTCAGTATAAATAAGCACATACACAGTCAGTGCACGGCACCTAACACATAAGCAACACACAGCACATGCCTCTCAGAGCTGCCAGTCTGCAGGTCCACAATTCTTATCTGAAACCCTGGTGGCCAGACGTGTTTCAGAATGCAGACCTTTTGGGTTTTAGCAAAGCAATACAGACCATACACCATGTGTTATGAAACACCCGGCAGAATCTGGGTCCGTACCTCCTAATGAAATGCATTAATATTTCTGAGCAAATCCATGAATATTCATAAGTAAAAGGGATAAAGACTAAACAGATTATCTCAGGAGTTCCAGGGAGGATTTACAGCCAGTGATTTAGGTCAGCTCAGGTTGCACTATCAAAAAAAGTCTTGAAAACAAACTTTCAAATTTGTGAAGTTTTCTGTTTTGAAATTGCAGATAAGGCAATATGAACCTGCTCAAATATCCGTTACTGTAGATTTTAGTCAGTAGTGCTCCATAATGCAGTATTTTAAAGAAAGAGCTGCAGTTATGAAAATTAAGTAAGGCAAATGAAAGTCGGAGAGTATGATAAAATATGTAATGCTCGCTTATTCTGCCATTACAATAGATAACATCAGGTGGAATGCTTTGTCCAGAATTTGTGCTAGGTGCTTTTCATTGATTATATGATTTATTATACTTAACCCTATGAGTATGGTATCATTATGACCTCTTTATAGATGAGAAAATGAGGACCAGAGAGGTTAAGTTGTCGAAGGTCATTAAGTTAATAAATAATAGAGCTAGAAGTAGAACCCAGGTCTGTCTGACTCCATTGAGTTTTGGGTTCCTAGTCATGATGCTAAGGTGGTAGGCAATGCTTTTATTGGTTGTATACTTAATTAGGGAACTAACTAATGTTCCCTAAGTCATCCTGAAGTATAATCAGATTATTTTTGCGTTCTTACTTCAATTTTTAACATTTCGGTCAATTCATTAATCCAAAGTCAGCTATCCCCATTGCATTTTATTGCCACATTCAAATAATGTGTGTTGAACTTGTGGAAGTGCTTTATTATGTTATTTAAAATTTTCTCGAAACTAGTTATGGCCGAGACTGGCGTGGCTCAGTGGATAGAGTGTCAGCCTGCGGACTGAAAGGTCCCGGGTTCGATTCCGGTCACGGGCATGTACCTTGCTTGCGGGCACATCTCCACTGTGGGGCGTGCAGGAGGCGGCTGATCGATGTCTCTCTCTTATCGATGTTTCTGACTTTCTATCTCTCTCCCTTCCTCTCTGTAAAATATCAATAAAATATATTTAAAAAAAAAACTAGTTGTGGATTAAAATTTGCTTTTAAAATGTGATTTATTGAAGGCTCCTAATGAAGTGAGCAGCTATTGCCCAAATATATAATAACCATTGAGTTCCATTTAAGTGAGAAGGCAATTACAGTAAGTCCTTGGGTTATATCGTAGATTTGTTCCTACGGCAACGTGACGCGATTTTTGCGGTAAGTCGGAACCCACCTGCATAAGCGTCCATGTCACTCACATGGAACACATGCATAGCGGTAATGAAGTGAAACAGTAAAAAAAAAATAAATAAATAAAAGAAAGGTAACAATTCCTGACTTTTACTTGTGGTGAATAAATAATAAAAAACATAAAGCACATATGTACATATGATGAAATGACAGAACTTTTTTATATATATTTTATTGATTTTTTACAGAGAGGAAGGGAGAAGGATAGAAAGTCAGAAACATCGATGAGAGAGAGACATCGATCTGCCTCCTCCTGCATGCCCCACATTGGAGATGTGCCCACAAGCAAGGTACATGCCCCCCGACCGGAATCAAACCTGGGACCTTTCATTCAGCAGGCCGACGCTCTATCCACTGAGCCAAACCAGTCTTGGCAGAACTTATTTTTTTTATAAATAAATGGGAGATGGCAATGGAACCCGAAGACTGTCTGTATTGAGTTCCTAATGTTAGTGCGTTTCATTGACGAGCTTTTAGCTTGTGCTAGAGTTAAAAAATTGTGTGAAGTCTTTGCCCTAAAGCATTTATCCTTGTGGAAAAGACAGACAGTGGACAAGTGATTATATGACAATGTGGGAAGAGCCACAACAAGGATATGAAGCCAGGAATTGAAAGGGAAGGAGCCACAGAGAAGAGACTGTCACCACAGAGCCATGGCATACACTTGCACATAGACATTCCCTCAGTGAACTGTTCATAGTCTAAATTGTTTCACTAAAAAGTAGTAACAAAACACTTTCTAAGTGTGTGTGTGTGTGTGTGTGTGTGTGTGTGTGTGTGTGTATAACCCAGACATGATTGTGCAGTGAGGCAAATCATTAGCATGCTCTTTATTTAGAGTTATGTTTACATTTCCAAGATGTGTGGCTTGATTAGATTACCACTTTCAACTTTATGTCTGTGATATTACCTTCTCTCTCTCTCTTTCCCCTACTTCACACGAGCCCCACTAAACTCTCCAGACATGCTTCCACTCCGGGGCTTTTGAATGTGCTGTTCCCTTTGCTAGAATGGTCTTTTCTCAGGTAGCTACATGGTTCTGACTCAACTGTCACCTTCTCAGTACAGCTTGACCTGACCATTCCCATCACCTGCAATTCTGGTGCTCCTTCCTTGTACTGGTTTCTTCACTGCATGCATTCTGGTATATATTCTGTACTTCATGTGCTGGTTTATTAGTTATGTGTATATAACCATAAATAATAACTCCCTGAGGGCAGGATTTTGGTTTAACTCATTGCTGCATTCCTGGGTTTGGGAGAGCATCTGACTGTAGCAAATGCTCACTCGATATTTGCTGAATGAATTCATACGTTTTTGAATGAGTGAATGAATGGTTATCCTGACCATTGCTATTAAACTATTGGTGTTATCCAAGAGTTCATTAGAGTTATCCTCTGTTAATATGAAAGAATGTCCAAAGAATACAGACATTTGATAATCCTTGAGTATTTTTCTCCAGGAATGTTCCTCAGTCAACACAGTCATGGAGGGCCCGCTCTCAACAATGCACAGTTCTTATTTACACTGAAAAAAAACATTGAGCTTTGACAACAAAACAAGATTCAGGACTCTGTGTAAGTTGGAAACCAAAGAATGGGAGCCATATATTGTCAGGAGGTATATCTAGGAGCAAGATCACAGCCCATAGAAAAATCTTACAGACAGAATTGGTTTGGTGAATGTACCTCAAGCCAGGATATGACCCTCAGCTTCACTCAGTCTGATCAATGCCCTAGAGTTCATGAATTTGGGGGAAGCTAACTCAATGCTACCAAATTCAGAGGAGATTGAAGAAAGTGCCAGGATGTGAGACATGAAGTTCAGAATGAGAAATGGACCTGTTACAGGGACTAGAGAGCTCTCCCATGTGGCTTGAGCAGCATTTTCTCTCCTTGTTGGCAGATGGGCACAAGAATTCAAATGACATTCAGAAGCCTTGTTGATGAGGTGGTGTCTGCTGATGTGAACTGCGCAGGCACTTCCAGTTTACTAGTGAGATGGTCCAGTCCTGCACTGAGGAGTTATCTGCCACAGAGCCAGAGCCTGCAGCCCTCTTCCTTGAAGCTTTATTACCCACGCATGGGTCTCACTCTCTAGCTTTCCTGAGCTGCCCAGCTGCCAAAAGCAGCATTGTTTTCTCTTGATGCATCAATTCCTTCAACAACACACATCCATGTCTTGCTCTGACCTGTGTGTGGCTTTAATTCCATTAAGGTAACTGTACATTTCCTGACATCTCCATTGATTTGATTGTTTAACATTGAGAGAGCAACCTTATTTACTTATATTTTAAAAATTTGATTTTAGAGAGAAAGGAAGGGAGAGGCAAAGAGAGAGAGAAACATTCATGTGAAAGGGAAGCATCGATCGTCTGCTTCCCGTAGGTACTCCTACTGAGATGGAACCCGTATTCTGGGTGTGTGCCCTGACTGGAAATGGAATCAGTGACCTTTCAGGTCATGGGACGATGCTCAGCCAATTGAACCACACTGGCTGGGGCAGCAACCTTATTTTTAATTTCTTAGTGAGTACCTCTCCTGTGGCTTGCAAGTATCCTGTGTGGTTCCTAATTAATCAAAATGACATCATAGTCATCTTTGCCTTCCCAATATCTTCTTATCCCAGGCAATGGGTCTGGGAAACAAGAGACTTCTTCCATTAGGACTGTACATGTAAGCAGCAAGGGGTGGCTTCTAGGATATGTGCATGTTCAGGCAAGTTGTTTGGTTAACTAAAACTGTGTTCTTTTCGTGTATTGATTCCCGGACACCGAATGGATGGATGCCAGGGCCCTGTTTGTCTTGACACTTCACTGAAGAGACATCTAGTGGGGCCGAGGCAGAAAATCGTCTGTCTGGATTCTGCATCAGGAGGGCTGGAAGTTTCAGTGCCAAGAGGGACCTCTAGTGTTCTACGAAAACTCAAACTCATTAACGCTGAAGATCCTTCAGATGCCACTTCCTGCTCTCCATGTGTCAAACAAGAGTGTGCTTTTAGTCAGTTTGCCATTCTAGCTATAAAATCGAGAGGCATAGCCTATTCAGGATTTCTGGCTAGGGATTTTTAGGTGAATGGATTTAAATGACCTCTTTGCACAGGAAACGTTTTCAATGGAACTCTGACACGCTGTGCCACAGGCTATCCAGACATCATATCTTATTTACTGAGCACCTACTACATTCCCAGCCCTCATTGGCACTGGCTTACACCACAAGAGGACTTCTTTTAAAATTTTTAACATTGCTATTTTTCCTCTTTGTTTTTCCAATGAAGAATCTGAGACTTAGGGAGGTAAGTACCAAGTTTAGGTAACTATTAAATAACAGAGCCTTACTTTGCTCTCATAACTCTCTGATTCCAAAGCCTCTATTCTTTATTTTTTTTTAACTAAATCTTTTTTCTTAAACAGCTTTATTAAGATATAATTCACATGCTATAAAATTCATCCATTGGAAGTGTACAATTCAATGACTTTTCTTATATTTATAGTTATACAACCATCAACAAAATCACATTTAGAACATTTTCATCCTCCTCCTCCAAAACTCCTTTCCCCTTAGCTATCATCCCCCTAAGCTATCAGTTTTTTAAACCACTGTATTGAGGTATGATTGATACATAAAACATTATACATATGTGATATGTACAACTTGATGAGTCTGAGGATAAATAAAAACCATCCTCACCTTCAAGGCTGTGAACATATCCATCACCTCCCAAACTTCTCTACCTCCTGCCCTTTTATTATTACTACCACTATTTTTATTGTTGTAGTAAGAACACTTAACATAGAGTTTACTCTCTTAGCAACTTTTAAGTGTACAATGCAGTATTGTGGGCTATAGGCAATCTGCTCTGTAGTAGATATCCAGAATTTATTTATCATGCAAAACTAACTTTATATATATATATATATTTATATATTTATTATTGATTTTTTTTTACAGAGAGGAAGGAAGAGGGATAGAAAGTCAGAAACATCGATGAGAGACATCGATCAGCTGCCTCTTGCACGCCCCCTACTGGGGATGTGCCCGCAACTAAGGTACATGCCCTTGACCCGAATCGAACCTGGGACCCTTCAGTCCGCAGGTTGACGCTCTATCCACTGAACCAAACCGGTTTCTGCCAAAACTAACTTTTTACCCTTTGGCTAGCACCTCCCCATTCCTCCCACCTGTTCCCTAGCCCCTCGCAACCACCATTATGCTCTCTGCTTCTATGAGTATGACTATTTCATATTATTCATGTGAGATCATAACAGTATTTGTCTTTCTGTGTCTGATCAAAGCCTCTATTCTTAACCATTACACTTTTCAGCATAAATATGACATAGTCTCTAAGGTTGCGTTTTTCTCAGCCTCTCTTTTCCTTCCTTCGTTCATGCTTTCCTCCTCCTTCCTTTTCTCCTCTGCTTTTTCCCTTCTTTCCCTCCTTCTACCCTTCTCTTTATTCTTCTCAGCTGGCAAATGTATTCATTTTCCATCAGAAGCTTGGTGACATTTGCAGAGGGAGTGGATTTGGTTTTTTTTCGGGGCTGTGCTTATACTGGCATTTTTTAGACAACCCATGGGAATTGGCATGTTTTGTCTCAACACTGTTAAATAGACTCCCACATGAAATCAAAGCAGATCTTTCACATGTCACTGCTGGGTAATGGCTTTTCTTGGGCGGTGTCCAATCCAGAAAACTGATGCTGTTTGAGTCTCCTGATGAAAGCTGTTATTTGGCTTTTTCCAGCTCTTAAATTATCCTGTTTTAGACTCTCCACCTCAGCTGAAGAGGTCAATCTGTTTTAAAGAACAGGTATGGTTTGCTGAAACGAAGGCATCAAGGTCGATCGAGTCATTTGTTATAGGTTGAGCATTCAAAACCTTTTATCTTATTACAATGCCTGGAACCTCATGGCTTATCCAACCATGAACAGTTTGTCTTTGAGCCTTTTTCATTTTGTTTTGTTCTGTATTTAAACTAGACTTAGGAGGAAATTTATCAGGCTTTTCTGGGAAAATATGTGAAATATTATATGTGGGGAGGTTGCAGTCTGGGTAGTTGAGGAGACACTGCACACAGATGTTGCTCTTGTATGTTAGCAATTCTCCTGTCTGCCTAGCATCCTTCTCTTGGGAAATTCCCCTCCACTCCTGGTGGTCTGTCCACTAACATGACGATTTCCCTGAGCACTGAGCATTTCAGCCAGACTGCACAATCATATGCCATTCTCCCCAATATAGCGATGTAAACTGCAGTGGGCATCTAATTCAAGCCAAGCCATTCAGAGTCATTTTAGGGGCACTGATGTGGGGCTGGGAGAAAGTGGATCTCTCCTTCTACAGACTGTGAGAGCAAAGAGCCTCTTAGGTTGGAAGCTACCAAGATAATCTGTGCTGCCAAGTGAAGAAAACTTGCTTAAGGAAGAGGGAAGCTATCCCTGAAAATGGAGATGGGATAGTTGCATTTTAATGACATAATCGGATGTCCTTGATCCAGCCATGCCTGAACTGGAAATCTATTCCTTGACTTCTGAGTTGTGAGAACCAATTAATTGTCATTTGGCTTAAATGAATCTGAGTTGCATATTTATCACTTGACACTGAAAAGATCCTGACTAATACAGCAGCACATGTAGACATTTCTGGTCCAGCAATCAGAAAGTGAAGAAATAGGATTCGTTTACACTCCATGTTGGTACTATACCAGGACGGATCTTATGAGGCCATCTAAATGGTCTTCTGGTATCAACTATGAATGACTGAAGACTTCTCTTTGTTCCCGATTTTCTGCTAACAAAAATCCATGTGGAGCAACTGAAAGTTACTTACTCAGCCTCTGATTCTTTTCTATCCCCCTGGGGTAGGCCAAGTCTACATAACTAAGGACATAGCTTTTCTGACCACAATTTTTATCACAATTTTTATATTAGTGATATTTAACTCTTCAAAATTGAGTTACACTGCACTGTCTCTCAAACTATTTAGCACCAAGAACACCTTTTTGTTTTTCCTTTTCTGTGTGAAAGATTTTGCTTACTAAAAATAATTGCAGATTTGTTTTTACTATATGGAATAATTAAATACATAAAATGCAATCAATCAGAACAGTTTATCATCTCTACCGAACTAATAAAATTCCTGCTATGAATGGCAGTTTTGCATATAATGTTATAGTTTCTGTTAGGATTTTTGCAATGTTGTGTATATTGTAAGTATATCCTAAATATCACACATTACAAATACATATGCCCTTATATTTTAGATCCCTAATTGGGAACACGTGGCCTGTTAAATGTTGGCATTGTGTTCAGTGCTAGGAAGATGCAAAAGCATGGAAGTCATAGTTCAGTTTCACTCATTTCTTCACCAAAATTTTATTGACTGCTTATCAGGCAAAATTCCTTGAGTGGCAAAGATAAAGGAGACATGACCTCTGCTCTCAAGGAATTTACAGCTTACTGACGGGAAATGCAAGTAATGCAACTCTCAGGCCACTAGGACTAATGCTGTTATAGATAAGCGTATATCATGCACAGCAGATCAGTGAGAGCCCAGGCGCACCGACACAGCCCTGGCCAGCCTGCGGTTTTCAGGCCCCCCAGCTCCTGTGAGAGCGGAGGTAAACAGACACTCCCACCCACCTACACAGTGATCACCACTTCACAGCAGCAAGATGGTGCTAGTGTGCCGTGAGAACCAGGATGTCACAGCAGGAGGCATCGTTTGTTATAGACTGTTTTTCAAGTCACACAAATTAATTGTGCTGGATTTTGGGAATGATGTGGTTGGGGTATACGAAGCTTGGTAGGGCCCCACTTGAGACTTCTCATAATTTTGTGGGATCTTACTCTGGATAGGTAAATACCAATGCCACCAATTGAATGAGTCTTCTGTGAGTTATGGGGACACTAAGAAGCCACATCCACCAAACCCTCCCCGTTCTCATATTTCCAGCTGGGCCTTGCTCAATTGTAATTTCTAATCATGTTCAATTATAATTTTTATGAGAAGTACATGAAGCACAAAGAGGAACCCCCATTTCACACTGGGGAGGGTTAGGGAAAGCTGCCTGGAGAAATGATGGTTACATCATGGAGCCCTCATAGTTCCCTTTAGAAAGGTGAGGGAGAACAATGGATTATCCTGGCAGGGGAGGCATCAAGCCAGTAGTGTGAAACAGCAAAGTTTATTTTGGGCAAGGAGACAGCAAACAAATGTTTGCAGAATATAGAATTTTATATTTTATTTATTTTTTAAAAATTAAAAAAAATACATTTTATTGATTTTTTACAGAAAGGAAGGGAGAGGGATAAACATCAATGAGAGAGAAACATCTATCAGCTGCCTCCCCCACACCTCCTACTAGGGATGTGCCAGCAACCAAGGTACCTGCTTTTGACTGGAATCGAACCTGGGACCTTTCAATCCACAGGCTGATGCTCTATCCACTGAATCAAACTGGTTTCGACTAGAATTTTATATTTTAAAGTATATTGAGAGATGCTGTAGGATTTGCATCATGAGAGTAAGGTCAACTGTGTTTAGAAGGTTGCTGAGGCATTGTGTGGAGGAAGGGTGTGTGTGTAACAGAAGGCCAGAGATTAATAGTGGTCACATGGTCAGAGAAGAGGCAGCAATGCCTGGAACAGAGATTTAGAGGGAAAATTTAGAGAGTGTGGATGTAGAGTTCTGAGTCCTGGGAGGTTTGAGCGGGAGAGCGAAGGCAGCTTTTCTGGAAGTATGCTGTGGAGTCAGCCTCACTGGATGGTGCTAACGGAAAATGATTCAAAGACTGAAAGGAAGGCTTCATTCAAGACACACTACTGCAGTGGGGGCTTTTCAGGAGGGGAGAGAGATGGAGCTCCATTCCACACACAAAGAGAAGTAGATGTTTGTAGCCGAGGAGTAGGGTGGAGGTCGGCAGATGGGAAATTATTGAGAAATAGCAAGGCTGGGGGAAGGTGGGCTAAACCCATGACCATATTCTTGCTGAAGGCAGGCCAGAGTGATCAGATATGGAGGGTGAGGTATGAGGAATTTGGTCAGATAGATCCCAACGGATGCAGCAGGATTCTTGCTAAGAAGAAAAAGGCCCAGTCAGAGAGGGGACTCAGAGTAGCCTGACTCATGTTTGGTCAAAGGAGAGAATCTTTGTCCATGGTAGTTACGAAAAATGATTATGAGAGATCCTCAAAGCCCTCACAGTTCTCAGTGCCTCACCTGTGGGTTGGCTCAGCCAGGTGTCAGAGTTTTCCCTCACCTGCTCCCCTGTGAACTTCCAGAGGCCACACATGGTGGGATGGGGCATGGAGAGAGGTGACCAGCTCACTTAGCTGGTCACTGTTGGCCTTTGCAAGAGCAGCTCAGGAGACAGGAGGAAGCACAAGCAGATTAAAGCGAAGACTCCTGGCAGGACCTGAGGAGGAAGGCAGCGAGGGGGATGTTTAAAAGCAATTCTTTACAACTGTCTGCAAGAGACTGTGGTCGAACAATTTACATGCCGTTACTGTTGGAACTTTCTGTGGTCATCCTGCCATCGCACGTGTAGACATCCTAAGAGAGCAAACATCCTCTGTCAGCAATTTAGGACCTGCAGCCAGGTATCTCAAGCAGCGCTCCCAGAATCTTTAAAATCCAGACTTCAAAGGGCATCTCTTTCAGAGTAAAAGGTGAACACCAACTGTACTTGGCTGGCCCACTAAAAATCACTTCCTTGTCAAAATCATGTAGACTTCCAGGCCTGCAGATTCACTGCCACCCCTAAAGCTCATGGGAAAGTGTCTTCTGTACATAAAGAAAGAAATCATGCTCTGGCAGCTGTATCCTGAGTAATCGAATTTGAGATAGAACTGTTTTTCCAGCTGTTCAGGCTACACGTGAATTTCACCAGCTGCTTTTCTAATGACTATTAGAATATCTTGGTAATGGCACCTGCTGCAGAAAAGGTAGCGATGCTCCCTAATCTTTCTTTAATAAGAGAGATTTTCGCAAAAGGGGAGATGACACTTATGTAATGTAACCCAGATGCCTTCTCCCTGGGTGTTCCCCAGTTCTGCCAGCCTTGTTGATCATCACCCCAACCATTAGTAATCTCATAAAAACGGCTTGAGACCCTCTCTCACACAGAGACAGGGAAACCCAACATATTTTTTTATCCATTCACTGTGGAAATCCTCAGAGGCAGGGGTGGGGTGGAGTAACTCTCCTATTAAATCCTCAATGTCACTTCTATCTGGCCTCCTGTAGTTTTTCTTTTCTAAGACTCGAACACAGTTGCTTTTTCCTTTGATGCCACTTACAGAAAGCATTTGCATACAGTCCATTTTAACAAATGGTTTGAGAAAACAGAGCGATTGCATTGCTGCAGAGCGCAGCAAATTCTTCAAAACGAAATAGGATGTCTCTATTGATTTGAAATTGAGATATCCTGCAGCTTAGCTTTTCCCACCAGCGTGAGAATTTCCCTTGTGTTCTCTTCTCCTGGACTCCAGATTACGTTTCTCTGGACCGTCTTCTTTACCTACCTATTTCTTCTACCAACTTATCCTGTCCCTACTGCCTCAGTCTGCCCTTGGGAACTTACTGTTTTCCTTGTATCATTATGCCAAATAATGTACTTTCCTCTGGCTTACTGCTCTTCCTTCTGAATAATATCCCAGAGCCTACTTTTTCACAACCAAACGGCTCTTGAAGGTATTTTGCTAAGCAAAAGACACTTCCTTCTTAAGATAAATTTCATCAACAGATTTTAAAATAAAATATTATTTCCTTGCTATTTTATGCCAGTTACAGAGTTCAGGAACTTTCTTATCAACATTACTTTTATAGTATTGTCAAAATAAGGCTAGATTTTGAAAATCACTGAATAAGGAAACATTACACTCAATATGGACAGATTTTAAATTCATGTTTTTTCCATGCTAGCTGGTAATTTTTGCATACTGCCTCTTGAGGAAGTGATCTTTTCTCATAAACAACCTCATCATTCTCTTCTTTGGATTTTTCTTTTTGGTAAGATAAGCCTTTATTTCCAGGACACTGTGATTTAGCTGGTTATGTATACTAAAATTAAAATAATAAACCTGAGGCTACATCTGACTTGTGCAATAAAGTAAGGAGTTTGGAACGAAGTGAAATGCTTACAATCATTTTTGTTATAGCCAGAAATTGACACCTGGAAACAAAATCTAGGAACAGAGTACAAGACAAAGTTGTCTCTGGCTGTGCAGCCTACTGGTTCGTTCTTGGTGCCCCTGTTATATCTCGAGACTACAAAGCTCTTCCTTTGGACTTGGCTCAGGGAGTAAGCTGGCCAGTCTTTACAGCTGTAATATTAACAGAAATTCCATGAATCATTGAAAAGCAGTTTGTATTTTCTACCTGGTCATTTCATCCTGCCTCAGATCACATCTCTGAGAGTATGTCTTTTTCTTTTCTTTTCTTTAAAAAAACACACACAAATATTTATTGTTCAGATTATTACAGATGTTCCTTTTCCCCCCACCTATAGCTCCCCTCCACCTGATTCCCTCTCCACCCTATCCTCTTACCCGCCCCACCCCGCCACTATCCTCATCCATAGGTGTAAGATTTTTTCAATCTCTTCCTGCATCCCTCACACCTCCTACCACCAGAAAATTGTTACTCCACTCCCTTTCTATGCCCCTGATTCTATTATATTCACCAGTTTATTGTTCATCAGATTTTTTATTGATTTAATTTTTAGATTCACCTCTTGATAGATATGTATTTGTTGTCACTTTGTTGCTTTGTTGTTCATAATTTTTATCTTTACCTTTTTCTTTTTCTTCTTTTTCAGCATTTATAATCCTGGTTTGGTGGTGATGAACTCTTTCAGCTTTTTCTTATCTGTGAAGCTCTTTATCTGACCTTCCATTCTGAATGATAGCTTTGCTGGATAAAGTAATCTTAGTTGTAGGTTCTTTCTGTTAATTACTTTGAACATTTCTTGCCACTCCTTTCTGGCCTGCATAATTTCTGTTGAGAAATCAGCTGACAGTCGTATGGGTACTTCCTTGTAGGTAACTAACTGTTTTTCTCTTGCTGCTTTCAAGATTCTCTCTTTGTCTTTTGCTCTTGGCATTGTAATTATGATGTGTCTTGGTGTGGTCCTCTTTGGATTTCTTTTGTTTTCTCTGCATTTCCTGGATTTGTAAGTCTATTTCTTTTACCAGGTGGGGAAAGTTTTCAGTCATTATTTCTTCAAATAGTTTTTCAGTATCTTGCTCTCTCTCTTCTTCTGGCACTCCCATAATTTGAATGTTGGTATGCTTGAAGTTGTCCCAGAGGCTCCTTACATTATCTTCATATTTTTTTATTCTTTTTTCTTTTTGTTTTTCTGGTTTGGTGTTTTTTACTTCCTCATATTTCATATCCTTGGTTTGATTCTTGGAGTCTTTTAGTCTACTATTGGATTTCTGTATATTATTCTTTATTTCAGACAGTGTATGCTTAATATCTGACTGGTCCTTTTCCGTTTGTTTTTTTTTGTTTTTGTTTTTGGCTTGCTCATTAAGATCCTTGAAGGTCTCACTAAGTTTCTCAGCAGTTTCTAGAAGATTCTTGAGTAACCTTGTAACTGTGGTTTTTAAACTCTATATCCAGTAGTTTGCTTTCCTCCATTTCTTTCATTCGTGACATGTTTCTTTGTCTCTACATTTTGGCTACTTCCCTGTGTTGATGAAGTGACTTTGTGTGGTAGGTGACCTATAGGGCCCAGTGGCTCAGCCTCCCCAATCACGTGAGGTAGACACTCTTGGTGCTCCCCTTTGTGGGCTGGGTGCACAGTCTTATTGTAGTTAAGCCTTGATTGCTGTTGGTACACTGGGAGGAATTGACCTCCAGGCCAATTGGCTATGAGGATAAGCTGTATCTATAATGGAACAAATGCTGTGCTGGAGACACCCTTATGGGGCAGGACTTGCTTCAATGGGGCTTTGGTGCTCACTGAGTCTGCCTCTTGAGTGTGTCACTTATGTTTGTGAGGGATTGAAATCTGGTGTCATCTCACACTGACCACTAGGTACACTGGCTCCTGAATCTCCAATGGGGTGCAAGTCAGCTACTCTCTGAGGCCACCTAGCAGGAGTTACAGTAAGATATGCATATTTCTCCTCTTTTTGGGGGGTTTGGAAGTTTTGGAGCTGTCTGACCCAGCTGCAATTTGTTAGGTTATTCATATGCAAAAGCTGCTCCTCACAGTTTGGGTGGGTTTGTAAATTGGGTAGAGCAAGGTCTCAGGGAATCACGAGGGCATGGCAAACAGTGATGGCTGCCAGTCAGCTGTCTCTACATCTCTGCATTTTTGTGTCCCCGCCTCCCTGTGCCCTGCTCCCCAGCATAGTAAACAATGATGCCTGTATGGACCTCTGTGAGAAAGCCACCCTCACTTTCTGACCTGATGCCAGACTGTCCAGTTTTTCTCTGTAGGAGTCTGGGTCCCCAGAGTCTTGCCAGAAACTGGAGCTCAGAGTAGTTGGGAGCTTGTATCTCCCTTCCAATTGAAAAAACAGTGCACCCAGTTGCCAGCCCAATTTGCGCGCCTCTGCTTTTCCACACCTCTGAACCTGCTATCCAGTCTCAATGTGCTTTTTTCTTTCCTTCTAGTTGTAGAGAACTTCTACTCAGCCAGCTTTCCTGTTGTTCTGAGTGTTAGTCATTTTGTCTTATAGTTGTAGTTTTGGTTGTGAGAGGTAGATGTTTACCTTATGCTGACATCTTGGTTTTTTGAGAATGTATTTTTCTTGTCTGCGAAGTTTGCTAAGAAGTTCCCAGATCCATTTGGTATAGAAGCCTATCACCATGGAAGCTCCAACTAGGTACATGTTTGGTCTTCCAAAATGGGCTTGAACCCAGAATGATTTTATGGAGGTGTATGCAAGGCATGTCAGCTCTGTCATGAGGCATCAACTGATCTGGAAGTCTTATGATCACCACTTGACTTCCTGTAATGATGTCATCAGATGGAAAGGGTCCCTCCATGGTGCACAAACATTGATCAGGTCACCAATGGATTGCTCTAGCCTGACTCTCCAGCCCACCACCATGGGGCCATACTTAAGGTGTACATCTATTCAGCATTACACTTCTTATCCAGATGTCTCCAGGTTTTACCAGCTAGGGGTATAAATGTTAATGTCTCTGAAATCCTACCATCTGCATAAATAGGAACTCAACATCCTTGAAATTGTTCCTAGTCCTCTGTGCAAGTTTCTCATGAGGGTTTTATAAGTGCCACAGAGAAGTCATTTGGTACCTTTTATTCTCTTTCTCTCTCTATTCCAGCTCCCACTTTATTCATCACCTGTATGTCAGCTGTTTTATCACAAGGAAGAGAGTAAACATAGCAGAATTACCATTGTGTGCTGGGAATTATTACATAGGTTAGATACATAGTAGGTCATTTATCCTTACAGCCATACTATCAGATAGGTCCTGTTAGGATTCCCATTTTCCAGATGAGAAGACTAAAGTTCAAAGAAGGGCCAGGAAGGAACTGGTAGAACCCACAGTCCTTGCCTTTTATCAATTTGTTCTTTGCATGTTATAGTCATATTACTGTTGACTTTAAACTCTACAGGTGAGAACACAGGCCCTGACATGAGTCAGACCTAGATTTGAGTCCCAGCTTAGCCAGTTACTCACTGTGTAACTTTGACAAGTTATTTAACTTCTTTGACCCTCAATATCCTCATCTGTAAATGAGGATAAGATTAGTACTTTCCTCATCAGATCATTATAGATATTACATAAAATAGTACACGTAACAGCATGAAGTGGAGTCCTTGGCATGTTGTGAGCATGTTAGCTCGGAACACAATAGCAGGAACCCTTTTTTATACTAAAGCCCCTTTTCTAGATTAGCAAACTGAGGCTTGGAGAACTGAAGAACTTGCCCAAGTTTAAATATTCGAAGCAGAAGCTATGTTTGAAACTCCCACTAGGATGCCAAGGTCTGTGCTCTTTCCAACCAGTACTGCTGATCATAGCCCTTGTAATGCTAAAGGCCACATGGAATGTGCTCTGTGGGATGTGGTTTTGATCAAGAAAAAGTCTCCACCCTGATCTTCTATGCAATTACCTGTGATAAGAGCCACGTGTAAGAAGGTCCAAATGAGTGGAATAAATGACGAGTGACTAGATTACTGAGCTGAGTGAGGCCGTGTGATTGTGAGCAGAAATCACTTCTGGGTAGTCTCAAATTTTTGGCTGAGTGCCTAAATCTCCATTTCACCTCTTGCTGGGGAAATCTTGTTTTTCTCTTAACCCAAGAGTCCAACTCCACGAGTAACATAATATCATGTAAATGAGGGTTATCTTGGAAGGCAGGCTGCTTGTCATACTATAGTTGCTTTGTTGCTTAATGAAAACCACATGCTTCCTGGTATTTTTAGACTAGTTAATATTAGCAGGTCAGCAGCAGTTTTATTTAGATATTGCAATTCCAGCTGTGCTTCTTCCAGTTACTTTGAGAAAATTCAGAATTTCTACCAGGCCATAAGCTTCCAGGGTAGTGGAAAATCAAAAGAAAATGACCAGCATTTCCCCTGGCTTGTCTGGTTTCCACGTGGAATGTGTGCTTACTTCCCTGAGTCCTTGTGAAAGAAAGACGTGTGGACCCAGGGACTTGCTTTCAAATAACAAGGTGAAATAAATGATGAAAAATGAGTTGAGTTTGTCTTAGGGGCAAGAGAAGAGAGTATAAAAGAGGAAAAGGGGACGAAAAGGGGATATCTAACTACCTTGCTGAGCTCTTGACATTGACTGACATGGTATGGTATTTTATAGTTGTTTGCCTTCATCATTTGGAGAAAGGGACTTTTTGAGAAAGCAATTCCATTTTGAGTCCTCCTTGGAGTCATTTGAAATCTCTAAATTTGCTTCTGTCAGAGAAAGGTTTTATTTCTTGGGAAAGGTCCTTAAAGTACTTTCCTCCCCAAATGTATCACTTCTTCCCCACCCAACATTAAATACCCAATGTTTCTGTGGCTAGAAAAAGAAAACTGTACCTTTCTCTCCCTAGAGATAGATTGCAACAGGACTTTGACTTGGAATGTAATGATGTCATTAGGAGCCATGGTCTCAATCCTTAGGGTTTTTATGGACTAAGGAGTGGATGATGGCACACTCTCCTCTGCCCAGCAGACTGGAGGAAAAAGGGGTAAAAGAAAGGAAAGATCAGAGTCCTACAAGATAATCTTAAAGACAAAGTCCTTTCTGAGAAGGATCAGATCAGTTTGTGCCAAGCCCACACAAGCATAGCCCAAGCCCTCTGTTTGTAGAGGGCTGATGAAATATTGCTTTGGCACATGCTTTTTTGGATAACGAACATATTATGAATGCATTGAGTCCAACAGCTATACCCAGGAAACAGCTGAATTTTCCCCACTGCAACCACCTTAAAATCATATGCTCTCAATGTTCTTCTTACCCTGTCCTGTCTCCTTCTATAGTCTGGCCATTTTCAGGGGAAAAAAAATTCTTACTTGGTAATTTTGGCTCTTTAAGTATTAAAAGACCCAATAGAGTCTATAAAAAACTGACCTCAGATTTAATTTAAAAGTTTCCCCTTTTCACAGCCAAGGTCTAACCCTTGCCTGGGAGTCCCTAAATGGGGAAGGAGGGTCTTGTTCACTATTCTTTCCAACTCACTCCCGCTCCTCAGTTTGCTCTGATACCTTTAGTTTGTCCAGGGTTGGGGAATGAGGGCCAAATGGAAAGAGGGGCAAACAGTCTTTTCATGTAGTTGGTGCTCTTTGTGATTCTCTCTTGGCTGCTACTGCCAAGAAGTTGGGCCTTTTGTTACACTTTTTCATGATGTGCATTTATTTGTGAGTCCTTTGCATTGGGACTTTTGCTCTGTACCAATGGAAAATAATACAATAATTAATAAGTAATAATATAAAAATAATAATATCAGCTCCTGATATGGGTAATACACTCTTCATCTGATTCCTTGTGACCCACTTACTTTCTCCTTTCATTCTAACTCCCATCCCAGAGGTTGTATCTGAAGCCTCTTACTGCTGAGATCTGGCTAATCACCCTTGAAGATGGGGTCTTTTAAAGATGTTTCAACATGCATTCCATGGTGTCCATAGGCTCACGAGGACTCATACAAGGAACACATCCATGGTCACACAGCTGGGAAAATCAGAGCCATGTTCAAGCCCTGGTCACCTGGCTCCACCATGCTGAGACCCAGGCTGTTCCTCCTGCTGCTTGTCTTCACCTGCCTTCCCGGGCAGCTTCACAAATTGTCTATGCCTGAGGCACACTGTGGTCTGTTGAACAAAGTCCTCAAGCCTTCAAGGACACATGTCAGGCTCTCCCTTGGCAACATAAGAATAGCCAAGTGATCTCGATTCTTATGAATTCCCTTCAACAAGCACCCATTGGTAATTTCAAGCCTCAAGAACCCAGATTAAGAAGAAGAATATTATCAGAACCCCCAAAGCATCCCTCATGCTCCTTTCTAGTCTCTGTAGATTTCTAGCAGCATGAAACAATCTCCTTTTACATAGTCTGGAGGTGAAAGGTCAGTGTGGCCATCTTTTAGTGAGTTTTGAGCAGGTCCCTGTAGGATTGAAAAGAGAGGTGCTTGCCATTTATTGTTTTTACCTCAAGGGCTTCAGCCAAAATGAGATAACAGGAAATGTTCCATTTGCACCCAATGGAAATCTGTAAGTTCAAAGTTCATGAGGAGTGACCTTTCTGTGCTGGTTTTACTTTGAGGCTCTCTCATGAGTCATTCAGAAAAATATTTCCAGATTGTACTATCTCTGAGAATTTGTATCTGTTTCTTAGAATGTTTGTGAATATGTGTATGTCTGCTTCAACAATTACTTGCTAGATAAACATAAAAAGTAATAGGTCTATATTGGTGGGAAACCAATATATAGCTGTAGCTAAAATTAATTTGCACTTTTTTGCTAAGCTCTGTTATATGTGTGTTTTAACTCTTACAATTTTGCTTTTTGTAAAACCTCACTGATATCACATTACAAATAAAGGGGCTGAAGTTCAGAGAGGTCAAGGAACACATCCATGGTCACACAGCTGGGAAAATCAAAGCCATGTTCAAGCCCTGGTCACCTGGCTTCAGAGTTCCTATTTATCACCACACCACTCTTCTACTTCAGGACCTGTCTGCACCAAGGATTCAGGATATCTCTCATTAGTGACTTCCTCATGAAGCTCTTCTGACTTTCCTTAGGTTGAATTGCCCAGACTTAGGGGAATTTACACGGGGAAGGTGTTGGCTCCAGGTCAAGACCATGTCTTTTGGATAGTGAGTTTGATTTTCACAGTTTGATGTCACGACTCTACTGAATGGGAATAAGAAGGAATTTGGAGAAGAGAGAGCCTCTTTGGGAATAGTCTTGTGCCCATCATGGGAACTCCATGCGAAAAATCGACCTTTTTGATATTTCTTCCTTGGGAAGAAATCATAAGCAGTGTCCAGATTCAAGTTTTGTAAAGGCAAAGTGTGTTGTAGGGTCCTTGAATTACCCCAGTTGTTCAGACAAGCCCACTTCACTCCTTAGTGGTGCCACAATGTGGAATGAAAGGTCTGGAAAATTGATTGAAGTGTGGTCAGTCCCCCATCAACCTCTTGTCAAAGCACACAGGAAAGGTGAAGTGCCCATTGAAGGGGATTGTAAGGGAGTTCCTGATGGTGACCAAAGGTGAGTGGAAGGAGCCCCTGAGAGGGAGAACAAGATACTCAGGAGCTAATTCTAAATAGAGAAGTGATGTGAAATGAATTTCCCCTTCCATGTTGCTAGAAAATCTAACCTGTATGAAGAGAGGAAGAGAAAAGAACACTTGGGTTAGAGCTTCCTTCAGTAAATACCAGGATGACTTGGTCACATGATGTCAAAGACAGCAAGGCAGAGTGAATCTTGACTAACCCACTGAATGAGATTTGGCAGCAAGAGGATTGAGGGGCTGCTGGATCATGGAGGGCAGGAGGAGATCCCGTTTGGAGTTTTATTTTACTATTATTTTTATATATGTGAGTGGCAGATGATACCTAGTAGGAAAGCCAGTAGCTCAGCTTCAAGCAAAAGGTGTCTGGGCTAAAGGGAGGTGGTGTGGCCAGGAGGACAACTGCAAGTGTTGGCATTGCAACTTGGAAAAATATCCTGGAGAATGGCTCTGGTATGATTCACTTCTCATGCAGTAACTTTTCATCTGAGAAGTAGGCAAATAACAACAGCTCAACATTTACTAGTCTTCATTCACGTTACAAATATAGGGCAGGGCAAAAGTGGGTTTACAGTTTTGAGTACACAAAGCAGAGTTTATTCTTGCTTTATTATCTATTAATTATTGTACTATTTTCTAAATGAACAACTGTGAGCCTACTTTCTCCCCACCCTGTATGTATTTGATGCTTCATATGTGTCTAACCTTGCACTAGGCCCTGGAGATACCATGCCACAGGCCAGGGCTGATTTGGCAAATCCACATGGTGGTGTGGTGAGAGTATTGATGAGATATGCACAGGAGCTCTGGGCTCATAGGAGGGCTCACAACCTAGACTTTACCTATGGGAGGTAGTATCATAGAATTCTCCCTAAGGAAAGTGGCGTCTTCTAGGGAGGCCTGTAGGTTGAGTCAATGTCAGCCTGGAAAATGTGGATGAGTGAGGGAATTGCTTCAGGCAGATGAGTCTTGACTTGAGTAAGAGCCAGAGGCAAAAGGGAGATCTGAGTGGCCTGATATGGCCTGAGAGGACTGTGCCAAAGGAAGTGGCTGGAACTGAAGCAAGAGTATAGACAGATGATGATGGTTTTATAACTACTTCATGTGGTAGTGCTGTCATCATTTATAGCTGAGGTCAATGAGTTCAGAAGATTAGTGATTTACTTCAAATCACACAGTGCAAATGGAAGACCTGGAACTGGATCTCATATCTGCCTCATACCAAAGATAGAGCTTTTTCTTGGTTACTTCTTGATCTTTTTTATTTTGGGAAGGTTTAATTAAAATTTGTACCCCAATAAATAAGATGTCCATCTCTAATATACTCCTCTGCTCATTTTGACCAGAAGTCATTGCAACCTCTCAGGATTAAACAAATTGAAATGTATTAAAAAATATCCTTTTCTGATCCTGATGGAGGCAGCAAATCACCAAGAACTGGGCTAACTGGTCAGGCCAAAAGTTCTGAGAGAAAAAGCTTGGAAGAGCCAGGCTGCATTTGTATTCCAAGTGAGAGAGTACAGAGAGAAAAATGCACAGCAGTTTCATTAGTAACATTTTTAAAAGGACTAGTTTGTCCATGACCTTTGTTGATTAGGGTCAGGAACTTGACATGATAATGCTGAATATACCCGAAGAATCTATGTTTGCTCATTGGTTCATCCTCTTGATTTGTTTTTTCCTAGCTCTAACCTCTCTGGATTTAGCGCTTGGGAAATGCAAGTTGGTTTGAAGCTTTTTGTGTGTGTATGTTTGCGTTGTTGTCATTTTTTATTTAAAAAATTTTTTTTTGCTATATAGTAATATATATATATTTTTGGTTTCTTTTATCTTTCTATTATTTTTAAATTGAATTTATTGGGGTGACATTGGTTAAAACATTACCCAGGTTTCAAGTATACAGTTCTAAAATACATCATCTGCATATTGTACTGTGTGTTCACCACCCCAAGTCAAGTCTCCTTCCATCACCATTTATCCTCCCTTTACCTTATTCTACCATCCCCTTCCCTCAGGCAGTCATCACACTGTTGTCTATGTTCCTGAGTCTTAGACTTCCTTTCTTTTTTCTTTGCTTATTCTCTTTACTCTTCTCACCCAGCTCCCCAACCACCTCCCCTCTGACATCTGCTAGTCTGTTCTCTATATCCATGAGTCTGTCTCTACTTTGTTAGTTTATTTGATCATTAGATTCAACATATTGGTGAAATCACATAGTACTTGTTTTTCTTTGCCTGGCTTAGTTTAGTTAGCATAGTACTCTCCAGGTCCATCCATGCTGTTGAAAAAGGTAAGATTTACTTCCCTTTCATGGCCTAGTAGTATTCAATTGTGTAAATGTACTACAGCCTTTTTATCTACTCATCCATTGAGGGTCACTTGGGCTGCTTAGTATTCCCTCTTATCCCAGTTTGAGATAAACATAATTGTGGCATTTAACCACTGATAAATGAAATATAAAGTTCATAAAAAACCATTACTTTGTCACAGCTCATAAGAATTTTGAATATCTACAACTGGATGGATGTCTGCTTGATGACAATCTATCCGTTTCATTAGAGGGCTTTGGACTTGAGTCACTCTCTATCTCCCTCCCTGGGGCATGGCAGACCCTGGCTTGTCCTGGACAAATTGAGAAATAAGCAAAAAATGTCTTTGGGGCTGTCGATCTTCCTTTTGTTCCTCTCCCCTTGGGACTTCACACCCAACTGTGCCTTCACTGTTTCTCTCTCTTCTTTCATCAAAATCATGACCAGTAATTTTAAGTTTAGTCATTGGAAGGAGTAATGATGGTGATGATAACAGCTTATACTTAAATGTGCATACTACGTGCAAGATCTATGCTACTAAGAGTTTTATCTTCTTTGATACATAAATTACCACAATAACTCTATGCACTAGAGAATATCATTATTTCTCTATGTCACAGGGAGGTCAGTTTATGTGCCCAAGTTCATACCATTAAAATGTAGTAGAGTATGGTTTGAGAGCAGGAAGTCTGGTCTTATCCATGTGCTTAGAAATAATACTAGGAAAATGAAAATGATTCATTGAGCAAATGCTGTAGGTACTGTGCTAGTTAATGTAACACATTTTATTTAACACTCTCAACTAGCTTTTGATAGAAGGTTTTAAACCCCAATTTACAGAAAGGAAGAGAGAGAATGTAAGTGACTTGCCAAGATTTAATAAGTATAAGTGTTGGAGCAGGGATTGGAGCCATTGTCTGAATGATTGCAAGTTCCATGTTCTGTCCACTACAGCATCGCAGGGTCCAGGCCAGCAATAACAGGGTAAATGTCAGTCTCTTCATATTTTGTACCTTAAATAGTACCTGAGTATTAATAGTAGCAGAGTATTAAGTTCGGTTACTGAAGCTATGATCATTTTTTGGAGGGTGGGGACTTTGAGTAGCAATTAGGAAGCAGGAAACACATTTTATTTGGGAGTGGGGAGAGCAGGCAATGAGACTTTCTTGGATGTAAGTTATAGGTTGTCAGCTGGTGCGCACGTAGCCATCCTAACCTGCCAGCTTCACCTAGGAGCTTTTCCCCTTCAGATTATCTAACTTATTGTATTCGATTATCTTCATCCCAATAATTTACAGCCTCCCCAAAGTGGCCATGTCTGAAATTAAACTCACCTTTCTTTATTTACATCAGGCTTGACAGTGTCACCTAATCTAAAAAACACCCCTTCTCCTTCACCTGTCACATTTAATAAGTCCCTGAGTTCTATAGGTTCTGCCTTTTACAGACATTTCTGTTCTCTCCTCTTATATCTCATCACTCATCCAACCTGTCTTTCCTAGCTCATTCATCATCATTCACCTAAATTATCATAGTTGTCTCCCAAGCACCTCCTAGTTTTCTCTTCTCTAATGCACCATCCGTGCTGCCCCTGGTATAATTGCTCCAAGATGGAAATCTGATCATGTCACTTCCTTGCTCAAAATCTGTCAGTGGTAGGCCCCAAGTACTTATGTAATATTTCCACAAACTTCAGGCTATGGTCTTCAATAATGTACTACTGGGTTTGATGGGAGTTTCTTGGACATTTAAACAAATTTAAATAGATACATCTTTTAGGTCATTTAATGACCATTTGTAACCTGGAGCCAAGTAGCCCTAGTTTTATTGAGAAAAGAATAGAGATGGACTTGATACATATACAAGGAGAATACCAGCCATGTGACATCATCACATTGTCCTTCAATGGCAGTCATGCTGGTTTGTCTAGAAAGAAAGGGTGGGAGAGTTGAGGCATTATTGAGCACATGGTTATCTAAGCATGCTGAACTTAAAATAATGCACATGATTTTAGTGAGTGCCATATTCACATGCCATTAGCCATTTTGTTTCAGTTAAACAACAGCGTCTATTGAATTAAATGAATTTTGTTGATTTGCATTGTATTGGATTTTACTTTGTGAATTTGTTTTGATTTTATTATTGTATAAGGGTTATAAACACTGGGAAGTTATACCTGGTTTATGTTTGCATATATTTAAATAATGTGATCACTTCTTGGTCTTTTGGCTAAGATCTAGTGTAAATAATGTTGTACTAAAAATAACTTGTCAATACTAAGAATATTTAGTAATTTTTTTCTTTTAATATTGGTCCATACACTTTTCTATACCCAGGTTCTGGAAATATTGATGTATAGGCTTGAGCACAAGCTCCTTAATGCAGCACCTGAGATCCTCTGAGTCTGGTCTGTCACCAGTTAGCCTCATCACTGCCCCTCCCTCCTATGCCTGCTCCTTTTTACTTGACTAGAGCTCTTTGGTAGTAGGGTCAACTTCTTATTCATATTTGTGCCTACATGCCTGACAATGAAGGAATGTTTGTTCTACAAACCAATGAAGGAATGAACAAGTGATGGAAGGCAAGAAAAAAAGGAAGGAGGCTGTTCCACAGACCTAACGGCCAACCCCTAACAATTCTGTAAATAGTAAGTTTCCTTGTTTGATTCCAGGTTGGGATACCTTCCAGATTCTCCTATCTCCTCAGCAACAATCTTACTGAATAAGTCATTACAGGAAGGAAAAGAGGGAGAGAGGGAGCAAAAAGAAGAGAGAGAGAGAGAGAGATTCAAAAGTAACACCCACAGCGGAAGAAGGAGAGATACAGTCTTTACCCCATGGGACATTGTCATCTCCCCATGGTCTTTTCAACTTGGAGTTTCTCAGAAGATCAAAGAGAGACCAGTAGTCCCATGTCAGGAAATACTGACATATAGGATTGAGTGCATTTCAACTGCTCCCCTCTTTTTAGCTTCAAAAAGAAAAATAATTCATTTAAACTGACTTTTATGTGTATTTTATATTTAGTCCAGGAAGTATTTGCTTCAAATATTTGTGCATGGGAATGTGAGTTTAGATCAGCTGATGATCAAGGTCTGACGATTGGCTGCAATGGGGTAAATAACTTAGCAAACAAAGCTGTGCAGCTTATTATGATATCCAAGGTCAATGTCAGTTTCAAAATTCTGTGTTCATATTTACTGCATGGCAATCAACTGTAGCGGGTCTGGCTATACCACCATTCTCATACAGAGGATTATACTGTGCAGCCAATCTCAACTGTGAAAGCAGAACTTTCTCCTTTTCTTTTCCCCTTCCTTCCTTCCTTCCTTCCTTCCTTCCTTCCTTCCTTCCTTCCTTCCTTCCTTCCGTCC
>JAAGEH010000304.1:10328703-10373649 GCA_011751065.1 Lasiurus cinereus
GATATGTTAGCTGTTACACAAGAGGGTGTCAGCCTTGGTTCTTCTCCTAGAAATTTGCCTTTTGACACTATGTTTGGTGACAAGAATACTTGGATCCTCCCAGCTCTGTGTCTAGAGCAAGTCATTCACCTCTTTTGACCTTGGATTCTTCCTTTATGAAATGATGATGGAGTAACATCTATTCTTTTTTGATATGAAGTGCAGTGCTGAGGATTAAAATTAAAATGAGGTAATGTATGTAAGATAACTTTGTTAGTTTATTTAATATATAAAGAAATGTATGGGAGGGTTAGCGTTCTTAGCATGGCTTTCCCTCACCCCTCTCACCCAAAACATTGCATCCTCTGTAAATGAAAGTCATATAAATAAGGTATTAGTTTCCCACTGGTCAAAAGCCATGGTGGACATCCTCAATTACCCTACTGCTCAAAGGTACGCAGAGAGAGCCAGGCAAGAGTGAGGATGTCTCTGGACAGAAGCAGGTTACCACTGCTGCTGGGAGGACAGGTGCAAAGGGCATGCACTGTGGATGGAGGGGGTCACAATGAGGAAGCCCCATTTTAAAAAAGGACACATATATAACGTTTTAATCAATAAAGAAATTTTAAAAATAAAAAATATATATTTTAATTGGTTTTCAGAGCAAAAGGGAGAGGGAGAGAGAGAGAAATATTAATATGAGAATGAAACATCAACTGGCTGCTCCCCACACACCCCCTACTGGGAATCAAGCCCACAACCTGGGCATGTGTCTCAGTCAGAAATTGAGCCAGCAACCTTTCCACATACTGGACAACACCCACTGCACTGAGCCACACGGGTCAGGGCTGGAAGCTCCATTTCTGTTTGGGATTCTGAGCTGCAAGAATAAATGGAACAACCAAATACAAGCTGCCTAAGCTTGCTGGTGTCCTCTCCCTGAGCACTTTCCCTGGATAGCAGTTGTTCAAAAGTATTGAACACATTTCTAGAGATTTTCAGTTAATTATATTTTCTCACTGCTCCCAAAGGCAAGACAAAGCCATCCTCTGCCTTTTGGGAGCTGTATGTAAACACCCTGCTTTAAATCACAGTGACAACTTGGTTAGTTTACATCCCTATGAACTCTACAGCTGTTTCTGGTGTGTCCACCTTGAGCTCTACAGCTGTTTCTGGTGTGTCCACCCACATGCAGAAACACGTCACTGGGGAGGAAATGTTAGTGTTTCAATACAGGAATAAAAAGCTTTTGCTACAACATAAATTTCCACTTTGTTCACTGCTTCCCTACCTTTAGGAAATGCCCATGTCTTCTCCCAGGGAAGAGACCTATCCTACTGGCAATGGGAAGTACTTTCCCCACTGCCATTTTAAACCTCATATTCAAGCTACTCATTCACCCATTCCTCACATAGTAACTGAGGACTTACTATGTACCAGACATTGTTCTAAGTGCTTGTAATAAAGCAGTGAACAAAAGAGACAGGGTTCCTGCTTTTATGGAGCTTATATATGGAGTGAGAGCACATACTCAATAACACAAACAACTAGAGTACAAGACAGCTTCTGGTAGTGAATAAATAGAGTGACATGATGGAGAATGACCAGCTGAGGAAGTGCATTTGAGCTGACTGACACCAGAGGACGGGGACCTGCCAGGGGTGATTTGGGACTGAGTGTTCTATGTTAAGGGAACACCTAGTGTGAGGGTGAAAAATGCTCATCTCACTCACTGAGAAGCCAGTGTGGTGCTTTGCGGATGTGAAGAACAGCTGGGGGCCTAGATCCCCAGGCCAGTTTTCTGCTCTCTAAATTGTCACTTGATGGGTGCCCACAGGGTTAAGAACACGTGCTATCCACTTCTCTGCTGAACTCCCCTCTGGAGGGCTCTCTCCAGTAAAAAAGAACAGATTGCATAGCCGGTTTCAAGTCCCTGCCTTTCTTCATCACCCCTATTTCTAGCTAAGCCTGTGAAACCTTTACTGAGATCTGTGTCTACAATGCTCACTGAAGCCAACCCCCGCACACAATCATTCCTCTTGGCTGCTACTAATAATAGAAATCATGACCTTTAATCTATAGACAGACCTCCTCCTGGGAGCTTATGAGACTGATGAAATGTCCATGTAAGCAGGACACCTGCATCTGTGTGAACAGACCAGCCTCCTGGTTTGTAACAGTGGATTTAATCAAAGAGGAGTGGGGAAAACGCTCTACAAATCAGTGCCTAGGAGCAGGATTCAGCTAGAGAAATCACTCACTCAATGCTGAGAGCCATCCTTCTTGCAAGGTACTACCCCAGGGTGCACTTTGTACCAGTTTCCCGGGATGTCTAAAGGAAATCGCCCAGTGATGTGGCCCCTCTCTATCCTTTTCCCATTTACATGCCCATCTACTCTGGGAGCATTTGACATACACAGTACTCACTGTCCCCCACATAATTAAATTAAAAGGTATAAGGAACAGAATAAAATACGCAAGACATAGTAAACAAAGTGGATGTTGCAAATGCAAGAGATTTCTCCGCCTCCTGAATTACAGAGGCTTGTTCAGCCAATGACAAGTGTTGCCATGGTTCTTGCTGCCTCGTAGTCTAAAACCTGCCTATGCAGTCCACCCACTGGCCTGATCCTGATCTTCTGTAGGTTTTGTGCCAGGCCCACCCCTATTACACTTTGCTGCTCATTTCTTTTTTATTTTATTTTATTTTTTATTTCTTTATTGATTAAGGCGTTACGTATTTGTCCTTCTTCCCCCATTAACCTCCTCACCCCCCTGTTGTCTGTGTCCATTGGTTAGGCCCATATGCATGCATACAAGTCCTTTGGTTGATCTCTCACTTACTCTCACCCTCCCATACCTTCCCTCCAAGGTTTGATGGTCTAATTGATGTTTCTTTGTCTCGGGAACTGTTTTTGTTCATCAGTTTATGTTGTTCATTATATTCCACAAATGAGTGAAATCATGTGATACTTATCTTTCTCTGACTGGCTTATTTCATTTAACATAATGTTCTCCAGTTCCATCCATGTTGTTGCAAATGATAGGAATTCCTTCTTTTTTAGCACAGTGTAGTATTCCACTGTGTAGATGTACTACAGTTTTTTAATCCACTCATCTGCTGATGGGCACTTAGGCTGCTTCCAAATCTTAGCTATGGTAAATTGTGCTGCTATGAACATAGAGGTGCATATATCCTTTCTGATTGATGTTTCTAGCTTCTTGGGATATAGTCCTAGGAGTGGGATTACTGGGTCTAATGGAAGTTCCATTTTTAGTTTTTTGAGGTAATTCCATACTATTCTCCACAGTGGCTGCACCAGTCTGCATTCCTACCAGCAGTGCATGAGGGTTCCTTTTTCTCTGCATCCTCGCCAACACTTGTCATTTGTGAATTTGTTGATGATAGCCATTCTGACAGGTGTGAGATGGTATTGTTTTGATTTGCATCTCTCAGATAATTAGTGACTTTGAGCATATGTTCATATATCTCTTGGCCTTTCTTCTGTTTTCTTTAAAAAAGATTCTATTTTTTATTGGATCATTTATCTTCCTTTTATTAAGTTGTATAAGTTGCCTATAGATGTTGGAGATTAAACCTTTATCAGTGATAACATTTGCAAATATGTTCTCCCATACAGTGGACTTTCTTGTTGTTTTGTTGATGGTTTCTTTTGCTGTGATAAAGCTTTTTATTTTGATGTAGTCCAATTTGTTTAGTTTCTCTTTAGTTTCTATTGCCCTAGGAGCAATATCAGTGAAGAAGTTTCTTTGGCATATGTCTGAGATTTTGCTGCCTGTGGATTCCTCTAGTATTTTTATGGTTTCCTGTCTTATGTTTAAGACCTGTATGCATTTGGAGTTTACTTTTGTGTATGCTGTTAAGTTGGTGGTCTAGTTTTATTTTTTTGCATGTATCTGTCTAATTTTTCCCAACACCATTTATTGAAGAGGCTGCCTTGACTTCATTGTATGTTCATGCCTCCTTTGTCAAATATTAATTGAGCATAGTGATTTGGGTCAATTTCTGGGTTCTCTATTCTATTCCATTGATCTATATGTCTGTTCTTGTGCCAGTACCAGGCAGTTTTGAGAACAGTGACTTTGTAATATAGCTTGATATCTGGTATTGAGATCCCACCTACTTTGTTCTTCTTTTTCAGGATTGCTGTAGCTATTTGGGGTCTTTTTTATTCAAGATGAATTTTTTGAAAGTTTTTTTCTAGGTCTGTGAAATATGCCGTTAATGGGGAGTGCATTGAATCTATAGATTGCTTTGGGTAGTATGGACATTTTGATGATGTTGATTCTACCAATCCATGAGCATGATATGTTCTTCCATCTGTTTATGATTTCCTCTATCTCCTTTTTCAGCGTCATGTAGTTTTCCACATATAGGTCTTTAACCTCCTTAGTTAAGTTTATTCCTAGGTTTCTTAATTTTTTTAGTACAATGGTAATTGGGATTGCTTTTTTAGTCTTTCTTTCTATAAATTCACTATTAGTGCATAGAAATGCCATTGATTCCTTGGCATTAATTTTGTATCCTGCTACCTTGCTGAATTCATTTATTAAGTCTAACTATTTTTTTGTTGGAGTCTTTAGGGTTTTTTATATACAGTATCATGTCATCTGCAAATAAGGACAGTTTTACTTCTTCTTTTCCAATTTGGATGCCTTTTATTTCTTCTTCTTGTCTGATAGCAATGGCTAATACTTCCAGTACTATGTCAAATAGGTGTGGTGAGAGAGGGTATCCCTGTTTTGTTCCTGTTCTTAGGGGAAATGGTTTTAGATTTGTCCATTGAATGTGATGCTGGCTGTGGGTTTATCATACATGGTTTTTATGATGTTGAGGTATGACCCTTCTATTCCCATATTGCTGAGAGTCTTTATCAAGAAAGGGTGTTGAATTTTGTCAAGTGCTTTTTCTGCATCAATTGATATGACTATAATTTTTTTCTCTCAATTTGTTTATGTGATGTATCACATTTATTGATTTGCAGATATTGTAATATCCTTGCATCCCTGGTATAAATCCCACTTGGTTATGGTGTATGATCTTTCTGATGGATCTGATTTCCTGGAATTTTGTTAAGGATTTTGGTACCTATGTTCATGAGGGATATTGGCCTGTAATTCTCTTTCATTGTGTTGTCTTTATCTGGTTTTGGTATTAGGATAATGCTGGCTTCATAGAATGAGTTTGGAAGTGTTCCTTTCTCTTGATTTTTTTGGAATAGTTTGAGGAGGATAGGTTTTAGTTCTTTCTTGAATGTTTGCTTTAACTCTTCTGTGAAGCCATCTGGGCCTGGGACTTTGTTTGCAAGAAGGTTTTTGGTGACTGCTTGAATTTCTTGTATAGTTATTGGTCTATGGAGAGTTTTAGAATCTTCCTGATTGAGTTTTGGAAGGTTGTATTTTTCTAGGAATATGTCCATTTCTTCCAGATTGTCTAGTTGTGGGAATAGAGTTGTTCATAATATATTTTTAACAATTCTTTGTATTTCTGTGAGGGATGTTGTTATTTCTCCTCTATCATTTCTGATTTTGTTTATTTCAGTCCTCTCTCTTTGCTTCTTGATGAGCCTGGCTAGAGTTTCATCAATCTTGTTTATCCTTTCAAAGAAACAGCTCTTGGTTTCATTGATCTTTTGTATTGCTTTTTCTTGGTCTCTATGTCATTTGATTTCTGCTCTAATCTTTATTATCTCCTTCCTTCTGCTCACTGTGGGCTTTTCTTGTTGCTCTCTTTCTAATTGTTTGAATTGTAGCATTAGATGATTTACTACAATTTTTTTCTTGTTTTTTGAGGTAGGCCTGTAGAGCTATAAACTTCCCTCTCAGGACTGCTTTCATTGTGTCCCATAGGTTTTGGATTGTTGTGTTTTTATTGTCATTAGTTTCCAGAATGTTTTTAATTTCTTTTTTGATCTCATTGGTAACCCAATCAATATTTAATAACATGCTATTCAGCTTCCAAGTGTTTGAGTGTTTTGGATTGTTTTTGTTGTAGTTTATTTCTAATATTATGCCATTGTGGTCTGAAAAGATACTTGGTATGATTTCAACCTTCTTGAATTTGGAGAAACTTTGCTTGTGACCTAGTATGTGGGCTATTCTTGAAAATGTCCCATGTGCACTTGAGAAGAACATATATTCTGCAGCTTTGGGGTGAAATATTCTGAAGATGTCAATTAAGTCCACCTGATCTAATGAGTCATTTAGGATTGTTGTTTCTTTGCTGATTTTTTGTCTAGAGGATTTATCCAGTGATGTTAGTGGTGTATTAACGTTCGCTACTATGATTGTATTGCTGTTGATCTCTATCTTGATATCTTTCAAGAGATATTGTTATGTATTTGGGTGCTCCTGCATTGGGTGCATATATGTTTATTACGGTTATATCCTCTTGTTGTATTGATCCCTTTAGTAGTATGAAGTGGCCTTCCTTATCTCTTGTTATGGACTTCACTTTAAGGTCTATTTTGTCAGATATAAGTACTGCTACCCCAGCTTTTTTTTCAATTCCATTTTCCTAAAAGATATTTTTCCATCCTTTCACTTTCAGTCTGTGTGAGCCCTTGTTCTGAAGTGGGTCTTTTGTAGAAAGTATTTATATGGGTCATGTTTTTTTTAGCCATTCAGCCACTTGATGTCTTTTGTTTGGAGCATTTAGTCCATTTACATTTAAAGCTATTATTGAAAGGTACTTGTTTATAGCCATTTTTATTTTTTGTGTCTGTGTTTCTTCTGACCTTTTGTTTCTTCTTTTTACAGCATTTCCTTTAGCATTTCTTGCACTGCTGGTTTGGTAGTGATAAACTCCCTTAGCCTTTTTTTTTTTCTGTGAAGCTCCTGATTTCCCCTTCAATTTTTATTTATAGTCTTGCTGGTTAGAGTATTCTTGGATTGAGTCCCTTGCTTTGCATCACTTTGTATATCTCCTTCCATTCCCTTCTAGCTTGATGTGTTTCTGTTGAGAAATCATTTGATAATCTGATGGGGGATCCTTTGTAGATAATTCTCTGTCTCTCTCTTGCAGCATTTAAGATTCTCTTCGTGTGGATAACATTTGCCATTGTAATTATGGCATGTCTTGGTGTGAGTCTTTTGGGATTCATCTTCCTTGGGACTTTTTGTATTTGAGTAACTTTTTTCTTCCCCATATCAGGGAAGTTTTCTGTCATTATTTCTTTAAATAAATTTTCTAATCCTTGCTGCCCTTTTTGTACTTCTGGTAGTCCTATTATATGTATGTTATTTTGTTTTGCATTGTCTCAAAGCTCCCTTATGCTTTCCTCTTGCTTTTTAATTTTTTTTCTCTAGTTACTGTTCAGTTTGGGCTTGTTTCTCTACCTGATATTCTACCTCACTGATTCGGTCCTCTGCTTCTTCTATTCTACTGTTGAAGCCTTCCATGGTGTTTTTGATTGTAGCTATATCATTTTTTCATTTCTTCCTGACTTTTGCATAGGTTGTTGATTTTCTCATCCATCCAGTGTATGAACTGTATGACCATTACTCTGAATTCTTTTTCTGTCATGTTGCAGGTTTCCGTTTCACTTATTTCCTTACTTAGCGATTTCTCCTTTTCTTTCCTCTGGGGATTGCTTTGTTGTCTCCCGATTCTGACTATCATCAGAAGGTTCAGATGTCAAGTTGCAGGGGCCTGGACCATGTGCATTGGAAGTTTTGCACCCCCAAATGTCATTGAAGAGCTCTGATACCAAGATGTGCAGTTGCTGTGGGTTTGTGGGAGCCATACTCTCCCTGGGTCAGAGTCACAAGTGCTTAGTGTGGCCTTGTGTGTGCACCTAGAATCAGGGACCCTGCCTGTGCCACGTTGAAACAGAGAACCCACCGGCATGTGCCAAAAATCAAAGTCCCCTATTGAGGGTTAGGAGTCAGAGGCTCCCAGTGTCCATACTGAGATTGAGTATCAGAATCTCTATTTCTTGGTGCTACCTCACACTGAGGATCAGGTCCCTGTTTGCACATGCACCAAGAATTGGAGTCACTGGCTCTTAGTGTGAATGTACTGGGAATCAGGTATCTCAGGCGCACGTAATGAGGAACGGAGTCTAGTCACTGGTGGTCAATGCTGCCTCTTGTGTGGAGATTCAGGGTCCCTGATCTTCCCAGGAGACTGGGTTGCTCAGTCACACTGTGTTGGCAGGAAGTCCACTTCTGCCCTGCGGTAAACAGTATTCTGTGTGTGTTTGTCCTGAATCAAAGTCAGGTGGCACTGCCACTTAGTGTGGGTGACCCAGGTGTGCACTGTGGAAAATAATCTCCCTGTGTCTATGTACCCAGGCTCAAATTCAGCGCTGCCTTCCTGTGTAGGCACAAGGTCTGGTCATGGGGAACAAACTCCCTGAGACCACACATCCAGGTTCAAATTCACCACAATCTCTCTGCTAAGGTGCAGGGTCTGGTCATGGGAAACAAATTTCTCGAGTTTGCACCCCCCAGGCTCAAATTCACTTCTCTCTCCCCAGATGGACGTGTGATCTGGTCACAGAAAACCACCTATTCAAGCAGATAGGCTCGAATTCTGCTCAGTCTCCTTGCCTAGGTGTAGAGATGAGTCACAGGAAATAAATTCCCTGAATTCGCAAGTCCGGGCTAAAGTCTCCCTGCCCTATGTGGGCAGAGAATCTGGTCACAGAAACTACCTCCCTAGGTATGAGCAGCTAGGCTCCAGTTCCACTCAGTCTCCCTGCCTGGGCGTGGAGACTAGTCATAGGAAACAAACTTCCTGTGTCCAACACCAAGGCTCAAAGTCAGGCAGAGTCACCATGGCTTTGTGTGTGCAGAAAGCCTTATTGTGAAGCTGGGGTCCTGTAGTTTCTATGTCGCTGCCATGGGGACAGCGGGGGAGGGGAATTGGCTTTGTTACTCACAGAAATCTGCAGCTGGGTGTCTTGGAGTCTTGGTGTCTGCAGCTGTGGTCTTTGCTGCTCATTTCTTCTTCAGGGCTGATCTTAGATCATTCATTCACTCATATTTCTGACATGTTTATTAAGCATCTACTATAAGCCCACAGTGGGTTAAGCTTGGGGGACACCGGTTGATTCACCATCATGGACAAGCTAAGTCTAGCTCTGGCCCATGTGAAGCATGAGTTTTACTAAGGGATGTAAACAAATAGGCAAAAGTAACATGGGGTGACAAGTACATTGGTAGAAGTAACATAGGAGTTCTGGGAGCATAGAGGAGAGAAAGGAGGAAAGCTACTACTTTGAAGAGAGGTAGAAAAATCTCTCTGCCTCTGCTGGCCTCATCTTCTGAGCATTTCCTTAGCCTTTTCTACCTTTTCCTGTGTCTGGAGAGCCACAGTCCAGTACCCATCCAGTCTGCTATCAGCCACAGAGCCAGTCAGAAGTCATCACCTTCTTACCTTTCCTGTCTGGCGAGTCCCTGCTCTGCATCGTTTTGCCAAATGAAGCCTCACTCCCAGCCTCCTCTGCCCACTCTGACAGCATCCCTACCAGTGGTTTCCCCTTTATAGGATCACAGAGCTACTGTCTCAGTGGCACGAGGATTTAGGGTCATTTGCCTAGGAGTTCTGATGCTTCCTGCTCCTTGTGACATATCTAGGTTAAGGGCTTAGGAGGATAGTTCTGTGGCTGTGGGGAAAACTCTCTCTGAGCACTAACGAGGCTATCTGGGAATAAATGGCTCCCAGGCTCCATTAGACCTGAGTCTCACTAGACCTTACAGCGTAGAAAAATGTTAAATTAACGTTCAAATGCAGAGATTGGCATGCACTTCCAAGCCCATGACCTGGTATGCCTGCTAGAATTTTAATGATATAAGCTGTAATCTTCAGCACTCATTACAAATTGACTGACTACACTGAGCAGGAAAAAACAGCATTAACAAAATTTTTTTGATAGTTCTGAGGAGAGGAAGAGATTTTTCAAGATGCACAATGTCTATTTCTGTGCCAATCACCTCAGCTCTTCTCTTATTCTTTGTGATTTTTACCCAACCTGTGTCAAAAGCAATGAACTAGGAGTCACACCTGTGTTGCATTCTAGGGATCCTCTTCCTTTTACATAATCATTATGTTGCTAAGTCATCCAGTGGTCAGCCATTGGCTTGAGACTGAGAATTTATCAGGTTTTGGTGTAATTTCTTCTTCCACACAGATCTCAGAGGCAAAATCCCTGTCCCTCTTTGACTCAGGTCTCATCTGATAAACAAACACAAAGAATTGGCTGAATGAAGATCACAGACCAGGGCCTGAGTCATCTTAGGTAAGGCCCCCAGTGGGCCCAGCGCATGGTTCAGGTGCCTCTTCCTCCATAGCAGTGTTGAGAATGTCCTCAAAATTCTCCCACTCATCTCTCTAGAGCTCATAATTAATATTATTTTATAGATAATTTTTATTTTTTTATATTTCCCAAATAACATGTTCCTTATAGTACAGTAGATAGAAAATAAAAACCAAACTATAAAATTAAAATAATCCATAATTCTGTCCTGGCTGGTATTGCTAAGGGTCATGGGTTTGATTCCTGGTTAAGGCACATACCTGGATTGCAGGTTTGATCACTAGGCCCGGTCGGAGCGTGTGTGGGAGGCAACCAATTGATATGTCTCTCTCACATGAATGTTTCTCTGTCTCTCTCTCTCCCCCTCCATCTTTCTTAAAAAAATCTTCTTGCAAAGTACGACCCCAGCGTATGCTTTATACCAATTTCCTCTCTCTTAAAAAATCAAAAGAAAAAATATCTTCAGATGAGGATTAACAAAAAATAAAAAAATTCATGATTTCAACATTCTTAGATTGCAGACATGCTTGTTGATATGCATTCTCTGGACTCTCCAGTATGCATGGTAAATGCATTATGGTGAGTGTGGGCATGTATGCTAAGGTTTGAATGTCTGACTACTATAAATGTTGCTTGATGATTTATTATTTTCTCTATTAATTCCTCACTATGGACTCCTATATATTTACATATTCTATATTATTTTAATGGTTATAATTCATTATGTTCAGAGATTTAATTAAACCTCTCTATGTGGGATATTTAGAATTTCCAATTTTCATAAGTCTATGATAAACATTTCTCACAGGAAAGTCTTTGCAAAGACTCTCTAAATGTTTATCTTTGGGAACATTTTTCTGGGTCAAGGCCAATTTGGATGTCTTAGTCCATTTGGGCTGCTATAACAAACAGCATAGTTTGGGTGGCTTATAAACAACAGACATTTATTTCTCACAGTCTGGAGGCCAAAAATTTGATATGGGGGTGCCAGCATGGTTGGGCTGGTGAGAGCCTTTTTTTCAGTCACAGACTGCCAACTTCTCATTGAACTTTGCATCGCAGAGAGCACTAGCCTCTCTCGTGACTTTTATAAGGGCACTTATCCCATTCATAATCCTAATACCTCCCAAAGGTCCCCAAATATCATCACATTGTGGGCAATTTTGGAATGAATTTTGGGAGGACATAAACATTCAGTCCATAACATTGGGCAATCTACAACAACAGACAGGTTCATAGAATCATAGATTTCTCTTTGAGAGGAAACAGTGATGCCCTGTTTGCTGAAATGTAAATTAATAATAATTCAACCTAATTCAACATTTCCTTCCTCTCTTGACTACCCCCGTCAATCTATTCATACTTGAACAGCTCCAGAGATGGGGGCTCACTATGTTTATATAGCTCCTTATAACCCACAAATGGTTTCACATACATTATTTTAGACCAAGAATAACCTATCAAGTAGAACTGATACTGGTTTGTTTTCTTTTTTTATTTTCTAGATGAGACGATATTGAATCCCAATCATTCATCTTGTTCTAATTCTTTGGCTGTATATAGACAGAGCAAATCTATTCCTTTGTTCACCAATAAATCCTTCCTGAATGTATTTCAGGAGGTAAGATAAATAAATTTTGAACTAGGACAGAGAGAGTATGACTGGAGGCCATGAGATCCAGAGCAAGAAGAAATGGCCTGTGGTATAGCCCAGTGGGGCTGCTTAAGTGTGCAGTGAAGTCGTGCATGGAGGAAGGAGAGAAATGGGAATGAGGGTGAAGGGCCTCTGGAAATATACCTGACAGTGCCAATTATCACTGTTTGGTTGATGGCAGGCATATTTCTGACTTTAGGGTAGACACAGATCATTGTGATAAATTTACTTTCATGTCATCTTTTTAAAAAATTGATTTTAGAGAGAGGAGAGAGAAAGGGAAGGAGAGAAATAAGAGAGTGAGAAAGAGAGAGAGAGAGAGAGAGAGAGAGAGAGAGAGAGAGATCCATTGATGGTCTCTCGTACATGTCCAGAATGAGGATGGAACTGGCATCCCAGATATGTGCCTGATTGGGAATCAAACCTGCCACCTTTTGGTATGGGAGGCAACTGAGCCACACTGGCCAGGGCTCATTTCATCTTATTGTGCTCATTTTATCTTACTGTGTTCTTATTATTAAAGTATCAAGAAAATGAACACACAAAGATAGATCACTCTGGAGTGAAGTTAATCTAGATGTATTTATTTCCCTATTGTTTTTGATGTTTTGTCCAATTTTCCTTCATTTGAAGTTGCTTCTCTGATGTTGGAGAGAGAACATTTGCTTGATGATCTCAACCAGAAAGCCATCAAAGGAGCAGCATTTTCCCGACACTGTAGAGGGCAAAGCAAAGGGCAGCCAACTGTCTGCTTAGGTTGAAGGAATAGTGGGGTGTGCGCCCTCTTGTGGAACTGACAACTGCCAATCTGCCTGGCAACTGGCTTTCGTGGATCTTTAAACTAATGGCTAATTATTTCCCCTGGTGAATTTGTGTTTGTGCGTATTCTTAGAAGACATTCCCGAGTACAATTCCTGGATGTTTTTAATATGCACCAAGAATGCATAAACTCAAATTAATGTGCAGTTCAAAAGGTCGCATCATCATTATTTTTTTTTTTAGAGAGCCAGATTGATTGTGAATTATCTCCCAAACTGGCATGTGGGATGGTTATGGTATTTTCACAAAATATGGTTTTGGGATTAGACTTTTTTTAAACTGCCTTTCCCACCTGGGTAGGATGTAAGCAAAGCCCAGGCAGTTTGGGGCTATTTTTAGTCCTGATTAATTATTAGGCCAAGATAATACCAAGTTCAGCAGCTTATTGAGAGGAGACACGACAGCTGGGCTCTCAGGACAGCCCCAGGTCAGAGCTGACATCTTTACAACAAAATGGTTGGTGTTCTCCCCACCTCCAGGGAGAGTGCAGGCTGGCACCTTCTGTGACACTGGTGTCGCCTAGCCAGCTTGGAGCTAGCGAGTGAGGAGGAACTGCTGATTCAGGGGCCTGCAGACATAGTTGATCTCACCACAGTGAAAATAGGTCACTAATGACATGTGGCGATAAGCCAAAAAATTGCGGCCAGAAGCTCTGAACTGCCTGCTGGTGGCAGGACCCATTTTACTAGAACTCCAGAAAGAAAGCGATCTGCTTGCAATTGTTTAGAACAACCTCAGGCTTGCAACTCACATGCCCAGATTCCGATCTCTCCCCTGCTGGCCTTTAGTTTTTTTTTTTAACCATTCAAGTTGTTTATTGTTTCAGATTATTCAGTTTCCATTCCCAAGTACTGAAATAACTGCAACTCCTGCTTCTTCTTTTTTTTCTTACCAGTCCAGCTGATAGTATTCCTTTCCCCACAACCATGCCCCCTCTCCCTTCCTCCGTGCTCCAAGTGGCAGCGAGCAGAAGGGAGACAAGGCCAGGGTGACCTGACCCTCTCTGATTCCTTATGTGACCCTCTCTGATTCCTTATTATGTTGACACTGAGATGGTTCTTAGTCCATACCACACTGACCTTCATGAAGCCACCCATCTCTGTAACTCCAGAAAGTGTTTGGCATTACCATCCTACACCAATAAAAAAGAAATATGCAAATTGACCATCACTTCACAACACCCATCAGCCAATCAGGAGTGAGTATGCAAATTAAACTAATTACCTCCATGGATACTGACAGCAGGGAGGAGGCAGCTCCCAGCATGGCCTGCTTGGCTGTTGCTGTGGTGACCCAGGAGCAGGCAAGTGTGGCCAAAGGCAGCACCCAGCATAGCCTTAGTGACCCAGGAACAGTAAAGCATAGCCCACAGTAGCATCCAGCATGGCCTGCTTGGCCCATGGCCATGGTGTAGAGCAGACAGGCCCTGCAGAAAGCAGAGAACCATGGGGAGAAAGCCTAAGCCATCAGTAGGACATGCCCCAAGAGATCCTGTATTGGAGAGGGTGCAGGTCAGGATGAGGGACAACCCCCCAACCCCCATGCATGAATTTTGTGCACTGGTCCTCTAGTTATGAGATAAAATAGTATTTTACTTCATTTTGGACCATGTGGCTCCAGATTGGCATTTCCTATCATTCTCAGTAGTTCCCTAAGAAGAGAAGGGGAATTGTGGAGAGGAAGGCTGGGAATTGCTAATGGGTCCTCCTACAGGCTGGGGTATCTCAGTGTAGAGCTTAGACCAGAGATTCCCAAATGAAAATGAACTTCCATATCTCTCCCAGGGCCTGGTAAAATCCAGACTGCTGGGCTTCACCTCCTGAGTGGATTTGTAAGGGTGCCCAAGATGGCACATTTCCAAGCAGTTCACAGAAACAATGGCTTACGCAGGTCAACAGTGGCCTCAGTATTGTCTCCACAGAAGCAATTTCCATGTCCCAGAGCTTCTTCCACTAGACTGTGTTCAGCTGAAGAGTAGAGATGATGTCTCACTCACCTTTGAGTCTCCAGCATAGTGCCTGACACAGATAAATTATTCCTTAAATGGTTGTTGAATTAATTAAATAATGACTGAATCCTATCAGCCAATTTTAAAGCAGAAGCAGGCTTTTCTGAAGGCCTAGGGTTATCTAAATGGGATTTGTCTCACTGAATGCAAACGATCCAATCACTGAAATTACTATGAAAAAAACACATGGAGTAAGAAGAAATTAGACAATGTACTCTTCTCAGCCCTGCCCAGGTTGAACATAAAGAGCTGGGGTTTAGGGAGAGGCTGGGAAGAGGAAAGATGGGGCCATCACATTTAACAAGGTATTTTACCCCTAATCTGTAGTAAGGGCCAGAACCCTACCACAACTATTAAGCAGGAGGCCTGACAGTGTCCCTTGGGAGCTCCCCCTTTCCTCCCTGCACTGAATCTCACAGGGTAGGGTAGGAAATGGTGCTTATAACAGAGAAGGATTTTCAGTGTGGTGTGTGTTTTAGGGACCATCACACATGCTGGGAACAAATTTGTAGCTCCTGAAGATTAGCTCCCTGGACTCCTCAAATTTAGATAGGATCCAAGGGGAAAGGGGGTTTAAGGCTGGTTTGGCCACAACCCTCATCCCCCCATGACCTTATTCTAGCTTGTCCTCCCTCACGCCCTACCTCACAATTTGCCTCTATCAATACCGTCGTGCCATGTGTTTTCTAGCATAGAGCATGCTGCCCTCTTGCTTCTAGATTCCAACCAGCCCAAGTATGGATAACTTGAACTTACTTATGACTTCACTTAGCAGCCTCTCTTATAGGAATTCACTTTGAGTGTCTTTCCTCAGTGTTTTCATAATACTATATGGATACCTCTATCACTCAGTTATTTATTCATTCAATATTACCTACTAGAGGCCCGGTGCATGAAATTTGTGCATTTGGGGGAGCCTGGTCTGTGTGTCCTCCCAGTTCAGGAGCCCTTGGGGGATGTCTGACTGAAGGCTTAGGTCCACTCCCCATGTTGTCAGTCAGGCATCTTTAGTGCTGCTGCAGATGTAGGAGAGGCTCCTGCCACCACCGCTGTACTTGCCAGCCGTAAGCCTGGCTTATGGCTGAGCAGCGCTCCCCCTGTGGGAGTGCACTGACCCCTAGGGGGCAGCTCCTGCATTGAGCATCTGCCCCCTGAGGGTCAGTGCGTATCATAGCAACCTGTTGTTCTGCCTTTTGATCAATTTGCATATTAACCTTTTATTATATAGGATTGAGTTCCTGCTATGTGCTACTCACTGGAAATACAAAAATGAATGTGACATGCCTCTCTCTTGTCCTTAAGCAGCTCATGGTCTGTGAGGGGATACAAATATAGAAACAACTAACTATAATACAAAGAGCGAAGTCCTATGTAAGCATTAGGTGCTATAGAAGTACACAGAAAAGGCACTTAACCTTGACTTGAAGTATCAAGGAGGGTTTTCTAGCTGAAGAAACATCCTATTAAAGATCTAAAGGGGTGAGTAGAATTTAGCCAAAGAGATGGGAGAAGAGCATGCCAAGAAAGGAAAAGCATTTGCTAATCATATAGACATCTGTTTATATGATTGGCTATAGACCATAGATTTGGGGGATGAGATTATGGGAAATGATGAACTCAAAGCAATGAGGTGAGTTACACTTTCTGAATGAATAATAATGATTGCAGTGCTAATGCCTAAGAAATTTGCAGAGGAGTTCATGCAAGAAGCAAAGAGCACTTCTGTGTCCTCACAAATTGCTTTAGTTCCAGGAGCCTTGCCTTAAAGAGTTGGGGAGTCAAAGGAGGCAAGAAGCAGCTAGTGGGAGAATTTGAATGACTTGGTTGGAGAGTCCTTGCGCTGCTCTTCAGTGGCATGCCTTTGTGGCTTTTATTCATTAGTCCAGGCCCAACTCATAGCACCGTACCTGGCACACAGTAGACATCCAAGGAAATATTTATGAGTGAGTGAATGAATGAGTGAATGAATGAATTAACCTCAGCTGAGATGGCTGGGAAGGGTAGCAGTTAATAACCACAGAAGGTGAGGATTCTTAGAAAATGAGTATTTGTTGGCTCAGTGGCTCTCTGTTTTACTTTTTTGCTTACTCCTTCCTGTGTGTGTGTATCAATGCGTTAGCAGACATGAAAAATGCATGGACTTAAACTAACCATTTGTGACAGCATGGATGGACCTATGTGGTGTTATGCTAAGTAAAGTAAGTCAGTTAGAGAAAGACAAATATCACATGATTTCACTTATATGTGGAATCTAAGGAACAAAATAAGCAAATAAACATACAGAAACAGATTCAGGGCCGCAGAGAATGGATTGATGGTTGCCAGAGTGGAGGGGGTTGGGGAATGAAGAAGTACAAATGAGTAATTACAAAATAGTCATAGGGATGTAAAGTACAGCATAAGGAATATAGCCAATACTATTGTATTAATTATGTAAAAAAACTGCATGGGCTCAGTGTGCAGGTGCATTTTATGTCCTGAGTATTATTGTTGATACAGTTTCCATGTAGCAGCTAAATGCTTTGAAAACAAATGTGCAATTTCTCCAAAGAAGATTGATGCAAACAAGTTTAACACTGAGAGTGTATTTTAAACACTGTTTGAAATCTAGAAAAATCAAAATGTAGTTTCAGAAACAGGCCTCTTTATATTTTCATGATTAGACAAATGCTGATTTTTATTGGTGGTGTTGCTATTGTCAGTCGCCTCCCAAGGTGTGTTCTGCCATTAATGGAACAGCAAGGTGTGTCCACAGGCCCCCACATATGCCTACTCATCGTCAGTGAGCTCTGAATTTCTGAATCACCTTGGGAAAATGAGAAATGATTAACTCAAAGCAACGAGGTGATTTACACTTTCTGAATGAATAATAATGATTGCAGTGCTAATGCCTAAGAAATTTGCAGAGGAGTTCATGCAAGAAGCAAAGAGCACTTCTGTGTTCTCACAAATTGCTTTAGTTCCAAGAGCCCTGCCTTAAAGAGTTGGAGAGTCAAAGGAGGCAAGAAGCAGCTAGTGGGAGAATTTGAACGACTTGGTTGGAGAGTCCTTGCGCTGCTCCTCAGTGGCATGCCTTTGTGGCTTTGCACCTACCTGCAGACAGATGCTCAGCAAAGGCTCATGGCTTACCTTGCATGGCTCACTAGGGTTCTTTGCAACTATGGGTTCCTGTAGAATCATCTTCAGAACTTTAAAATATAGCTTCACTCCAGGAGTTTGGTTTAATTGGTGTGGGATAGAACCCAGGCATCAGGTGATTCTATTTAAAAACCAGGATTGTGACTAATTGAGCTCGTATAGTGATTTTTAACCCATGTGCTGCAAGGAGTTTTAAAACATGCAATACCTGACTTTTTAGTCAGGGGCGTTGACCTCTCTTCCCTTAGGTTGTCAAATAAAAATTGACACTAGCCAACACAACAATAGTTGTCTGGTGTGAATACATCAAAAGTGTACTTCTTTTGGTCAGATTGACCAAAAAAGTGTATATTTTGGTGTGCTGCAGAATTTTAGTAATCAGTTTGTGTGTGCCATGAGATGAAAAGGTTGAAAATCACTGATATAGTATATTAAGAGGGCCTCATGCCAGCTTGCGAGTGGCTCTTTGATTTCAAGTTGCACTTTTCCAGGATCTTTTGGGGACAAGGACATGGAAGTGAGAAAAAGCAAAGAGGAGTAATTAAGAGTTTGGTATGATCCTTTAAAACCCTAGATTGGAGAAGCCTTAGGAAACATGGGTTATGTGCCCTGTGATTAGTATTATTAGCCTCAGAATCAAAAGAAGGATATGAGAAATGAAGAATCATGATGAGATAATAGGTTTTAAAGAAGATACTTCTAGGAGGTCTTGAAACATGTTTGGCAAGAAACTCACTGATCAGTGAAATTGGAAGATAAGTACTGGGCCAGGTGGGTGGGAACTGGGAAACTAGATACCAGGGAATTAACTGTTGCAGTATCTACCTGAAGAACAGTGGAAGCCTCTCAGTGACTCTCGGGAGAAAGCAAGAGGAGTTCCAGAGAGAGTGCTCATGGGTATGTATGGTAACATAAGTTTTAAGATTTTTGTTTATATAACTAAATATATTTTCAAAATTTATTATTTTAAGCATCACCAAAACTGTTAGGGTGAGACTTGTAAGTAGAACACCCCACCAGAGCTCTCCCCCCTAATTACAGAGTCCCAGAAGATATAAAGCTCTTTAATATATTCATATATTCCACCCAAAGCTCTTTAAGGCTCTCACATCATACTAGAGCGCTCTTGGGGTAAGTGTCATTGAGGAGAACACTCCAGCAACCATTTTAATACTACACCATTAAGTAGTTCTAATCTGTGCCAGTCTTGATGCCCAATTCAAATTCACATAAAGAAAACCTGGGTCTAGTCCAGCTGGAAGTCCTGGGTTTCTTTCCTTGACCACCCCACCTATTCTGAGCTTCCCTTTGGTTCCTTCCTGTTGGAACAGTTATATTTACTAAGCCACAGAGCTGAGAGCCACAATTGGTTCTATCTTGGAAAGCCTCAAGCTCTCTGGCATAAAGGATGCTGTGCCCTATAAACTCTGGGATCCTATGACTCTGCCTCCTTCAAGAGACTCAGCATTCTACGGGGGAAGCTGCCAGACAGAATATCAGTCCTGCAAATAGAATAAACCAAGATCACCACCTACTACTGCCTTGACACATCTTGCTTGGCATTGGTGAGCCCATATCTGGGTAGAAATTTGACTGCATAGTCCTGTGGCTTCTAGAACTCCTGAAGGCTGACTGGAGAGTCTTCACTATCCCGTCCACCTGCCCCTGACAAAAGGCAGTGTTTGCCTTCAGGCCAAAAATGACTTCAGACACCAGGTGCCCAAGGCATATCTGACCCCTTCCATTTTTTTATTCTTGCACCATCTCAGAGGTGTGTTCTGGTGATGATTAAAGGTGTATCCTTCTGACTCTCCCCCAGTCCCTCCTTCCCTCCACCAGTTCTGGAGTTTCCTAGAGTAACTTTGGTTGGCAGTAGTAAGTAGCTTTAACAAATGAGTAACCTGCATCTCCAATTGGTGAGTCTAATGCATAAATCTCGTTTTCAAAAATTTTACATACAGAAAAGCTGACATACGAATTTTCAAAAGCTTAATATTCCTGTGTTATCAGCACTCAGATCAAAAAGCAAAATATTTTCAGAAGCACCACTCATGTTTCTTTCTGGTTACTCTAGACTTCCAGCAGCATGGATTAGTTTTACCTGTTTATAATCTTACTAGAGATCCAGTACACGAATTTGTGCATGGATGGGGGTCCCTTGGCCTGGCTGCGATCGAGGCCTATTGGGGAAGGGGCTGGCTGGCATGGGGGAAGGGCTGTGGAAGGTTGGCCAGCTGGCCCCCCCCTCCCTTGATCAGGGCCATAGTTGAGGGGCAGCTGACTAGGGGGAGAGACTGTGGGAGGTTGGCCAGCCATGGGAAGCTGGCTATGGGAGTGCACTGACCACCAGGGGCAGCTCCTGTGTTGAGTGTCTACCTTGTGGTGGTCAGTGTGCATCATAGTGACAAGTTGACCGGTCGTTCTGGTCATTCAGTCATAAAGGCTGCTTAGGCTTTTATATATATAGATATAAAGGGAAGCATACACTACAACTCTTTTATGTCTGACTTTTTGCTCAACATTATATTAGTGCAATTCATCCATATTATTGCATGGGGTTGCGGATTATGCATTTTATGTACTGTGTAGTATTTTACTATGTGAAATTCCATATTTTCAAAAATTCATTTTACCACTTTTTTGGGAGCTCCAGATTTTGGCCATTACAAATAGCAGTGCTATAAGTGCTGTGTTACCTGTCTTCTGAGTGGACATATATAAACATTTCTGTTGGATCTATGTAGGTATGGATATGCTAGATCATAAGGATGCATTTGCTCTATGTTCCTACCTCCCCAGTCTCATCATAGTTGGTATTTTCTGTATGTTCATTTTAGCCATCCTGGTATATTACTGTGGTTTTGAATGACATTTCATTCTGTGGCAGCCTCGGGTATGAAGTTAGGGTACCTAATGAAAGAAGTCACTAGACATATGCTTGTTTTCACTTAAAAGAGATGCAGCCTTTCACCCCACTTTAGAAATGACTTGTTTACAGAGCCTAGCTTGAAAATCCAAAATCCTCCAGGCAGCTACATGTTAAGGGAATGTTATCATTAACAGGCCTAATCACATCCCAAAGGATCATGCAAGTGACATTGTCTACAGGTACTCATTTGTTTGTTCACCAACCAACGGTTGGAGAACTATCTATGCTGGGCACTGTTCCAGATGTTGAAAACATATCAGAGAACAAATAGAATATAGATTCTCAGGCAGGTCATATTCTAGGGTGGGGAGACAATAAAAAAAAGTAAGTAAAATAGCTTGTCAGATAGTGGTTAGTGTTATGGAAAACAACAAAGCAAGAAAGTAAAAGGAGTGCTGGTGTAGATTTAAATAGAATATTTAGGGATTGTCTCACCAACAGTGACTTGAAAACAAGCAATGTGGGTGCTGGGGGATGAACATTCCTGGGAGATCAGCATGTGCAAATGCCCTGAGGTGGAAGCACAATTGAGGAGGAGCAAAGATGCTGTTGGGAACAGGGAGAACAAGACATAATGGAGTGCTGGGCTTATATGCAAGTCTGAGTACCCTGACTTTTTCTCAGCTCTGAGGGAACTGTCCTCAAAGCTGCTATGATCCCACCTCTCTGCAGCTTCAAAAGCTGTGAGATCTGTATTTCCCATCTTCATAATAAAAAACCAAGCCCTACCTTCAAAGTCCCTAACCCAGACCAAGTGTCTCTTGGGGCAACTCTAAGAGGGGATCCAATATGTACTGTTGATTCAGGCAAACATATCTATAATTTTTTTTGAAAGGGATTAGGGAAGAAGGGGTCTTGAAATCAGAATAAGCAAAAAAGAAAAATTCAGAAAAGGAAAGTAATAGTACATGAATCAGGGAGTGTTCATCAATAAATGGTATTAGAAAAATCTGGCTAGCCACTGAGGAAAAAATTGGACATTTACTTTATAGACAAAACCAAAATTAATTACCATAAAAACACTAGAAGAAAATATGAGTGTTTTTTTTTTTACAACATATATATGGAGACTTCCTACATCATCCAGAAAGAAACCTACAATCATCACCATTGGACACCTGTGTAAATATAATATTAGTACTTTACCTATATTAAGTTATTTAATCTTCACATCAACATATAAGTTTTAATATTAAAATTTTCCATTTTCAGATGATAAAATTGAGGCACAAAGAAGTTAAATAATTTTCCCAACAAGTGATAGTGCCAAGATTCAAACCAAACAACTATAATTTCAGAGTCCATACTTCTAAATTATTAAACTGCAAAGGAAAATACCAAAATATTTAAATACATGAATTAACAACTATATTAAAAATCATGTAAAAGACAAATGATACTGGGAAAAAATCATGTCACATAAGTAACAGGTAAAACGTTAATAGCATTTACAGAAAAACCAGTTATTGCCCAGAACACTAGTGACCTGAATGCAAAAAAGTTTTTTTAAAAAAAAATATATTTCTTTATTGACTTTAGAGAGGAAGGGAGAAGGATAGAGAGATAGAAACATCAAAGATGAGATAGAATCATTGATCGGCTGCCTTCTGCAAGGCCCCTACTGGGAACTGAGCCCATAACCTGAGCATGTGCCCTTGGCCAGAATCGAACCTGGGACCCTTCAGTCTGCAGGCTGACGTTCTATCCACTGAACAAAACTGGCTAGGGCAATAAAAAAGTTTTGATGTTTAGAAAATGATGTATTATATGTGACCATGGAAATCTTTTTCTTCCCCTCAGCACACCTATTAATATCTCAAAAAGCAATACAGTTTTCTGAAATACAGTCTAAAAAATGTTATCTTTTTATGTAATGAATTTCTACAGATCAGAAAGGAAAATATAAATAACCCAATAGAAAAATAGCATAAGAGAGAAAAAGCAATTCAAAAAGAAAAAAAGTATATTTATTAGCTTGAAGGCATATTCAAGTTTATTGTTAGTCAAAGAAAAATAAAACAATATGGAGGTATAAATTTTCCTGTTCCAAATATTAAGTTTGAGGGAAAAATGCACTCTTTGAAGTTGTCAGGTTGTCAATGAGTACAAGCTTTCTGGATTGAGGGGCAATCCTATCTAATAAAAGAGTAATATGCAAATTGATGGTACACCCACTACACCCACAAGCCATGCCTGCCAGCCAATCAGGAGAAAGTATGCAAATTAACCCAACCAAGATGGCTTCAGCCATGGGACGAGCAGGAGGCTCAGGTTTCCCTGGCAATGGAAGAAGTCAATCTTTCCACCCGCCCTAGCTTGCTCTAGCCTCTGCTCAAGGCTACAAAGTTTCAACTTTAGGAGATAAATAAGTCCCAGATACCAGGGCCTCTGCTTGAGTCACCGGGGTGGGGGGCATGGCTAGCCTGCAAACCATCACAGGCCCCTCACCCAGGCCACCCTGCCCCAAGGAAACCCCCACTCTGGTCCAGGACACTCTTCAGGGCAAACCAGCCGGCCCCCACCCATGCACCAGGCCTCTATTCTATCTAATAAAAGAGTACTATGCAAACTGACTGTCACTCCAACACACAAGATGGCTGCCCCTATGTGGTCAAAGATCCTCTAATGTGGACACAAGATGGCCACCACAGATGGCCAGCAGGGGAGGAACCAGATCTTCAAGGGAGGGCAGTTGTGGGCGATCAGGCCAGCAGGGGAGGGCAGTAGGGAGGGACCAGGCCTGCAAGGGAGGACAGTTGGGAGTGATCAAGCCTACAGGACAGGGCAGTTAGGGGTGACCAGGCCAGCAGAGGAGGGAAGTTGGGGGTGATTGGGCCTGCAGAAAAGGACAGTTGGGGGTGACCCAGGCCTGTAGGGGAGAGCAGTTGGGGGGAACCAGGCCTGCAAGGAAGGGCAGTTAGGAGTGACCAGGCCTTCAGGGGAGGGCAGTTAGGGGCAAAGAGGCTGGCAGGGGAGCAGTTAGGCATCAATCAGGCTAGTAGGGGAGTGGTTAGGAAGTGATAAGGCTGGCAGACAGAAGCAGTTAAGGGCAATCAGGAAGGCTGGCAGACGAGTAGTTGGGAGCCAGCAGTCCTAGGTTGTGAGAGGGATGTCCAACTGCCCATTTAGTCCCAATCAGATAGGGACTCCCATATTGGAGAGTGTGCAGGCTGGGTTGACGGACACCCACCCCCCTCCCCGTGCATGAATTTCATGTATTGGGCCTCTAGTTTAATAAGTATCAAAGGCCTTAAAAATATATGACTTGATCTAGAAAAGTGTATTCATAGGAATTTATCACAAGGAAATAATTGGACAAATAGGTAAGCACAGGATTTATTGCAGCGTCATTTCTATTAGCATAATTATCCATCAATGTAAGTTAAAGCACATTTACACATTGCAGTACTGCACATCTTTAAAACAGTGATTTTGATCTATTTTTTTTCCCATGGAACAATATCAGAAATACATTCAGAAAAAAAAATCAGATTACTAAATAATTTGTAATTATTTTTTTTGTGAAAAGAAAAAGAAAGTAAAAAAGATTAACATCATATACCTTAAAGTGTTAATGGTGGTTACTTTTCTCTAGTGGGATTTGGGATACTTTTTTTCACCCTTTATCCCTTTTTATATTGATTACTTGTTACTATGGAAATAAAAATGGTTATTACCATTTTGAAACATGACATTTTTATTTTGAAATAGTGAGTCACAGATTTGAAAAATAAGAGGATTTCATTTTTTCAACAAATATTAAGTTCTTTATTATGCTAGTAAACTTAGCCCAAGTCTAATAAGTTAAACTCAAAGAGAGGATAAGTAGGACTCATGAGGCAGAAGAAAAAGAAGCTACAAAACAAAAAACCAAAAAACCCAGAGTCTGCAGAAATAATAGATCTTTATAAAAGGGATGTAGAGAAAAGGAGGAATTAAAGTTCACTTGGTTTAACTGCTCCATTGAATCATTGGCTTGTCAGGGAAAAACCTGGATAGCTGATGGTTCTTCTTGAATCAGGTAGGAAATCAAGGGAATGCCAAACAGTGCTTGGCAAATGGACCTGGAGAGCCACCCTCTAGCAGTTTCTGAAGAGACTTGAAGCTCCTTGTTCCTGAATTTGTGGAACAGGATCTGGGCCAACTCCTTCCCTTTTTGACTAGCCCAAAATGAACTCCTTATGCGAAATCTGGACCAGTTCCAACACACCCAGTGTTCAAGGTTGTCAGCCAGCTGTTGGAAGCTCACACTGACTAATTTTCTTTTCTCTTAAATGGAGCAAAAATATGTTGCTTTACATATGCAGGGAACAATGAACTGAAGGACCTAATTTGCATATATCCTCAACCTTCTAAAATTAGCCTTAAGACCTGGCCAGTCTATTCACCTATTCATTCTGCTGTACTAACCTGTTGAAAAGGGAAGGGGTCACAGATAGAACTGCCCTTTTCAATTATGATATGTAATGGGAATTTCCCAGACAATTCTCGTGGTAAGGATAGGACTTGAATACTAATGAAGAACCTCTCTCCTTTTTGACTCTCTTACCATTGGCAAAACTTTCTAAAAGCCATCGGGACTCCTGAAGGGGATGTCTGGGGAAGGGAGCAGGGGCCAGCTCACTATGAGGACAAGCTGGTAAGACCAACGTGCTCTTAAGGGGAGGTTAAGACCCAAGACTGCTGGTTTCTGACTAGTTCCTTAAAATATTATTTTTTTAAAAGCATGCTTTATTTATTTATTGTTTAAATATATGTTTTTAATTGATTTCAGAGAGGAAGGGAGAGGGGCAGAGAGATATATAAAAACATCAATGATAAGAAAGAATCATTGATTGGCTACCTCCTGCATACTCCCTTCTGGGGATGGAGCCCACAACCCAGCATGTGCCCTGAGCAGGAACTGAACCGTGATCTCCTGTTTCATAGGTCAACACTCAATCACGGAGCCACATCGGTTGGGTGGAGTATTCTTTTTTTGTTCTTAAGCTCTCATGTGAGTGACCAAAGAGATACTTCCTGGTATAAATTTGTATTAAATTAACATATTAGCCAACTTAGGAGCTGGATCTTAGTAGGCTGATTTTTATTTTACCTAGTGGAGAAATTTTCAAGTTCCAATGGTAACTGTAGTTTTCTATATATATATTTTAAAATATAATCCATTCTAAAAAAGATATATTTTAAGAAGTACAACATTTGGAGACATGTATTATTCTCATTCTCTATCATCCAGTCTTAAGAGGTAATGTATTCTAGTGGTTAATTAAAGTCAGAAGGCCAGAACTGGTTTGGCTCAGTGGATAGCGCATCAGCCTGCAGATTGAAGGGTCCCAGATTCAATTCCAGTCAGGGCACGTACCTTGATTGTGGGCATATCCCCAGTAGGGAGTGTGCAGAAGGCAGCTGATCAATGTTTCTCTCTCATAGATGTTTCTAACTCTCTCTCTCCCTTTCTCTCTGTGAAAAACCAATAAAAATATATTTAAAAAACAAAAATTCAGAAGCACGGGAGTATCTGTTTCTTCATCTCTAAGGTAATATCTACTCCACTGGATTGCTGTAAAGATGAAATTAAGTAATGTTTAGAAGTACACAGAACTGTTAATGGAAGCCAGCAATAAGTAACACCAGCAACCGGGGCATAATCCACTTAGCAAACATCTCCAAAGAATCCTTAGGTATTTAGAAAAGTTGGCATCAGAAACTTAAAAACTTCAAAATATTCTGTCCTTCTAGAAACACCACTGTTTGCTGTGTTATGGGATAAATTCTCCCACGCCAACCCCTGGTCCATTCAGGTATTACGCTGGGGTTGGGTTTTTCCCTTCACCTACTGAGGGTTAAGCTTTATAAGTGTTGTTGGACTATTGGCAAGGGGGCTGTCCACAGGGAGCAGTTTAGATGGGCATAGCAATTTCTCACAACATGGGGGATCATCTGGAGAGGTATGTGGGAACGTGACATGGGGGGCCCCTGCCCAGCTCCGAGAAAAACAAGTGAGAGGAAAAAGCAAATGTGCTCTTGACTTGAGCCAACCAGGCCCCCAACCGGCCTCCTGGTTACTGGTCACCTGTAAATCTTTGTTTAAGCATAAACTCTCTGATCTACCTTGAGTGGAAATAAAAAACAAAACAAAACTGGAAATAACCTTTCCTGTCTCTCAGCCTTCCAGTCATAACAACTCTGATTTTTCTGCAGGCAAAGTAGATACATCTGCCCACTGGGTGAAAGGTCAGGAAGTACTGGAAAGCAAGGAAATGCAGTGATTAATATTTCAAGATCTTATCTTCCACATTTGCAATGAAAGCCTTTTCTTAATTCTATGTAGTTGTTGGAAATGCAAGGAAAATAGAGATAATTGGGCGGGGCAGGATGGGGGGTGAGGGGGATGTTGTGCCTTCCTAGAAATTTCTCTGGATGGAGGATATCACATTAGAAAGCCAAAGGGCCCCTGTGAGGTCCTGAGATGGGTGGAGGGAGAGAAGTGATCCTAGAGCACTCTTGTTCTCTCTCCATGTGCTCAGTGTCCCCGGCATTATTTCATGCTCTGCTCTTTTGCTTCCCTTCTTCTCCCTCCCCAAGTCCTGAAGAACCAGGAAATCTCAAAGGCCAAGACAAGATCTGTTTTAAGCAAGACTATGTTTATTAGCTAACTCCACAACTTTCTCCTTCTAGATGCAGGATGAGCAAGCCGAGGAGTGGTTAAGAACTGCTATACTTTAAGACTGGGCCTGTCTCCATATTTTCTCTCTGATTCATGGATTAAAGTGGAATTTTCCAGGAAGGCTTGATCTGGGAGGAATCCATCTCTTGGGTCTACAAGGTCTCTTTATGCAGCAGGAAAATCCCACCCTGTGAGCATTTGCGGGCAGTCCACTAACCGTCAGTCCCAAATTAAAGAGCAATAGAGTCCAGCAGAAAGGACCTCCAATGGCAGTGTGGTTATCATACTATGACAAAAGTCACAGGCTTTTGTTGATAAAATGTGTAGAAGGACTTGAGTTCTTCATTTTTATTAAATAACTAGAGGCTCAAGGCATGAAATTCGTGCATGGGGGGACGAGAGAATGTCCTTCAGCCCAGCCTGCTCCCTCTCCAATCTGGGACCCTTTGAGGGAGGTCCCACTGCCTGTTTAGGCCCGATCCTACATCCCTCTGACAATCCAGGACTCTGGCTCCCAACTGCTCACCTGGCTGCCTTCCTGATTGCCCCTACTGCTTCTGCCTGCCAGCCTTATCACCCCCTAACCACTCCCCTGCCAACCTGATTGATGCCTAACTGCTCCCCTGCCAGCCTAACTGCCCTCCTCTGCAGGCTTGATCACCCTCAACTGCCCTTCCTTGCAGGCCTGGTTCCTGTCAACTGCCCTCTCCTGCTGGCTATCTTGTGGTGGCCATCTTGTGTCCACATGGGGGCAGTATCTTTTGACCACATGGGGGCAATCATCTTGTGTGTTGGAGTGATGGTCAATTACTCTTTTATTAGATAGGATAGAGGCCTGGATGGGGGCCAGCTGGTTTGCCCTGAAGGGTGTCCCAGATCAGGGTGGGTTCCCTTAGGGTGTGGGGTGGCCTGGGCAAGGGGCCTGTGGTGGTTTGTAAGCCAGACACGCCCCCTGGTAACCCAAGGGGAGGCCCTAGTATCTGGGATTTATTTATCTTCTACAATTGAAACTTTGTAGCCTGGAGCAGAGCCAAGCCTTCTGTTTGCACAGCCATTGAAACTTTGCTGCCTTAAGCTCGGGTTAGGGTGTGTGGAAAGCTTAGCATCCTTCATTGCCAGGGGCAACCCAAGCCTCTCTCCTGCTCTCTCTGTAGCCATAGCCATCTTGGTTGGGTTAATTTGCATACTCACTCTGATTGGCTGGTGGACGTGGCTGGTGGGCATGGCTTTTTGGTGTAGTGGAGGTACGGTCAATTTGGATATTACTCTTTTATTAGATAGGATAATATTATGACTATCAAAGGAATTTTGGAGTATGATTTTTTTCTGAGCAAGTCACAACCTCTTTTTTTAATTTAAGTTTTGTTTTTCAATTACAGTTTTCATATAATATTATTTTATATTAGTTTCAGGTGTATACATAGCTTTTAGACAGTCATATACAAAGTGTTCCCTGTGCTATTTCCAGTACCCACCTGATACCAAACATAATTATTAAAATATTACTGACTATATTCTCTATGCTGTACTTTACATCCTTGTGATTATTTTGTAACTTCTAATTTGTACATATTCATTTATTTATTTATTTTTGTAAAACCTTCCCAAGGATATTTTTTACATTGGTTTTCAGACAGAATGGAAAGGAAGGTGGGGGTGAGGGGGAGGGAGAGAGAGAGAAACATTGATGTGAGAGAGACACAGAGATTGGATACCTCCTGCATATGCCCCAACAGGGCCTGGGGATTGAACTCACAACAGAGATACGTGCCTTTTTTCTTTTCCCATTTTTTTAAATTAAATCTTTATTATTCAGATTATTACATTTGTTTCTCTTTTTTCCCCTCCATAGCACCCCTCCACCCAGCTCCTACCCTTTCCTCTGCCCTTAGCTCCCTCCCATTGATCTCATCCATAGGTGTATGATTTTTGTCCAGTCTCTCCCTGTACATCCCTCACCCCTTTCCCCCTGAGAATTATCAGTCCACTCCCTTTCTGTGCTCCTGATTCTATTATATTCGCCAGATTATTCTGTTGATCAAATTTTTAATTCACTTAATTTTTAGATTCACTTGTTGATAGATATGTATTTGTTGTTCATAATTTTTTGTCTTTTACCTTTTTCTTCTTCCTCTTCTAAAAGAGTACCTTTCAGCATTTCATATAATACTGGTTTGGAGTTGATGAACTCCTTTAGCTTTTTCTTCTCTGTGAAACTTTTTATCTGCCCTTCAATTCTGAATGTTAGCTTTGCTGGATAGATTATTCTTGGTTGTAGGTTCTTGCTATTCATCACATTGAATATTTCTTGCCACTCCCGTCTGGCCTGCATCGTTTCTGTTGAGAAATCAGCTGACAATCGTATGGGTGCTCCCTTGTAGGTAATGAACTGTTTTTCTCTTGCTGCTTTTAATGTTCTCTCTTTGTCTTTTGCTCTTGGTATTTTAATTATGATGTGTCTTGGTGTGGTCCTCTTTGGATTCCTTTTATGTGGGGTTCTGTGTGCTTCCTGGATTTGTAAGTCTATTTCTTTTACCAGATGTGGGAACTTTTCAGTCATTATTTCTTTAAATAGGTTTTCAGTATCTTGCTCTCTCTCTTCTTCTGGCACCCCCACAATTCTGATGTTGGTACACTTGAGGCTGTCCCAGAGTCTCCTACATTATGTTCACATTTTTGGATTCTTTTCTCTTCTTGCTTTTCCAGTTGAGTGTTTTCTGCTTCTTTATATTTCAAATTTTTGACTTGATTCTTACCTTTCTCTAGTCTGCTGTTAGGACTCTGTATAATAGTTTTTATTTCAGTCAGTGTATGTTTAATTTCTAGTTGGTCCTTTTTCATCTTTAGTTGGACCTTTACTATCTCTAGTTGCCTCTTTTGCATCTCTGGTTGGTCCTTTTTTCATCTCCTCTTGGGTCTCGCTAACTTTATCCAACTTTTCTAGCATATTCTTGAAAAACCTTATAAGCGTGGTTTTGAACTCTATATCCAGTTGGTTTTTTTTCCTCCATTTCTTTTGTTTGTGGTCCCTTCCCTTGTCTCGGCATTTTCACTATGCCGGGGGAACTTCTGTGTTGAATTCAGCCTTATGATACCAGACTTGCAAAACCAAAGAAGCCTCTGTTGAGCTTGGGATGGGTGGAGTCTCAGGGCTTAAGGGACCGCCTTGCCTTCCAGTTGGCCCTGGCCTCCATGGCCCCTGAGTCTCACGTGATTGGGTAATTGCTGGAGCGGTCCTTGTGCGCGTGCGCCGGCAGTGCCTCTAACCGCTGCCTTTCCAGCTCCCCTGTGCACCAGGACCACACGAGTCTAGGTCTCCAGGGTTTCGCCCGAAACAGGGGCTTAGTGGAGTCAGAAATGGCACAGTTGGGAGGGTCTGTCTCCTGCCCACTCGCGAAAGCCAGTTGCACAATCAGCAGTCAGTCCTCCGCGCAGTGCCGTGCATGACCAGACCTCTGATCTTTTGCGACTCTCCTAAATTTCCATGCACCTCTCCCTTTTCACAGTCCAAACTCACCCCGTATGAGTTTCAGCTGGATCTGGGGTTTAGTGTTATAAGATAAGGGGTTCAATGCCATTGGGAGTCTCCGTTTCCCTCCCGCCAGAGAAAGCCAGCCAGGTACTCCGGCACCCGCTCTCTCCACGCATGCGTCTCCGTACCTCAGCTTTTTGCAGCTCCTCTGGATTTCTGTGAGCCCCTCTCTTTCCTTCCAGCTGTAGAACTCCCACTCAGCCAGCTTTCCTGTGGTTCTGGATGATGTCCGTTCTGTCTTTTAGCTGTAGTTTTGAAATTGTTGTGCGAGGCAGCAGTGTAGGTGTTTACCTATGCCGCCATCTTGGATTCTCCTCGAGATGCGTGCCTTTGACCAGGAATCAAACCCATGACCCTTTAGTCCATGGGCTGACACTCTAGCCATTGAGAAAAACTGGCCAGGGTCAATCTGTAATCCCTAATCCCTTCATTTTTTTTCACCCAGTCCCCCTCCCCTCTCTCCTCTGTCAACCATCAGTCTATTCTCTGTACTTATAGATCTGTTTCTACTTTGTTTAGTCCTTTATTTTGTTCCTTAGATTTCATATATAAGTGAAATCACATGGTATTTGTCTTTCTCTGTCTGACATGTTGCACTTAGCATAATATCCTTGAGGTTAATCTATGCTGTTGCAAATGGTAAGATTTCATTCTTTTTTATAGCCAAGTAATATTCCACTGTATATATGTACCACAACATTTTTATCCACTCATCTAATAATAGGCACTTATGTTGCTTTTGCATCTTGACTATTGTAAATAATGCTATGATGAACATAGGGGTGCATATGGTCTTTTTCAAATTATTGTTTTGAGTTTCTTTGGCTATGTACCCGGAAGTGGAATTGTTGAATCATAAAGCAATTTCAATTTTAATTTTTTGAGGAACTTCCATACTGTTTTCTATGTGACTTGACCTCTGTTTCCCATCTAATAAATGAAGGAGTGTATAATTTTTTACATACTTTCTAGCATTTACACTATTCTTTTAAGAAATATTCTCAAGTGGTTAAAAACTTTGTTAGGTGTTATAGGCATAATTTTTCCAGATGACTAAATTTTAACTGTTACGGCATTTCTTATTCATTTTCTAGATAATGGTGAGCTTATCTCTTAAAAGTTAGATCTACTTGAATAGTTTTTTGAGTGTCTGACATTTATAAGAAAATCTGAGAGTTTAGTCCCCAAAATGCTGCCACAGGGTCAAAGAGAGACTTGAAGATCAGAACCCAGTGATGATGACTGGATTTAATGTCTTCATTACTTAGGAATAGGGTAGAAGGTCTTAAAAGTGAACATGGTTCCGGGGGGTGGGGGTGGGTGGCAGGTATGAGATTTATGAGAACCTTTGAGTAACCAAGACTTTTTAAACTATGGGGAATGAGTGAGCCTGAGGCTGAGATGGCAAGGCATCATCTTCATTTTTCAGCCACCCCTATAGGGCTAATTCTGTAGACATGCAATCACTATGGTTAGAGAAGTGGGAGGGTACAGCATGCTTTGGTATCTTTGAAGTAAATACTTAAAAAACAGCAAGGTTTCTGAAAGGGAGGGCATTATTTATTTTGCTTGGCTGTTCTTCCCATTCAGCAAAACTTGCCAAGAAATCTACTACCCAGTTTCTTCAAGTCACTCAGAGTCAAAGGCCACATTGGAGATAAAACCATGGAGTTCAGTTTGCAGAGGTTTATGGGCCCCCTGGGTCTGCTATTCTTCCAGTGTGCCTCGGGTGGGCCTAATCAAAACATACCAGCCAGAAGGAACGTATTCAGAAAGCACCCAGTCACACACACCAGCAGACACATCAGTACACCTTGGAATCAAGATATGCTCATAGGTCCTGTGGTGTTGATGTTGAGGGGAACCTATTGTTTCAGTTAATATCTCTGAGGCTTTTGGATGCCAGGGAGTCTGCTGTTAGTTTTCTTTCTTCCACAAAGATTTCAAAGATTTCTTTCTTTATCTCAGAGTACCCTAAAGAATAACAACAACTCAATGCCCATTCTCACCTCAGACTTACCTTCATTTCAGACACACAAAAAAAATTTTTTATATTCCATACTAGGGTTTAACCTGAAGTTGACCTTCATAGCAAAACTTCACCATGTAGTCTTCACACCAATCCATCAATCATTGGTCTTTTGCTAGAATGGGCCTATGGGAATAATTTTATATTATCCTCATGAAATAGTTTTCTGTCTTTATTGCTGAAACCAAGGCTTGTCTCACTGCATGGCTTAGATGATTTTCCTACTAATATTTGTCAAAGTAAAAGAAAGCTAAATATTTAGGAAATTTAATATAATACCATGACAACACTTTTAAAGTTTTTGATAGGAGTAATTGGCCAGCTATATCCCAATCATCACCATTATCATCATCAAAAACAATAAATACCTCTAGATTGTACAAGATAAATTATAATTTGCTTGAAGGACATTTCCAATCTATCATACAACTATTCACAACTATATTTAGCTAAGCAAAATAAATAAACTAGTATCAAACAATTATAAGAATTAAATGTTGTCATTGAGGCATAGGGTATTGAAATAATGGGGTGGACTTCTATCTCTACACATGTTAGTGTTAACTGCAGAGTTTCTTAGATTGTGATTACCAAATGGTTAGAATGTCTTTGAAAGTCCCTCATCTTGAGAGACTGCTATAAACATAGCTTGTTATATATGAAGTAGAGGCCTGGTGCACAAAATTTGTGCATGGGGATATGTGTCCCTCAGCCCAGTCTGCACTCTCTCCAATCTGGAACCCTTAGAGGGATGTCCGGCTGCCCTTTTAGACCAGGATTGGGCCTAAAAGGGCAGCCGGACATCCCTCTCACAATCCAGGACTGCTGGTTCCCAACTGCTCGCCTCCCTGCCTTCCTGATTGCCCCTAATCACTTCTGCCTGCCAGCCTGATCATCCCCTAACCACTCCCCTGCCAGCCTGATTAATGCCTGACTGCTGCCCTGCCAGCCTGGTCATCCTTAACTGCCCTCCCCTGCCAGTCTCAGAGCCCTTAACTTCTCTCCCCTGCTGGTCTGGTTCCTCCTTACCCCAACTGCCATGCCCTGAAAGTCTGGTCCTCCTTTACTGCCCTCCCCTGCAGACCTGGTCACCCCTAACTTCCCTCCCCTATAGGCATGGTCTCCCCAACTGCTCTCCCCTGCAGGCCTGGGTCCCCCCCAAGTGCCCTTCCCTGCAGGCCTGGTCACCTCCAACTGCTCTCCCCTGCAGGCCTGGGTCCCCCCCAACTGCCCTTCCCTGCAGGCCTGGTCACCTCCAACTTCCCTCCTCTGCTAGCCTGGTCACCCCCAACTGCCCTCCCTTGCAGGCCTGGTCCCTCCCAACTATCCTCCCTTGCTGACCATCTTGTGGTGGCCATCTTGTATCCACATGGGGGCAGGATCTTTTGCCCACATGGGGGCAGTTATCTTGTGTGTTGGAATCACAGTCAATTTGCATATGACTCTTTTATTAGATAGGATCTTGTAAGCACAAACCAACAACCTATAATCAATACACAAAAAATACAGAAAACGGAATCCAAACAAATACCCAAAGAAAGTCGTCAATGTACATGAGAAGACAACAAGAAAATAAACGGAGAACTAAAAAACAACCAGAAAATAGTAAAATAGCAATAAGTACACACGATCCATAATTAGTTTAAATGGACTAAATATCCTAATCAAAAGACATAAGGTGGCTGAATGAATAGAAAATAAGACCATGCATATACTGCCTACTAGAGATCCCCTTCAGACTGAAAGACACACACAGACTAAAAGGAAAGGGATGAAAAAAATGTATATTGCAAATGGAAATGAAAAGAAAGTTGTCCTAGTATTATTTATATGACACAAAGTAGATTTTAACAAAAACTGCACCATGAGGTTTAGACTATAGTAATCAAAACAGTGTGGTACTAGCACAAAAAAAAGACACATAGATCAGTGGAACAGAATAGAGACCCCAGGAGTAAACTCATGCTTATATGGTCTATTAATTTATAATAAAGAAATCAAGAATATACAGTGGGAAAAAGACAGTCTCTTCAAAATATGGTGCTGGGAAAACTGGGCAGAAACATTAAAAATAAAAACTAGCCCTTTTTTTTCAGCCATATATAAAAATAAATTCAAATGGATTAAAGACTTAAATGTAAAACCTGAAATGATAAAACTCCTAGGGAAAAAAAAAAACACTTAGGCAGTAAACTCTCTGACATTAGTTTTAGCAATATGTAATAATAAATGCCCCGGGGGATGCCAGCCCAGGTCCCAGGTGCCTTCCTGCGGCAGGAGGAGGGAAGCCAGTGTTGGCAGCCAGGGGAAGGAAGGCCTTCTCTTGCATGAATTTTCATGCATCGGGCCTCTAGTGGTTGTATCTCCTTGGGCAGCAAAAGGAAAAATAAACAAATGAGACCCTATCAAACTAAAAAAACTGTTGCACAGAGAAGGAAATCATCAGCAGGAAAAAAAGGCAACCTACTGAATAGGAGAAGATATTTGCAAATGATATATCTGATAAGGGGTTAATATCCAAAATAAATGCATACAACTCAACATAAAAAAATAACAATCCAATTAAAAATTGGACTGAAGACGTGAATAGACATTTCTCCAAAGAAGATAATACAGATGGTCAGTGGCTATATGAAAAGATGATCAACAACACTAATCATCAGAGAAATGTAAACCAAAACTACAATGAGATATCACCTCACACTTGTCAAAATGGCTATTATGAAAAAGACAACTAATAACAGCTATTGGCAAAAATGTGAGGAAAGGAAACCCTTGTGCACTGTTGAGATTGTAAGTTGGTGCAGCCGGTATGGAAAACAATAAGGAGTTTCCTTAAAATATTTTAAAATAGAACTATAGTATGATCCAGCAATTCCACATCTGTATATATATCTCCCCCCTCAAAGAAAACAAAACCATTAACTAAAAAAGGTATATGCACCTTTTGTTCATTGCTGAACTGTTTACAATAGTCAAAATATGGAAGCTACTTAGGTGTCCATTGGTAATGGATAAAGAAGATGTGGCACATACCTACAATGGAATTTTACTCAGTCACAAAATAAATGAAATCTTGTGATTTGTAACAAAATGGGTGGACCTAGAGGATATTATATTAAGCGAAAGAAGTTAGACAGAGAAAGATGAATACCATATGATTTCACTTGTATGTGGAATCAAAAAATCAAAACAAATGAACAGCTAAAAACAAAACAGAAACGAACTTATGGATAAAGAGAACAAACTGAAGCCTGCCAGAGGGGAGGGGAATTGAGGGAATGGGTGAAAAAGGTGAAAGGGATTAAGAAATAGAACTTTTAGTTATAAAATAATGTACAGGATAGGGAATAAATAGTATTGTAATAACCATGCGTGGTGACAGATGGTTACTAGACTTATCATGGTGATCACTTTGTAAGTATATAAATGTGTAATCACTATGTTGTACACCTGAAACTAATATAATACGTCAACTATAATTAAAAATAAATGAATTACCCCCCCAAACTTAAAAATTACCAACTGCAAGCAGTAAAAATTTAGTCCCTAAAAAAAAAAAATAACGTTCACTGCCAGTTTAGAGAGATGGCATAAATCCTTCCTATTAAAATTCAAGTTTCAAGGTATTGATTCTGGCCTAATAGTTTTGTGTCTTATGGATCCCATTTTGCCCTTAAAATCAGATTGAGGTCCATTAAAACCAGGTTACAATGAGCTGGCATTTTTATTTAATTCCTTCCCATAGGAACAATGTGTCCAAGCAGCCATCTGCATAACTGAAGGCAGATTATCCTTCCAACAAGCCCATATCTACCTCCTCAAAGAGGACAAGAGCTAAATAGATCCATCTCTTGAAGCTCCAGTGAACATCTTGAAGAAGGTGTATGATATAAGCTCAATTAAGTACACTGCAAATGGATTTAAACAGGCCAGTTGTTAGAATAGAATTTTCTCAGATTATCAAATGTATGTTTGCTGCCCATTGGTACTTGGAATTATTGATTGGTTCCTGGGGTCACATGTAGGCATTTATCCCAGGACTTAACAAATAACACCCAATTCTGTATTCTTTCTCTGACTATAGACTTTCTATCACTTGGCATGGAAATCATGTAAAAGAGAAACTAACAGACCAAAAAATCATAGCAAGATTTTTTAAATTAATATTTTAATATCAGGAAGGAAAGAGGAAATTCCTGAATCTAAGTGCCAGAGTCTAAAAAAGCGAATGAGTCTAATTTTAGTGGTTTAATCCAATCATGGGGACTTGAAACTATGTACTTGTCATAGTGGCTGAAAAATGAAAGAGAAGCAAAATATTATTTTTCCTACATGGAGAAATGAAGGTAAATCTAGTTAATGTAGGAAGCATACCTTATTTTCTTCCTCAATCAGATTAATCGCCCATCTCTCTCTTCCATTCTGACAGTGGTTTATCAATTTAAATTTTATTTGAGAGTCCAAATATCTGCCAGATGGCTAAAAGGGTATTCATTGTACTCTTAAATTTTACTTGGTAATCTATTTTGTGTTCATGAGTTTCCATGAAATTTTTTATCTTTTCTTGTGTGTGTGGTAGCAATGAGGAGACTATCAGATAATTGCTGTCATTTTTTATAAGTACGTATACTAGAGGCCTGGTGCACAAATTCATGTATGGGTAGGGTCCTTGGCCTGGCTGGCAATAGAGGCCAATTGGGGCATCTTGCCCAGTCTTGATTGTAGCAAATCAGGGCCCATAAGGACTGGCCTGCCAGGGAGAGGAGCTTCGAGAGGTTGGCTGTAGGAGCACACTGACCACTAGGGGGAAGCTCCTGCATTGCACTGTCATAAGACTGGTCAACCGGTTGTGCTTTTCTAATGGTCGCTTAGGCTTTCAAGTAGCTACACCTATATAGGTAAATACCATAAAGCAACTGTGTTTTCAATTCTTTGCTTCAAACTAACAAGCTCTGTCTGCTTTCTCCCTGTTATAATGGAGGGTTTCTGGGCCTCCTGTGTGCCTGGGCCAGTGTGGGGTCGGCACCTGAGACCAAACAGTGACACAGCTGATGGAAATCAAGCACACTTTTGGCGCAAGGGGAGGTATTTTCAGCATCTGTCAACTCCTTCTTCTGTCTCCTCTTTGCCTCCTTGCACTCGGGATTGACACTGTCATCTGTTTTCTACCCACAGGGAGGCAAGAGTGTAAAAAGCACTTGAAGGCCCAGAGGGGGTTTTTCTGCAGAGGTAGCAGTAATTTTAATTAAGAAGGGGAAGTTTTTGAAATGGGTCAGTTTCTTAAGGACTGCTATTGGCAGCTTGCCTAGAAACTGATCTTTCCTGCTCCACATCATGGGGCAGCCCTTCCTGGGAAGCAGAACTGAAACCATAAGACAGAGAGAAAAGGAAGGCTGTGATGCCTGCGGACAATGCTCTGCAGTCAGTGAGGTTATTGACTTGGCAGTTAATTGGGCAAGTTTGTGATCTTAAAGGACCTGAAAACCTTAGACTCATCTTAAGGGGGCGGCTGTCAAACCTCAATAACTACCTTGAGAAATGGATGTGAAAAGGAGCACAGTTAGTAAGGAGCATGGATTAGCATACCCATCGGCTTAGGGTTGCACAGGAACTGAGCCAGGTGAAGCTAAATGACAGATATCAAGCACCAAGTGTTTTGAGATTTTTAAAAAGTTACTGGTTTTCCTATCTAGCCAGAGATGTTTCCCCAACCTAGCGGTATAACTTAGACAGGGTGAGGCACATAGGAAGACTCAGAGAGATGGGAAACTATAGCAGCAGCAGCAACAGCAAAATCAGGGAGCACAGAAGATGAAACGATTGCAGGATCGTGTGAGAAAATACTACTGCAATGTCATTCTGGAGGCAGGGCGAGTGTGAGTCCCAGGGGGTGGCTGAGACCCAAAGGCCAACACACTGTGTATGATTCCATATGAGCATTCTTAGGTGATAGCAACTCTGGTGTTACACTTTGTGATTGTTTTTGTGCATGTCTGTTTAACACAACTGTAGCTCCAAGATGGCAAGCACATTACCTGTCTCACTGTTTCTACTTTCGGAGCCCTCTAGGAGCACCCCTAAAAGATCATACTGCTTGCTGGAGGCAAATGGTCTCAGATGGAGCCTTTCAGAGTGATCAGGCTGGTGTGGGAGGGGAGATCTGTTTGCAGCCTCTGCTGTGATTCTGTTCTTGTTGAATTTTTTTTCTTCTTCTTCAGAGTGATAAATAAGAAAGCTCTGTTCAGGGTTGTTAAAATAGAAACTCCTTAACTGGGTGTCAGGTCGCTAGGTTCCTGGACAAAGCCTGGCAGTACCCCACCCCCGGATAAATTTACAGCTGATGACCAACTGACCAACAAGTTTTGTCCCTGGGTTGTCATGTTACCTCAGCCCACAGAAATGTCATCCAAATAGGACTATTCTGGCAGGTGGGAGTGGGTATCACCTTTTAGTATAAACTTGGTGTGTGAGAGAAAGATATAGGGAAAGAGGTAGAGGTGGGGAGAGGAAAGAGTTAGAGAGAGGGGGAGAGGGGCATAGGAGAGAGAGGGTAAAAAGAGAGGAAGGGAGAGTATAGAAAAGGGGAGAAGGGGAGAGGAGAGGGAGAGGCTATGAGTAGAGGGAATGGATGAGATACACAGAAGTTTTTTCAGTCCATTTCGACTCTACTTTCTGCCTTATTGGTTTCTGCTATTTCACCTCAAAACAAACTCCTCTTCTTTGGAGGATGTCATTGGATGCAGTGCCAGCCCAGTCATGGCTGACTTTGAATCCAGGCGCCACAAGCTTCCTTTGGGTGCTCAATGACAGTGGAAATGTATAGAACTCTTTTGTCTGTTACTTGTGCTGTTTTGAAAATTCTACCTTAACTTACTTCTGTAAGCAGAGTAGCAATAGAAACTTGTGACTGCAGACGTATAGCAGGGCTGTGTCCCACCATGTCTCAAGATGGGATTTTTACCGGTACCTTATGGAACACTATTCCCTTTTATTTTGTCCACTTCTCCCTGATATTTCCTTTTTTTTTTCTCTCTCTCTCTCAACAGATCATAATATGGGCCCTGGCTGGTTTGGCTCAGTGGATAGAATGTTGGTCTGCAGACCGAAGGGTCCGGGGTTTGATTCTGGTCATGGGCACCTGCCTGGGTCACGGGGTCAATCCCCGCTAGGGGGTATGCAGGAGGTGGCGGATCCATGATTCTCTCTCATCACTGTTGTTTCCCTCTTTCTCCCTCCCTCTCCCTTCCTCTCTCTCTCTCTCTCTCTCTCTCTCTCTCTCTCTCTCTCTCTCTCCAATAATATTTTATTGACTTTTTACAGAGAGGAAGGGAGAGGGATAGAGAATTAGAAACATCAATGAGAGAGAAACATCGATTAGCTGCCTCCTGCACATCTCCTGCTGGGGATGTGCCCACAACCAAGGTACATGCCCTTGACCAGAATAGAACCTGGGATCCCTCAGTCCACAGGCTGATGCTCTATCAGATGAGCCAAACCAGTTAGGCTAAAAATATATATATTTTTAAAAAACAGACCATAATAAGGCTCGGAAAGCTATGTTATTTATCAAAATTCATGAAGATATTTTTTCTTTATAAATTTAAAAGTTGAAAGTTATAGCTTAATATTTGGTAGACCTAATATATATTTTCCATTCTCCTATAAGTCAATATAATAAAAGTGTAGTATGCAAATTGTCCCCTCTACTGAAGTTCTTCTGGGAGTTCCACCAGAGGGCAAGCTGACCAGGGGAAGGAAAGGAGGCTCTGGCCAGTGCTGGCAGGCAGCCAGGGTGAAGGGAGGGAGGCCCTGGCACTGGCAGGCAGCCGGGGAAAGGGAGGGAGTACCTACCTGGCAGCTGGCAGCTGGCAGCCGCTAGAAAACCTACCAGTGCACGAATTTCATGCACTGGGCTTCTAGTGAGTAAATAAACCTCTAGCTAAATTGAGAGCAAATTTACCAAACTACGTCCTAGGAAGAGTTAGTTAGTTGTTTTTGGTTTGGTTTGTTTGTTTTTTAAGTTTCTTGGTATCTTTTCCTTTACAGTCCAGCATATTGAAATACTGATCCTTATATAAATTCAAGCAACATGTTCAAAGTTCAGTCCATGAATTATTTACACGCCTCAGTATCAGTCTCATAAGCCACCCCCTTGCACACTCCTTATAATAACTGAGGTCAGGGTTCCATTGCTGAGCAGGATAGAGCACTCTAGCAACATAGGGAAGAAAGAAGTTTTTCATTTGTGCAATGGTCTTCCAGGTTAACACAATAGCGATAACTACCATTTAAAAGCAAACGTTAAATGTCAGGCATCATGGTCAGTGAAAGAGTGTATATTTTTATTTCCTACAACAGCTTCGTATAAATATTTTCCCTAACTTTATAGGTAAGAAAATCAAGCCTCTAAGAAGTTATTTAACTTGCTAAGGTCCATGTAGCTAGAAAATGGCTAAGAATGCATGCTCCCAGAATCCCCTTCTTAGGTGAACATGAATCAATTAGGCTCTTGATCAATAGATCTTATTAATGACTCACTTTCCCCCTCCCAGTTTATAAAGCACTATCACATACATTGTTTCCTCTCATTCACACCTCAGAACAGTTCTTCCAGTAGGTCACTGTAATCCCACTCCACAGATGAATAAATTGAGGGCCAAATTAGTGAAAATAGGACAGCAAGTCAATCCTAAGGACACTTGCGAATATACTCTAGATAAAGACCAATATACAATTTCAGAAGAATAAGTTAAATGAGCAGGCTCCTCTCCAGAGAATTCTGGTTGATCAAGTATAAACAAAATAAAAATAAATAATTTCCTCAATGTTTGGACTGAAGGAGGACAGCAAGTGCAAGGATAGCTGTTTTTACAACCTGGGTCAGTGCACAATAGAGGCTAGTGTGTGTTCACCTGTGCACCTGATGTTACTTACCCTGGCAGCTGAGGGTGCCTGAGGAGTGCGGAGATTTACCTTATCCAACCAGGGCATGGAAAGGCAATTCTTTCAGTGGGTTATAAAGCCTGCCCTGGAGTGTATTGTCTTAGACTGTACTCTACTGAGAAGCCCAAAGGAATCCTCCTTTTAAGGGGCCAGCTTGCACCTTACCTAGAACTGCCAGGCATTTAAGATATAGCCTTCACATTGCCTACCTTACACACACTGTCCACCAAATCCTTCCAATTGTATCTCCAAAGCCTTTACACTCTTTCAACTCAAACATGTTGCCTGCCCACTTTCAAACTGCATTGTGACAAAATTGATTTCTCTTCATTCAGGACCTGAGGGCTACAGCTATCTTAGAGAACTGCCTGGTGGCCAAAGAGAAAAATCTCTGTTTTAAAATGATTTTTTTTGCCAGGGGTTTTTCTTATATAATAAAAGCCTAATATGTAAATTGACTGAATGGTAGAACAACCAGTCACTATAACACACATTGACCACCAGGAAGCAGCCGTTCAATGCAGGAGCTTCCCCCAGCCTGCAGGCCCCTGGCTAGCAGGGACCTCCCTCCCACCCCCCAACCCCCAATTGCCCTGCTGGTCACCTCATCGATTGGCCCTGATCACCAGCTAGGTGTCGTAACCCTATTTGTACACAAATTTTGTGCACCAGCCCTCTAGTTATCAATAAAGCTGAAGAAAGAGGCCACACCCACCCTAGCCCATGGCATGCATGTGTATTGAGTATTCTTACCTTGGGATATTAATGACTTCTTTTTGGGTATTACTGATTCTAGGAGATCTCTTCAAATCTCTGGGCCATATGGTTCAGCTCCTCTCTATAATATCATAAGAACTCACTGACATAATAGGAAATATCCTATTTATGTCCAGAGCTAATAAGTAATATTGCTTCTGACTATGCTCAAATGAAATAATTATCTACATTTACTAATTCTTTCCCAGCATCTGTCCCTTCCCTGTTACACTATACCCTTGATCAGCAAACTCATTAGTCAACAGAGCCAAATATCAACAATACAACCATTGAAATTTCTTTTGAGAGTCGAAAACTGACTTCTGCGCATGGACCACGAAGTTTCAAGCACACTGTACGTGCACGCCCATATGTGGTATTTTGTGGAAGAGCCACACTCAAGGGGCCAAAGAGCCGCATGTGGATCGAGAGCTGTAGTTTGCTGACCAATGCACTACACCATTGTTTAGGAAATTGGCTTCTTGCAATGATTCTTGAAGCCAGAACTATTGTCTGTGCTGCCTCTTCAAATTATTTTTCTATTGGATACTGCTCGCCCAGGGTTGGAAGAGGAACAGGCCAGGGTGTGTCTTTTCTTGTGTAATTGTTCGTACTGTCTGTGTCAGGACGGCTGCAAGTCAGCTTGTTTGTCACATGTCACCAAGCCTCACTGGGCAACCACTGGGATAATAGCCACTTAATCCAGCTACAAAGAAAGCTGGAACCCTCAGGGAGCTGGGCTCTGCTCTTCTTTATGCAAAGGCTCTATCTGGAAATAGGCAATTACATCGCAAGTCAGCTTTCACCCAAACATGCTCTGTTTAAAAAAAAGAAGAAAGGCATCCTTGAAGGGTTAACCCCTAGGAACAGTTGGACAGTTGTTAAGGGAGTTTTTTTTTCTTCCTAACACATTTTAGATTTTAGGAAAAACCTAGAAAGGGAATGCCTAGAAAAAGCTAGTTCTTCTCTCTCTGTATTTCCAAATCATTTTGTATCTTTAAAAAAAATCTGTGTGTGTAATCTGCAGGGAGGAAGGCGAAGACTATATATATATATATATGTCAGTGAGTTCATATATATATATATATATATATATATATATATATATATATGCTGTTGCTGACTTCCTATTTTTAAATATAGTATTTTAATACCTACAAGTCAAACTTGCTATTTTGAAATTATGTAGCAACGATGCTGAGTTTTAAAATAATGCAATTCTGAGCCCCATTCCAAACCCCCTTTTCAACTTTCCTAAAAAGTAGGGCCTTCAGAATCCCAACAAGGACTAGTGTTTTCTGGAGGCTGAATTCAAGTTTACCATTGCCCTCTCTGTGTGCAGCATGTAGAATTTGCTTAACAACAAGATGCTATAAACTCATTTTCAGGATGATTGCAACACTTACTTAAAAAAGGACTTTCATCACATTTTAAACTATTTTAACATTTTTGTTTGAAGGCAAACAATTAGTGGACAGATTACAAAGCAGTAGTTCAGCTATGACAGATAATTTTGACAGATTACAGTGGTACCCTGAGATACGAGTGCCCTAACATACGAGATTTTTGAGATATGGGCCGAGCTGTTGAGTGAGTGATTTTTGCTTTGAAATATGAGCAACATTTGAGATAGGAGTAATCGCGCGGATCGGCCGGCTGCACACGACCCACCAGTTTACCGCAACTCGAGCATCTCATAGTTTCCCACGCCTCAAGGTTACAGAACGAATTAAACTCGTATCTCGAGGTACCACTGTACTTGAAAGCATCAAAACATCTTTCAAAATTCTGTAATTTCTCACTAACTTACAGGAAGCTTCCTTTCATTTATTTCAAATGGGTGAGATTTTACTGCCAACTGAAAATGGGATACGCCTGGGGGGATTTCCAAATGGGGTACATACTTGCCTAACTATGTGGGTTAGTCAGATGGCATAGCAAACAGGGACTCTGCATTAAAGTTCTCGTTTAGGTGTAAGTGTAAATGTTTTTCGTTTTTTTTAATTTATTTTTTATTTTTATTTATTTATTTATTTTTTATTAATTTTTTATACATATCTCCCCATTGCTCCCCCTCCCTCCCAGGCATACCCCAACCCCCCAGTGTCTATGTTCATTGGTTATGCTTATATGCATTCATACAAGTCCTTTGATTGATCTCTTATCTACCTCACCTAACTTTAATCTTCCTGCTGTAATTTCACAG